>LPNX010797034.1:213513-252507 GCA_001517045.1 Pseudotsuga menziesii | reverse complement strand
TATATATATATACGAAAAAGTTTACAAAAAATACGTCCCGAGAGCTCATCTGAAGCACGTAGGATTTCAGGAAAAATCATTACACAAAATACTGAAGCTGTCAGCTTTCAGTACATATCTCATACACTAGTGGTGCTCGTGATATCACATCACTACACGAGCTACTCTATGTAGCAGCCTACTAAATCGACCTGGTACTCCCGCTGTGGATCTCTGATATCTCATCGGGAGGTCATCTATGTCAGCATCTGGGATATCCAAGGTCAATGTCTCCAGGTTTTCCTCCAGGTCCCCGGTGATATCATCACCCCATGGTACAAAGTGGGCTCCAGCTTGCCTATCCAATGGAGATGCTTCGCCAGCTCGCGTTGCTCCCACATCTGCATGAGAATATATAGGTCTCGTCACTTAACATAAAAAAATACAAAACATTAAAAAACATAAAAACATTTTCATCAATTTTAGGATTTCTTGCTTCTTACCGATGCCATCCCACTGTCCACCAGGTGGGAGTGGTAGGTCAGGATCTCCGGTGAAGTCCGTGATTGCGTAAGCATAATCCTCAACCATGAGGATCTGATCTCGTAGCCAATTGAAGAATGGATCACTGAACTTCACCCTTCCCCTACCCGCTCCTGTGCGAGTCATGACTTGGACCCACCTCAGCATACAGGAGTCCCATGCTCTTAGACTCCGAAAGACCACCTGAGGTCTCATATGTGGAACCCGCTCGAAGAAGAAGCAGGTTAAAATGGAACCAAATCCAAACTGCTTTAGCTCTCCCTACCGACACTTAGTGAGTTGATCCTTGAAGATTGGAAGCATGGCTTCCGCCCAGTTGAACATCATGGGTGCCATGGCCTCTATGGCGTATAACATGTGTGCCCTAGAATCCTGGTGCACACCCTGAATCCTGGCCACCCTCTGCATGGTAAATAGGATGGTCCGTAGGGCCCTATCCATCACTGCTTTGGTTGGGATATTCTTCCCCGATGTACCTGTCCCTGGTGCACAGTGACGATCTATAAGCTCTCGAGTGGTAATATCCCCTCCACGCGATCCTGTCAGTGAGATGGGGGTGTTATACCAAAATCCTGTCACCATCATGTGATAAGACCTTTGACATACCTACTTGCCCTGAATCCTAGCTTCTGGAGTGAAGACTAAATGGATTTTTATTAGTCTGTCATACAAATTCCCAGCACCGCACATGCCCCTTTATCCAGGAGCAGTACCCCTACTTGCACCGCCTTTCATCGGTTGTCCACAAGCGGTGCCACCGCCCATTGCCCTTGGTCCATAGGCGGTTATTACTAGAACCGCTCTGTCATAGAAGGAGAAGCGCGGTACCCTGGGTAAAAAGGGAAAAAGAGAAGCTTCTCGAGGCTTCTAGATGATAAGCCTCGAGATATCCCTTATCTCTACTGCTGTGGGTTGGTTGAGCTTGAGATCCCTCATCCTAGGATCTTAGAGGCCACCTCACTCACTAATTTATCAACCATCTCTATCCATTAAAGCCCAATAAATATGAGCTCATAGCCATGGTTGAGAAGAGAACATTGAAGGTATTGTTATGATGTTGGACTGATTCTTGGTCCAAGATCATTTGGAGAGAGCATAGAGAGCTAGAGTCGGAGCTTTTGGGGATGAAGAGCTGGTTTCATGGAGATGCATTTCAACACTAAGGCTTGGTTGTAAACTTCTTCATATTTCTAATGCAAGTTGATTTTCTATCCCATATATATTGTTGATGTTTGATTTCAGATATATATTGCTAGATTCCTTAGTCACTAGCATAGATTATTAGATCATATTCTGGTTTCTTTGATCTGTTTCGTGTTGAGCTTGATTGCAGGTACACAGATGGACTATCAAAGCCTTGTATTCTATATATCTACAGCATCTAGGGAGAGTTATCAGCCTTTGTGATCTATTTGTTCTGGATCTAAACCATTCAGACCAGCGAAACACCTTGCTGTCCGCAGGAGGTGAAATATTCCGGTTAACAAATCTGGTGAGTCCGCTGGGGAGTAATTGTATTCAGTTGTTCTGATATTCCTCAGTCTGCAACTCTTGTCCGAATCCAGGCTCCATTCTCTTCAACTCTTTTCAGTCAGATCTACTTTCTGATTTGTATTATTTGGGTTTCAAATTTCCAGATCTGAGTCATTTCGGTTTTTTATGCTCTATTACCACATTTAATTCGATAGTATTTTCCTTGATCTAGTCTTCTTTGATTTGATCCATCATTCTATTTTTTTGTTTTGGCCATCTACAGGGAACCGCGACCATGCTTTGTATGAGGAGCAGTGCCATTGCCATAGTGAGCAGTACTCGGTGCCACCACCTGTATTTGGTTTGCGAGGAGTGGTGCTGCTTTGGAAACGCTCTTACAAAACCTACGAAGCACAGTACCAGGTAGGCATTAGTCCAAAACACCCTTTCCTCATTTTTCTTTGTGAAAATTTGGAATGTTGATTGCTTTTAGCTCTGTTATCAGGCTTGTGTTATTGAATCTGATGTGTGTGGCTTGCTGCTTTGATGGTTTAAGATTGATTTTGAGTGGAATTTCAAAAATTTGTTTAGTCTTTTTGATTGTTCATCCGCTTCTCACTTGTTGGTTGTTCTTAAAGAAGGATTTCCTATTTTCCAAAAGTGAGGGTGTTTATTGAACTCTCTTTTCGTTACATTTACTGAAAGAAGAACACTAGATTAGCTTCTAGATTTCATTTCTTGCTTGCATAGTAAACTTCTTTTTCTTCCCTTCAAAAAAGAAAATTTTTTCTTGAGGTTAGGACATCATATTTGAGCGTTGGATTTGGATTTTTTGATTGGATTTATAAGCTTTCAGGACCTTTATGATCTTTCGTCTCTCACAAATATAGGACTATCTCGATCAAAATATAAAAAAATGGTAGTTTTAAGTTAGATTTGCTTATGTTTTTGAGAAATTTGAAAAGTTAGAGTGCATTGGCATATAGGTGTGCTTGGTGTTGTTCTTTTAGGAAAAGAGATTCTCACCCTTCTCATTTGCTTTCGAAAAGAAGATTTTTGGTTTGTAGAAGTATTTGCTTGTCTTTGATTTGATGTTCACGACTGTTGATTGGAATGATTTTTGGTTTTGAAACAAAAAGAAAAACAGTCTCTTCCCTCCCATAAGTAGGCATATTGAACGGTAAAGTGAACATTTGCACAAGCATATTGCATGGTTTTACTTTTCTGTCAAAACATCATGCATTCACCTAACCATACAAGTTAAAATTAACGGTAGTTGTAGGTTAAAATTTACGTAGTAACTTGAGTGATAGGTTAGAGATGTGTTCGAGCGTCGTAAAACGCAGGAGCTGTCGTTATTTGTCAGCATTACATTATGGGACTCACGAGGTTCTTCCACGTACCGTCGGTATATCAAACGGCCTTTCACATACCCTTGAGGTATATATAAAGGTACTTCACTTACTCGATTGTATATCGGAAAGCCCCTTGCGTACGGTTATGCATTAGACAGCACTACTACAGATTCGAGCTCCCACGTACCTTGAGTATATCGGGAGACCCCACTAGGGTACCTTATCTATCTGAGAAAATCCCTTTGGCCATCTTGTTTGGAGCCATACACTGAAAATAACATTCGGGGAGATTACTATGCACGTACCCTTGAGGTATATCACGAGTGGCACCTGCTTGACAATCCTAGTGAGAGACCTGACTTTTGAACTCCTCTTGTCATTTTAAGTCTGCTTGTTTTGACCTATGGTTTGAGTAGGGAAGTCTTTTGGTGTGTTTTTTCTAGATTTTCAGACCCTAGGTTAGATAGGAACTATACACACCAGCTGAGTTAAGACAGTCTAGGAGAGTACAGGGCTTGCCACCTGATTTTACTCGTATTTCAGGAGAAAATCCAATGGAAGCTATCGACCAAGGAGCTGCTACCACCTCCCAAGTGGGAGATAATGTGGTGGTAGAAAGTGGAGTACCATATTCTTCACACTCACCTCCCTTGGTCCAACAGCCTTCCTGGGAAGATTAATTGTTCCATCCTCCCTTGGAAGGTCATGTTGATGATACCCATCTGGAATTCAGTCCTAATGCTCCTTTTTGGGAGACACCTATTGGATAGGCCATTGCCTCATTTGGCACTCATATTGTTATGATGTTCGACTGATTCCTGGCCCAAGATCATTTGGAGAGAGCATAGAGAGATAGAGTTGGAGCTTTTAGGGATAAAGAGTTGGCTTCATGGAGATGCATGTCAACACTAAGGCTTGGTTGTAAACTTCTTCATATTTCTAATGCAAGTTGATTTTTTGTCCCATATATATTGTTGATGTTTGATTTCAGATATATATTGCTAGATTCCTTAGTCACTAGCATAGATTAGTAGATCATATTCTGGTTCCTTTGATATGTTTCGTGTTGAGCTTGATTGCAGGTACACAGGTGGACTATCAAAGCCTTGTATTCCAGATATCTACAACGTCTAGGAAGAGTTATCAGCCTCTGTGATCTATTTGTTTTGGATCTGAACCATTCAGACCAGTGGAACACCTTGCTGTCCATAGGAGGTGAAATATTTCGGTTAACAAATCTGGCGACTCCGTTAGGGAGCATGGTTATATCATTGTGGCCGTGGATTATTTCACAAAATGGGCTGAGGCCATGCCTACATATGCAGAATATGGTAAGAATGCCGCTCTCTTCTTGTTCAATCATATCATAGCTAGATTTGGAGTTCCGCAGTCCATCGTCACTGATCACGGATCTCATTTCCGTAATCAAATGATGGGGGAATTGTGTGCCAAGCTAGGTTTTCTCCATGAAAACTCTATGCCATATTATCCGCAAGCTAATGGTCAGGTAGAGGCCATTAACAAGGTTTTGAAAACTATGCTTCGTTGGATGGTTGGAGATCATAAATCCAATTGGCATCTCGTTCTTTTTTCCGCTCTTTGGGCCTATCGGACTTCCGTGAAAACAGCTACTGGTTTCATGTCATTCCAGCTTGTTTATGGACTTGAAGTTGTCTTTCCGATCCAATGTCAGATTCCATCTTTGCAACTTGCCGTCGAACTTCTCCCAGATACTTCCGCAGAGGAAGCGATATTTTTGTACTTAAATAACCTTGATGAGACTCATAGAGATGCTGCCTTGGCTAATGAGGCACATAAGAAACACGTCAAGGTGCAGTATGATAAATCCGTCCAGCCTTGTGTTTTCAATGAGGGTGACCTATTTTTGACTTATGACCAGAGATATGACAAGCTAGGGAAGGGTAAGTTCAAGTCCATGTGGTATGGACCTTTCATTATTTCCAAAGTGTTAGAGAAAGGAGCCTATGAGTTAGTTGATTATGATGGGATCCCTTTGGGGAAACCTCGCAATGGGTTGTACCTGAAAAGGTACTATTCCTAGGTCTTCTTGGACGGTATCTTGTATATATGTATATTGATTGACTTTCAGTGTGCTTTCAGTATTTTCAAGATGGTTTTGAGTTTTAGTTTCTACATCTGTTTATACCATGTTTTGGTCATGCAGATGGCTTATTACGGCTTTGCTGATGGTGCGTGCCACCACACCTTGAATCTAGCCTCGAATGATTGGGTTCTTTGTTCCCTAGCTGAATATTTGGTCAGTTCAGGAGCGGTTTGTTTAGGTCCCACTACTAATAACATCGCCGAATATGAAGGAGTCATTGGTCTTCTAACTAAAGATGCCTCCCAGGATGTCCATGATCTAGTAGTGTTGATGGACTCTCAGCTCATGGTTTGTCATTTAAACCATGTCTATGCCATTAGGAACCTGGTGCTCCTCCGCCTCTTTCAGAGGGTGTGTTTGTTAGAAAGATCATTTGGAACCATTACATATAGGCATATCCCTAGGGAACATAATGTAGTTGCTGACTCGTTGGCTAATTACATCCTAGATTGGCATATTGCCCATTCATGACATTAAATCAAACATGGTACATTGTAAATAAACATTTAAAGACACATAAAACTCATAGAAAATGCATTTATCCATTTGAAACGTATAAACACCGTGTAAAAGTCTGTATATATATATATATATATAGGAAAAAGTTTTACAAAAATAGGTCTCGAGACCTCATCTGAAGCACGTAGGATTTCAGGAAAAATCATCATACAAAAAATCCTGAAGCTATCAGCTTTCAGTATACATGTCTCATCCACTAATGGTGCTCGTGATAGCACATCACTGCTCGAGCCACCCTGCGTAGTAGCCTGCTGAATCGGCCTAGTACTCCCGCCGTAGATCTCTGATATCTAGTTAGGAGGTCATATATGTCAGCATCTGGGATGTCTTGAGTCAACCTCTCTAGGTTCTCCTCCAGCTCCCCGGTGATATCATCACCCTGTGGCATGAAGCGAGCTCCGAATCGCCTGTCTAATGGAGATGCTCCTCCAGGCCTCACTGCTCCAACATCTACATGAAGACAAACATGTCTCGTCACTTATCATAAAAAATATAAAACATAAAAAACATAAAAACATTTTCCATTGTTAGGGTTTCTTGCTTCTTACCAATGTCACCCCACTGCCCTCTAGGTGGGAGTTGTAGGTCAGGATCACCTGTAAAATCTGTGCCTGCATAGGCATAGTCCTCGATCATGAGCATCTGATCCCGTAGCCATCTGAAGAACGCATCACCGAACTTCACTTTGCTGCTACCCACTCCTGTGCGAGCCATGACCTGGACCCACCTCAACATACGAGGGTCCCATGCTCTCAGACTCTGGAAAGTCACCTGGGGTCTCATCTGGGGGACCCTCTCAAAGAAGAAGCAAGCTAAGATGGAACCAAAGCCAAACTGCTTTAGCTCTCTTTACCGACATTTAGTCAGCTGATACTTGAAGATTGGAAGCAATGCTTCTTCCCAGTTGAACACTGTAGGTGCCATAGCCTCTAGGGCATACATCATATGTGCCTTGGAAGCCTGATGTACCCCCTGGATCCCTTCCACCCTCTACATGGTGAACAAAACAATCTGTAGAGCCCTATCTGTCACTGCCCTGATGGGGATTTTCTTCCCTGATGTGCCTGTAACTGGTACACAGTGTCGATCTATGAGCTCTCTGGTGGTGATGTCCCCGCCACGGGAACCTATTAGTGAGATGGGGGCACCCCGTCTCGATAGTCCAGTCAGGAAGTAGATGTCCTCTACCTCCACTGTAAGTATATGTGCCCCCACCTTGAAATACTGTTGTTCTGGATTCCACATTCTCAGTTTATGTTCCAGTAGTCTCTCGTGGGACACCATGCTTAGTGTCCAAAAGAAATTTAAGATCCCACAGTTCCAGAGTGCGGAAATACAAACTGGATTCCTTTCAGCAGTAGCATCCTCGTTATCATGTGTCCTTTCCTTCCATATCACCTTATTTTGGAAGCCTAGACCTGCAAAAAACAACAATGGTATGCATTAATATCATCCTTGAATCATTGCAAATCAAAAGAATGAGTAAATTATGCCCATATCATTTGTTTAACTTCTCCATGGTTGACACAGCCTGTGCCCCATTGGAGACAGGTGGTGTCACCGCCTGTCCACCATATTCTTGGCATGGTTCTCGGGTGGTACCGCCTATCCCGTAAAGGGTATCCATGGTGCCCGCAAATTGGATTTTAGGGCTTTCCAAATAGGCCTAAAACCCCACCAAATCCCAAAATAGAAGCTATGAAATGAAAGATAAGGGTCTTAGCTATTACCTGCAACTGACGAGGTTGAAAACAGACGGTGGGAACTCTCAGTATCAGCTGTGGAAGATCTGGCTAGAAAATGCTCCAAGTGCTCTCTGCTAGAGGTAAATAGTGAAATGTTTGATTTGTTACTATTTAATCGCCTTATATAGACATTTTTTGGGTCTAACCTAGTATAGTTTTGATATTACATCATGTTCTGGTCAAAATCTATTTGTCATAATCCCTTAATGTTGATTTTGGGTGCATTTAACACTTGTTTATGAGTCGTCTACAGGTTGACTTTAGTAAAATCTTTGGAAAGTTTGTTTATGACTTTTTTGTACTTTCAAAAAATGGAAAATATCATTGAGCATTTATTACAACACTTTCTCACGCTCGTTAAAATCTAGTATCAAATTTCTAAGTCCAGTTCAAGTTTCTTTCTAGGCTCGTAAAATACGACATTGTGTAAAGAAACGTCATGGAGTCTTCTTTTCACATCTTCTTTCATACTCCTTAAACATGAAAAGATAGTCGAGTCCGTTTTCAAATCTTTCCAGGCTTGTAAAAAGTGACATTGTGTAAAGAAACCTCATGGAGTTCTTTTTAAACCTTTTTCAGGCTCCCTAAATACGAAAAGATTGTCGAGCGATCTTGTCTTCTTCGCGCTCGTTAAAGTATTTAAAGAGTTGTCCATCCGACGGTAGGTTATCTCTTTCTTAGTTCGGATAGGACTATTTACGAGAAAGGGACACTCCAACCAATCATGACTGGAAGAGTTCTCTAAGGTATGATTTTACACTTTTTCGGGCCTTAGAGACTAAATCATACAAAAATGGACCCCCATGGAGTATTGTTCCGTATTTGTTCATACTCTCTAAACATGAACGATACCGAGTTTTATTTTAGTGGACTCGTTAAATTAAACATTGAGAGACCCGTTTTGGGAATGAACCCCTCATTTCTCAGGTTCGTAAAGCATATGAGACTGGACTTGTCTTCTGACAAGCTATATTGAGTGTTTGTTACCCTCTTTGAACTCGTAAAACCGAAAAGAGGCACTCATAAATCATGATGGGGGAAATAGAAAGGGAAATAATTTTGCAAATAATGGTAGTTGTTTGTCATTACCTTTGAACATGGCACTTGTCTGCGCAATCATGTCAATCAATTGGGTATTCAGCTGATCTCCTTGACGATCCACTTTCATGAGTCATGCCAATCCTTTGAGTCTTTCAGAAGAATGCATTGTCCACTGTCACATGGTGTATCTATCCTGTTTAGTCATGCTACCAAGTCATTTCGTCGTGCCGCCCAATGTTCAAAGGGTATCTGAAGAAGTCTTACCTCTGTAGTATACACAGTCTTTTTGTCGGTATCTTTGAGTCAATCATATGGTTACTACATTCACATCTTTCCAGAACTATGTTTTGAGTTTCGTGTCGTTGCTGTGGGACTCATCATGGCCCTCCTTCGATGAGACTATTCCCGTCGACATCAGCTCATCATCCGAGAAATAGTCTTAGAAACAATATTTAGTACCTTAAGATCTGTATGCCTTAATGACAGATTCTCTCGCTCTCGACATAGGTTCACATCATTGACCTTTGATCGATAGAATTGACTGGGTTTTCGACATCAGGACATCTATTCGCACTCAGTAGATTGTACTAGGGTACCTTGGGAATCATTGACTTTAATGGTGATCTCCCTCGCACTTTTTAACGGTTCACATCATTGGTTGGTAATCAAGTGGGTTCTACCATGTTCAACTTCATATCATTGTAATCACATGGATAGAATCGTATTTTGTGGAAGATGAGACGAAGACCCTCGGCATTTGTTTAAAAGCGCTCATTGCTTTTTCCCCAGGTTGTGATGGAGTTTTGTATATCTAGCATGGATCCACATTTGTATGGTCATGGCTATGCTCAAATTTGCGTCCGTATGACATAGATCTATGTTGTATGTCTAGTAGCTATGTCCAAGTTTGAGTCCTCTATCACATGGATCTACGCTGTATTCTAGTAGCCATGCTTGTTTATTCCACTCATGGATCTGCCTTGTATTGGTCTATAGCTATGATTTTGGTTACTTGTGTCTATGAGTCAACATACTGATGTACTACAGATGCCTACTTGACTGCATACTCCGATCGAGCTGACATTTTCATCTCCTGGTGACGACTCGTTCTCAAAGCTCTCGTTTATCGTATCACTCTAAGACTCATGCTTTGGGGGGCATCCTGTTATACCAAAATCTTATCACCATCATGTGATAAGACCTTTGACATACCTACTTTCCCTAAATCCCAGCTTCTGGAGTGAAGACTAAATGGTTTTTTATCAGTCTATCATACAAATTCCCAGCACCGCACATGCCCCTTTATCCAGGAGCAGTACCCCTGCTCGCACTGCATTTTATTGGTTGTCCACAAGCGGTGCCATCGCCCATTGCCCTTGATCCATAGGCAGTTATTACCAGAACCGCTCTGTCATAGAGAGAGAAGTGCGGTACCCTGGTTAAAAAGGGAAAAAGAGAAGCTTCTCGAGGCTTCTAGATGATAAGCCTTGAGATATCCCTTATCCCTATTGCTGTGGGTTGGTTGAGCTTGAGATCCCTCATCCTAGGATCTTAGAGGCCACCTCACCCACTAATTTCTCAACCATCTCTATCCATTAAAGCCCAATAAATATGAGCTCATAGCCATGGTTGAGAAGAGAACATTGAAGGTATTGTTATGCTGTTGGACTGATTCTTGGCCCAAGATCATTTGGAGAGAGCATAGAGAGCTAGAGTGAGAGATTTTGGGGATAAAGAGATGGTTTCATGGAGATGCTTCTCAACACTAAGGCTTGGTTGTAAACTTCTTCATATTTCTAATGGAAGTTGATTTTCTGTCCCATATATATTGTTGATGTTTGATTTTAGATATATATTTCTAGATTCCGTAGTCACTAGCATAGATTAGTAGATCATATTCTGGTTGCTTTGATCTGTTTCGTGTTGAGATTGATTGCAGGTACACTGTTGGACTATCAAAGCCTTGTATTCCAGATATCTATGGTGTCTAGGGAGAGTTATCAGCCTCTGTGATCTATTTGTTCTGGATCTGAACCATTCAGACCAGCGAAACACCTTGCTGTCTGCAGGAGGTGAAATATTTCGGTTAATAGGGGCGCCCTGTCTTGAGAGACCTGTCAAGAAGTAGATGTCCTCTACTTCCACCATAAGGATATGGGCCCTCACCTCGAAATACTGCTGCTCTAGATTCCACATATGCAGTATGTGTTCCAGTAACCGCTCATGTGACACCATGCTTGGGGTCTGGAAGAACTTCAGGAGCCCACAGTCTTGTAATGCGGCAATACAACCCGCATTTCTTTCAGTAGCAGCATCCTCATTGTCATGCGTTCTTTCTTTCCATATCACCATGTTTTGAGCAACCTATACCTGCAAAAAAAATAATGGTATGCATTAGAATCATCCTTAAATCATTTAAAATCAAAGGAATGAATTTATTTTGCTTATACTATCAGTTTAAATTCTCCACAGCCGACATTGCCTGTGCACCATTGGAGACATGCGGTGGCACCGTTTGTCCACTATGTTGTTGGCGTGGTTCTCAGGTAGTACTGGGTATCCCGCAAGGGGTAGCCGCGGTGCCCGCTTTTAAGGTTTTAGGGCTTGCCATCTGAGCCCAAAAACCCACCAAATATCAAAATAAATGCCATGAAATGAAAGAGAAGGGTCTTAGCTGTTACTTGCAATTGACGATGCTGAAAATAGACGATAGAAACTCTCAGTATCAACTGCTAAAGATATGGCTAAGAAAATGCTCCAAGTGCTCTCTGCTATAGGTAAATAGTGAAATGATTTGGTTTTTTACTATTTACATGACTTATATAGGCATTTTTGGGTCTGACATACTATATTTTTGATATAAAATCATATTTTAGTCAAAGTTTATCTGTCATAATCCCTTAATGCTAGTTATAAATGCATTTAACACTTGTTTCAGAGTCACTTGCAGGATAAGAGAACTATAGTAAGAAGCTTTGGAAAGTTTGTTTATGGATTTTTCGCACTTTCATAAAATGGAAAAGGTCGATGAGCGTTTATTACGACACTTTTTCACGCTCGTTAAAATCTATTATCAAAGGTCTGAGTCCATTGCGAGTTTCTTTCCAGGCTCGTAAAAATCAACATTGTGTAAAGAAGCGTCGTGGATTCCCCTTTTTACCTCTTTTTTAGGCTCCTTAAAAATGAAAAAGTCATCGAGTCCATTTCTGATTCTTTCCAGGCTCGTAAAATATGACATTGTGTAAAGAAACCTCATGGAGTTCTCTTTAAACTCTTTTCAGGCTCCCTAAATATGAAAAGATCGTCGAGCGATCTTGTCTTCTTCATGCTCATTAAAGTATTTGAAGAGTCGTCCATCCAACAGGTGGTTATCTCTTTTTTGGTTTGGATAGGACTATTTACAAAAAAGGAACACTCCAGCCAATCATGATTGGAAGAGTTCTCTAAGGTATGATTTTACACTTTTTTGGGCCTTAGAGACTAAATCATACGAAAAAGGACCCCTTTGGAGTCTTCTTCCGTATTCGTTCAGACTCTCTAAACATGAACAATACCGAGTTTTCTTTCAGTGGACTCATTAAATAAAACATTGAGAGACCTATCTTGGGAACGAACCCCTCCTCTCTCAGGTTCGTAAAATATATGAGTCTGGACTTGTCTTTTGACAAGCTATATAGAGTGTTTATTACCCTCTTTGAACTCGTAAAACTGAAAAGAGGCACTCATCGATCATGATGGGGGAAATGGGAAGGGAATCATTTTGCAAATAAGGGCAGTTGTTTGTTGTTACCTTTGAACATGGCACTTGTCTACACATCATGTCAGTCAATTGGGTATTCAACTGATCTCTGCGATGATCCACTTTCATGAGTCATGTCAATCCTTTGAGTCTTTCAAAAGAATGCATTGTCCACTATCACATTGTGTGTCTGTCCCGTTCAGTCATGCTACCAAGTCTTTTTTTCGTGTCGCCCGATGTTCAAAGGGGATTTGAAGAAGTTTTACATCTGCAGTCTACACAGTCTTTGTGTCAGTATATTTGAGTCAGTCATATGGTTACTATATTCACATCATTCCAGAACTATGTTCTGAGTTTCGTGTCATCGATGTTGGACTCATCATGGCCCTCCTTTGATGAGACTATTCCTGTCGACATCAGCTCATCATCCAAGAAATAGTCTTAGAAACAATATTTAGTATCTTGATATCTGTAGGCCTTAATGACAGATTCTCTCGCTCTCAACATAGGTTCACATCATTGACCTTTGATCGATAGAATTGACTGGGTGTTCGACATCAGGACATCTATTTGCACTCAATAGATTGTACTAGGGTACCTTGGGAAACATTGACATTAATGGTGATCTCCCTCACACTTGTTAACGGTTCACATCATTGGCTGGTAATCAAGTGGTTTCTACCATGTTTGAATTCAGATCATTGTAATCACATGGATATAATCGTACTTTTTGGAAGACGAGATGAAGACCTCGGGTATTTGTTTAAAGCGCCCATTGCTTTTTCCCCAGGTTGCGACGGAGTTTAGTTTATCTAGCATGGATCCACATTTGTATGGTCGTGGCTATGCTCAAATTTGCGTCTGTATGACATAGATCTACATTGTATGTCTGGTATCTATGCCCAAGTTTGAGTCCTCTATCACATGGATCTACGCTGTATTCTAGTAGCCATGCTTATTTATTCCTCTCATTGATCTGCCTTGTATTGGTCTGCAGCCATGAGTTTGGTTACTTGTGTCTATGAGTCAACATACTGATGTACTATAGATGCCTACTTGATGACATGCTCCAATCGAGCCAACATTTTCATCTCATGGCGACGACTTGTTCTCTCAAAGCTCTCGTTTATTGTATCCCTCTAAGACTCATGCTTTGGGGGGCATCCTGTTATACCAAAATCTTGTCACCATCATGTGATAAGACTTCTGACATACCTACTTGCCCTGAATCCCTGCACTTGGAGTGGAAACCCATGCTAAGTGTCAATCTTTCATGAAAATTCCCAGCACCGCACTTCCTCTATTGTCCTGGAGCGGTACCTTGTTCGCACATCCTATCTCCTGTTCCCCACAAGCGGTGCCATCGCTTATGGCCCTTAGTTCATAAGATTTTCTTACTAGAACCGCTCCGTCATTGAAGGAGAAACACGGTACCTTGGGTAAAAGGGGAAAAATAGAAGTTTCTCGAGGATTCTAGATGATAAGCCTCGTGTCCTCCCTTATCCCTACTTTTGTGGGTCAGTTAAGCTCGAGATCCCTCATCCTAGGATCTTAGAGGCCACCTCACCCACTAATCTCTCAACCTACCCTATCCATTAAGCCTTATAAATATGGGCTCATATCCATGGTTGAGGAGGAGAACTCTTAAGGTATTGTTATGCTGTTGGATTGATTACTTGGCCCAAAACCATTTGGGAGGGCATAGAGAGCTAGATTCAGAGCTTTTGGAGATGAGAACGCTTGGTTTCATGGAGATGCATATCAACACTAAGGCTTGGTTGTAAATTTCTTCATATTTATTTAATGCAAGTTGATTTCTCTCCCACATATATTGTTGTTTTTTGATTTCACATGTATGTTGTTAGATTCCATAGTCCCTAACATAGATTAGTAGATTATACTCTGGCAGTTTCGATATGTTTGCATGTTGAAGCTTTATTGCAGGTACACAGGGTAACGATCGAAGCATCACATTCCAGGTATCTACGGTGTCTAGGAAGAGTCTTCAACCTCTGTCCTCTATTTGTTCTGGATCTGAACCATTCAGACTAGTGGAACACCTTGCTATCCGCAGGAGGTGAAATATTCCAGCTAACACAAGGATATCGACACTTTGGACTCAGTGAAAATACTAAGCCCAGGGGGCATCCCTATGGCCAAGATATCCCTAAAATAAGGAAAATGAGTATATAACCCAGGGAAACTTGGTGGAATCTCTTAATGGGATAGTTAATCAGAGTTTAAAACAATTACTAAGAGATTTCGAGCATCCATGTGAAAATCCCCAATTTTACCCTAGGGTTTTAGGCAGAAAAATGAGATCTAGGGAAAAACGGTGAAATTAAACAAAATTGGATACTCAAATATATTGATGGATGTAAGATTAAGAAAATGAAAGCAAAACCACCAATACCTAGTTTGTAGTTTCTGAAATACCCACTCATCCCAAGGAGGGTGTCTTCCCCTAAGAAGCAGACCAATGCTTGAGGTGGGAAAATGGAGTCTGATGATGATGCAAATTAAGAATTAGGGGTTTTACATTTATTTGAAATTGGGTTTTAATTTTTATAGCTCGCCATAAACTAGAGCCTATAGATCTACAGAATGAGGGTTTTAAAAGAGGGTTTGATGAAAGGAAAATGCAACCCCAATCAGATATTGAGAAAAAGGATATATCTTACATGGGAAAAATGTACCTGATGTTTCATAGGATAAATGCCGAAGTGATGAATATTATTTCCGCATAGATCAAGTGAAGAAATTGTGAAAATCCAGCTTTGTTGGAAATTCCCAAGGAATCCAAATGTGCCCTCTCTCCTTCCAAGTCAAGTAAATAACAATGAGAATGGAAATAAAAATTACAGATGTTGATGAGAAGTAAATGAATAAGAGAGTGAGAAATCATAAGATAGAAAAAATCCTTGTATCCCTTAATCCAAAAAGAAGAGCAAGGTCGATGCCTCCCACAGGTGCGCCCCTCTCCAAATCGCCTTCCCTGTCAAACAAATGGATCCAAAAAAATATGCTACAGATTTACCAATGATCTATAATGTAAGCAAGAAATAATGTTAGTCAATCACAAAGAACATTCTTCAATCATCCACAAAAGACAAGAAATCCCAGAAAGATTTTATCTATTATTCTTCAAGAGCCAATGGTGGCAAATTTATCGATGGGATACAATGGGGGCGAGGGGGTATCGTCTTTATATAGATTTTGAGAGACACAAACCCTAACTTACTTTTACATCCAATGGTTGATATTATAACATAATCAATGGTGGAGATCAATTTTACATGGATCAACTTGACTCGATCAAGGGGGGGCGCACTTTTTTCCCAATGACACCTTGTCTAAGTCAAAATAAAATATAGCATAAGATGTGATCATGATAATACATCAAAAGGGGGTCACTATAGGCTTAATTGACCCTAGGACACATTACAACCTCATAACATATGATATAACAAGTTAATGCATCAATTACCAAAGTTGAGGGGGCGCCCCTTTAAGGGATTTCCTCACTGATTGAGCCAAAATAAAATAATCCAAATAAATGATGACTAAAAACTATTGAAGGACTGTCCAGGGAACTGACACACATCAACTACCAAAATTCCAGTCCCTTTCCTTGACCCAATTTCCCAAATCGATTTTTTCAGTGAAATTCCTAGTTCATTTTGGAAAATGATAAAAAAACCACCATAACCCTATCCAGGATGAGAATTGGGGAAAATTGACTGCAATGGATGATTTGGAGACCTGAAAGAAAGGTATAAGTGACTACTCATACCCCCTGGAGCACTACATTTCTCTAGGAGAACCAAAATACTACCATATGTAATAAAATTTTGGTCATTTGGCCAATAATAAAGTGATAATAATAACTTATCAGGAGAACCGGGGTCAAACTCTCAAAACTGAAACTGTAGTATTGGTCTTGGGCATGTCTGGAACAAATATAGACCATGTTGTTTTTTGAGTCAATACCTTGGGAACCATGCTTGACTTGGTCAACTGGGTTGACCAAGTCAAAGTACCCAAATTGAAGGTGAGATACTGCATCAATATGATCCTATAAGCATCTAAGGTAAGAAATGCTCCAATGGTGTATATCAAAACCAAGCTTATATCAATGGTATTCATAATCTTGGTGACAATAATAATAATAGTGATAAAATATACATGTGCTTCTGAAGAATCTCGGATCTTTCTGGAAGTCTGCTTGTTCATGCCATATTTACAAAGTGTAAAAATTGTGATACTATTGGGTGAGGATGGAGAACAAGGATAAGGCTAAGGGGAATTAATTTTGACTCAATTTGACTAAGTGATCTCTTTGAGTGATAATGAGTACACTCAACCAAAGTGACATATACATGATACATAGCAGTAGGGGATGGAGGTGTCTCACAAATAGATAAATTAGTTGGGCTTGTTTCCTTTAGAATCTAGCAAGATTTCATTTTCACTAACTTGCAACATAGGTCAACCTTCAAAGGAGGGTGCCCTGGAAGCCTTCTGGGCTCTAGTACTGACAAAGACACAACCTTTGCAGGCTAGTCTCACCTTGTTGCCCTGTGGGGGGGAATGATCCGAACATTATACAAAGAGTGAGTGCTCATCCTTTGATCATTAACCTTTTCAATACATTTCACATTTCACATAAGATAGTATCCAACCTACAGGAGAAAGTGCCATGGAAAGCCTTTCGAGCTCCCGAAAATGACTAAGGCCTATCCCCACTACCAGCGAGCAATCCATAGCCCCGATGGGTTTTCCTCTCCCTGCTTCCCCTGTGGAGGGAATATGAGCCTTACATTATACAAAGAATGAGTGCTCAACCCCTTGTCCATTGACTACTTTTTAAACATTTACTTTGCATCATTTAGATATAACGTTTATGTGTTCCCATGCTTTAGTGTTTAACAACATTGTTTGGAGGAACACTTGTTTTGAGGACTAAAGGAGAACTACCCGGTGAACCCAGCCACACTAGCCAAGCCACAAACTTCAAAGCCAAAGACACATAACAACATGGAGTCTATCATGCATAAGGGTCAATATGGGGAAAAGACCTTCAATCTCACAAGTCTCAATAAATCTGAGTCATGGGATAACATTCAACAATGAATGAAACAGATGGATGGGGATAAATGGAACATGGAACCTACATATCGCTAAGGTTTAGTATTTGTACAAGCATGGAATGAGAAACAGTCTTCACATCAAGTCCTTTGATTAATATCAACATAAGTTCAAGCATTAGTACATGTATAAGCATAGGTTACCATGATCATCCTAACAACACAAGCATAGGTGTTTGATATACATCACATAGCAAAATCAAACTATAGAAGCATATACCTGATCTCACCATATATACTTGTCTCCATTTGATAGGCCCCTCTGTAATTGTGTGTACCATATCTAATCTGCTACTTTGCTCAAATGAACTAGGTCATCACTGAAAGAATCTCAGTGGACTAATGGATCTCAATCCTGGCAAGGAAACTCTGTTTATTAAGGCTCTAGAATGGCTGAGGCTATAATGATCCATGCTTAAACCCCATGTGAATGAAAAGCTCAAAAGGATAAATAAGTCTATCTATATGCTACATCATGGTATCCCAACTGTAAATGTATATGTGACAACACATCCCATCTATAATGTGATGCAATAGTTGGCTTAAGCCTTTAATCTTGCCACAGGGGCAAGTGTTTCATTATAATCAACACCAAGTTGTTGACTAATTTTTTGAGAAACAAACCTTGCCTTGTGCTTCTCAAATTCACCATCAAGATTCAGTTTTGTCGTTTAGATCCACTTAACACCCACACAAATCTTATCCAAAGGTAGGTCTACAACATCCCAATTTCCATTCTTATCTATTGCATCAATCTCATCATACATGGCTTTAACCCATATATCATCTTCAACTACTTCTTCAAAGGTATATAGGTGATAAGAAACTAATGCATAGTTTGACACTTGATCTAAATTATCATCTTGATGTTCAGACATCTCCCTAATAATTCTAGTCTTTTTTCCTTTAATCTTGGACCTTATTTTAGCTAAAGTAGTATCATAATCACTACTTACATGTGAACTTGATGGATGTTTTACTCCATAGCCTGATGGTTCACCATGATCTTGAATTCTAGGTGTTCTAAATTGTGATGAATCTACCTAGTTGTATTCGTGGTGTGCTTGTTGATGTATGAATTGCTCCTCTCCATCATCATAATCCTCCATATGATAGAGCATATACCCCTACAATCTATTTGTCAACACTTCCACCCCAATCCTTTGCTTCCATAAACTCAACACCTTTGTTTACCATGAACTTCTTGGTGATGGTATTATAGAGCCTACGATCCTTAGACTTCTTACTATATTCAATAAATATACATGTATCACTTTTTCATCTAGTTTTATCCTTATTTAATTAATTACATGAACATATTCCATGCACCTAAATATCCTCAAATGATCATCACTGCAACTCCTACTGTACAACTCCATTATTCTTGGGGTACTTGGTCCTTCACACTCTTAATGGGACTTCTATTTAGGAAATAAATTGAGCATGCAACTGCATCTCCCCAATACTCATTTGGTAGCTTCTTCTCATTCAACATGCTTTGAGCCAATTCCATGATGGTTTGATCCTTCCCTTCATCTATGACATTTGTTGAGGTGTATACCTAGCTGTAAACTTCCTCTTGATTCCTTGATGCATGAAATACTCTAAGAAGTCAGTCAACTTGTATCATCCTCCTTTTTTAGATCTCAACACTTTGATGTAACAACCACTCTCCTTCTTAACCATGGATTTAAATTTATTGAACACACCAAAGGATTATGAATTCAACTTTACAATATAGACCAATTTCTTCCTATTGTAATCATTAATGAAGATTAAATAGTTAAAATTACCATCCAATGAAGGTTTTTGCATTGGCCCACACAAGTTTGTGTGTACTAGCTCCAAATGTGCCTTTTCTCTATATGATATACCAGAGAAACATTTCTCCATGTGGTTCTTACCCAAAATGTATCTCTCACACGAGCTTGCTAGATGCATAATACTATGCAAACCTTTCACCATCGACTTCCTCTTCGATAATTATAGTCCACAAAAATGCAAATGGCCATACCCGAAATTCCATAACATGTATAATCTTGACTTTTAGATTTGTAAGCGCAAAATGAGTCACTAATCTCACTTCTCATAGTGAGCGGGAACATTATGTTCTTAGTCATCTCCACCCTAGCTATGGCTACTTACATGGATGTATATGATAGATAGTATAGACGTTGTTCTTGAAGGACACCTTGTACTTCTTCTCAATTAACTGACCAACACTCAATAAGTTTTATTTTGACCCAAGAACTAGGCATACTTTATCAACATTTTTATGTTCACCATTCTTATCAAACAATGATATCTCCCCTTTTCCATTGACTATAACCTTGGTGTCATTCCCTAGTTTTACTTTAAATTGAACACTAGTATCAATACTGGTAAACAAACCCTTGTTTCCAACCATTTAGTTGTTTCAACCACTATCCAAGAACCAAACATCCTTTGAAATTTCTTGGCTTACATTACAAGTCAAGAATACTAGACTGCCACCATATTCAAACTCCTCTATAATATGTGCAAAATCATTTTCTACATTTTCAAGCTTCTTGGTGCACTTGTTGGCATAATGACCAAATATTTTACAGTAATAATATTGTACTTTGAACTTATAAATTCTCTCGTTACATAGCTACCAACTTTTGTTTCTATTCAACCTTGAACTGTAAGGGTTCTTCTAAGATATCTTCTTAGACTCAATAACATCTCTCTTATCTCATTGGAAATAGTTTTTACCACCTCTTCCTCTACCACTAGAATTTCCTCTACCTCTACCTCTTGAAATATGCAATCGATATTTGAAGGCATTCTCCAAGGGATTATCTTCGTATCTACTTATCCTATACTCATGTTCTACCAAGGAACCAATCAATTCATATAGCTTCAATTGGATAGTGTCTTTCAACTGCTTAATGGTCGCTTACTTGGAGGTATATCATAGATAGTCTAGATATTGTTCTTGAAGAACACCGTGTACTTCTTCTCAATGAAATGACCACCAATCAATAAGTTTCATTTCAACCCATGCACTAGGTATACTTCATCAAAAGTGTTCTATTCACCATTCTCAGAAAACAATGAGATCTTGTTTTTTCCATTGACTACAACCTTCATGTCATTTCCTAGTTTTACTTTAGACTGAACATTGATATCAAGACTAGTAAACAAACCCTTATTTCAAGTCATGTGGTTATCACAACCACTATCCAAGAAATAAAAATCCTTCAGAACTCCTTATCTTACATTACAGGTCAATAATATTGGCTTGTCACCATCTTCAAACTCCTTTGTAAAATGTGCAGACTGCTTTCTTCCATCTACAAGCTTCTTCTTGCACTTGTTGGTATAATGGCCAATCTTTTAACAATAACAACACTATTATTTGGACTTATTAGTCCTCAGGTTACCTTGTTTCCAGCTTCTATTGCTACTCCCCCTTGAACTATCATGGTTTTGTTGAGATATCTTCTCATACTCATAAACATGTCTCTTATCTCCTTGGAAAAATTTTCTACCACCTTTTACTCTACCACTAGACTTTCATCTGCATGTTCCTCTTAAAACATGCATTTGATATTTGAAGGAAATCTCCAAGGTATTATCTTCATATCTACTCATCCTAGACTCATGTGCTACTAGGGAACAAGTCAATTCATCTAGTTGCAATTGGATAGTGTATTTGACTCCTCAATTATTGTAACTACTACCTCAAACTTATTGGGAAAAGTCCAAAGAATATCCTCAATCATTCTCTAATCTGGGAGATCTTCTCCATATTGCCTCAATGGGATAATTACTTTAATAACTTGGGTCATGGACTAATCCACAATTTCAACCTCCATCCTGATATTTTCAAAATATCTCTTCAAGTTCTACAACTTGATAGTTTTCACTTTGGATATACCTTGATAACAAGTTTCAAGGATGTACTAATCCTTCTTGGAGGTGTCTACAGTTAACACTTCGGGAAATTTGCATTATCTAGGCCCTATTGGATAAGACCAAGAGCCTTATTATACTTCTTTTTGTTCTTCTTCAATTGAATGTGCTCTGCATTCAACAACACCAACTTAGTCGACTGATCTATAGGTTCAACAAACCCAACCATAACATACCCCCAAAGATCCTGAGAACACAACTTGGTCCTCATTTTAATAAACCGGGAATCATAATTATTTTTTGTTAAAATGGGGACTTGTGGCTATCCAAGACTATTTCTAGTTTCAATATTCTACATTAACCTTTTATCACATGTATGAAACTTAGAAATTAACTAACTCCTCCTCGATTTAAGACTCGTTCTTCCAACTCCTTGAGCTAATTTCCACAAACCTCCATCGACAAGAATAGAGAGTTATGTCTACTCCACAATGCAACATAATATGTATACACACACATAAGAATACCAAACATAGATTTGACCGATCTAAAAAATGGAGGGAAAGAGTGATTTATAGATTTTATACCAATTTGGAGTTGATATAGGGGAGCAGATCCATAGAAGAACAAGCACAGAAGGAGCAAAAATCATGATTTCAGACCTTCCTCTTTTTCAGTTAATCTAAAACGAAACAATTGAATCTAATTTATACAATACAACTTTTTGTTCATTGGAATCGACTTAGGGAAGACATTATTACTAAACTAATGACTAAATAATCGTTAAAGCAAACCTTTGAAATGCTACTGAGTTAAATAATGATGCCATCATCAATAATCAGGATCTAACCATCAATTATCACAAATCGACCCTTTTTTGTAACTTTGTTTTTGGTTCCTCAATACCAATGATTCAATCCAATTTTATTAGATGTCACTCTTTAGTAGTCGACCGTTCACAAATTGATCCTTGTTGTCTCTTTTTTTTCAACCTTGTCCTTGGTTCCTCAATACCAATGATTCAATCCAATTTGATTATATGTCACTCTTTAGCATTCGACCTTTCACAAATTGATCCTTGTTGCATTCCATAAAATGAAAACTCCAATATGCATGTGTCCCAATGGGACTCCTCCATTTTACTTTGCTTTGATGACACCTTCACACAACACCATTGCACTAGGTCCGATACACTATCGACTTGCTTCATCGGAGCTTCTCTTGAACACATATTCTATCAGCTTCGATATGACACTCTTGATACACTACTATCGAACTTGCACCATCAAGACTCTCCTTTAGACATTATTGAGACTCACTTTGATATACACTTGGAAATAACTATGATATTTCTCAGCTACTGTCACTTGTCATCTCGTTAGGTATTCGTATCTTAGACTCTTAATATTTCTGACCTCACCAAAAAAATTGATACTTAACAAATTTCTGATGCGAATCCAAGCAATGGAAATGATCTTAGTAGGTGAAAACTTGAGTGTTGGATAAGTCTAAATGTGACACCATTAATTCAATGTGTAAAACAAATTCAATGCAAGTATGGATAAAGTCAGTGAATCACCTCCTGAACAAAACTTATAAATGATTGACATGATATCAATCCCTACTACTGCAAACCAATAACTACACCTTCTTGATTTGTCTTATCAGGTAAGGGGTTGGAGAAATAAATACTCCCAAAATTGTTGTCCACGATTCATCCTTCAATGCCATTGTCAGGATGATAGGAGCAATGGCATTTTATCCACTCACTATTTATTTCCTAGTAGAAATGTATATATTTCACAATGGTGTTATAAGTAGGCGGTTCGTCTGTTGATGAGCATAATATTTTTTGTTATATATGGTTTCGTTGGTTGGCTCAATTGCAGTTGTCATAAATGATCTGCATAACCACTAACCATTCAATGCTAAGTATTAGATGGAAGCTTTTGAAGACCACCATATAAGTGTAACATATGCAATAGATGATGGAGGAGAGGAAAACCAATATGCACACATGAGATATGGATATGTCTTAGCATGTAATGAGAAGATGAAAACAATGTAGAGGTTAAGTCCTCTCAATGCACATTGATTTGGGAAATAACCCAAGATCCAGTGACTAAAATGCATTTCAAAGTGAGTGCGAAGCTGTCATCATGCTTGTCATTATTACATAATAATGTTGCAAATTCATAGCATAATTCTTAATTAATGATTTCAAAGTATAAATAAGTTTAATACAACAATTATGACAATAATAAAATCAAAGCATGAAAAATAGGACAAACCAATCTTGTTAATGGAGTTTGTCTACAAAGGGACTACATCTCTAGGTTTGTTTCTCCAATGAGGACTAATGTTATTAATGTGGTCAAAATGTTGGATGCACCAAAAATACAATCTCGAATAAGTACAATTTGGCCTTGGAAATTGCCAAAATAGCTTCACTAATCTTCTTCAAAATCTCTCCCACTCTAAGAAGAATACTAAACTTCACACAACTTCCAAGAATTCCCACCAAGAATTCTCCTCCAAAAAAGACCCCCTCAAAAGACCTCCCACCAAAATGGATCCAAAAGAATCCCCCTTAAATTGCAAATTCTTAGGCTTATATAGATTGAGTTATTCTCCCATTGGGCATGAAACATGTGATCCCAACTTAGCTTCTTAGTTGGGCTTGTTACAACTTATTTTTCATAAATAGAATTTTGTTTTAACAAATGTTTTAAAATGGAATTTTACCCATGTGCCATAACTTCATTCCCAGTCATTGGTTAGCCTAACGTATATAAAAATATTATGGTTTTGTTTGGGATTTGAACCCAATATACCATACGTTTCCCATATGCCAACATATAGCAATTAATAGGAGCTCATATTGTTACAACAACCTATACCATGTGCGTTGGAATATAACAAAGTTTGGCAACATAAAACAATATGCAAAATAATAACCCACATACCAAAGCTTTTAACTACATGTAATATACCGCAAACCTCACTACTCTGGACTTGGAGGCTGGGTGTGTGAACATCATTGAACTTTCTACCTCCTTTTCATCTATTGATTATCAGCACGTCTATATGGAATATAATGAGAAGGAAAACATATTATCAAAGGAAGGGGTCAAAATGGCCCAGTCAGGCCTACTATCCTTTACAGAATACTGTGAAGGTATAGTTATTGGGGAAGAAAACATACAACTATTTTAGATGAGAACTGCTCTCTCTGACATACTCTATTCCTACTTGAGTATGGAACTTATTGATCTATTTGGTATATTTTACAGACTGCTGAACTTCACCTCAGAGTGATTGTTTTTTTAGACACTTCCTAGAGCCCTTCCTTGGATGACATATATGCTTTCTCTGTATCTTCTCTAGGGACTTCTGGATAATCTGCTTCCTTCAATGTAGATGCTGTGAAGAGTGGCACATCATTCCTAGTACTGTTGGGTCAGATTACTCTGCTTTTGGTCTCTTGACTATGCATTTATCGTCATTTATCAAGCTAATGTAACTTGTTACCTTTGATTCACTTTGAATATCAAGGAACTGTTATTTTTCATCTGGAAAAAATGTAATATACCGCAAGGAAATTGTTGGTGAAACAAACATTTAACCAAAGTTCGTTATGTGGAATCCATGTAAAGCATATCCACACTAACCATAACTTAAGGTTGCCACCACTCAATATAGTATGTGCCAAACTAACCATTAAAAATGGTATGAGAGAGTTTGTAACCACTGCTAAACATGGGGTCGGGTTCAATGTTCAAGCCTCCATCATTTATGGGGTTGACACCCCATGTGAACCACATGAAAAAAACCATGGGCCCAAGGGATATGCTCTTGGGCCTCCCCGTTTCTCTCTATAACACATTTGCAGGGGTTAAATAAAATTTCTTTCATTTGACCAACAAGAAACATAAGATGGTGGAGTGGTAAAGGTGCTTGGTTATACTATGGGAGGTCATGGACTCAAATCCCATTTTCCTAATAGTCCTTTTTGGTAAACCAAATCCGACCAATTGACACTTCATCGTATGGAGGAGACATGTGTCCAAATATGATTGGGCCATATTACCCATCCATCTACCACATGTCGATATACCATTGGTCCACACAAACTCCAACTAGATGTCACTTGTACCACCAACTCGACTACCACATCACCAACTTGGTCAACTAAGCTACCAACTCATATTTGAATCTTTCATGTGGAACTCTATGGAGTTATGATCGGGCCATATTGTCCATCCAACTACCACATGTCGATATACCATTGGTCCACACAAACTCCAACTAGATGTCACTTGTACCACCAATTCGACTTCCACATCACCAACTCGGTCAACTAAGCTGCCAACTCATATTTGAAATGGTCATGTGGCACTCTATGGAGTTTCTACAATAGTACTGTAGATGCAACGTGGCACCCTTCCTGTGGTTCCACGTGGCACCCCTTTTGCATTTTTTCATAGTTTGTTGAAAACTTCAAAATGTGATATCATAGCCATACGAGCTTCGATTGAGGCGAAATGAATGTCACTAGAAAGGTCTCGATGAGACCTACACAATGGTATGCTTGTGTTTAGCATTTGAGACTACAAATTTTTGACCACTTTTTAACCACTTTTGATCGGTGAGGATCCTCATGGATCACACATGGATTACTCTTCTCATGTGCATAGGGTTTGTGGAAACTCATGCACCCAGGACATGAAGAGACTATGCACAGTGATGAGTAAGTGATTGCACATAGGAATGAGGAACATAGTGCACAGAGGGAGATAAAGAAATAATAATTCCTATAAGATGGATTAGATAACACATAGGAATAGGAAGTGACAACCCATGAGAGGAAAATAATTTACACATGATATGACTAAGGATGAGTTACAGATACAAGAATGCACCCATATAAAAAAGGAGAAATGTGTTAGCTTGACATTTTCATCTTTTTATATGTAATTTTTCTTTTGTTTTGGCATTATCGATCTTGTCTTTTTTGATCTCCGACATTTAATTTATTATTTTTTTGGGGGGGGCTTTATTCTATTTTGCTATAAAAATAAGAGCCACTAGGTGTCAATGTCCTTAGACAATTGCAAGAGAAAAGTGCATTAATGCAAAATAAAATATTACAATTATGTCGTTGGATTAAGTTTAGAATAGTTTTGATTAAACTTTTTTGAAGATTACCTTTGCCCGCAATGCAATATATGCCCATTGCTTCATAGTATTAAGGATATCCATACAAAAAAAACTATTGTACTATGTTGAATTGTAGATTGCTATGAAGATTTAACAAAAACACATGCAACATTGTTATTCAACTTTTGATGACTGTTAAAATACATAACAATTGAAGGACCCTATGTAGTTCAACTTCTAGAAAACCTTGATTTTGATGACTGCTATCACAAGTTCACTTGCACTGAAATTTTTTGCATAACCACCTCTTAGAAATTGAAGGATCCTCTATAACTCTGGTTATAGGAAACCTTGGTTCCAACGATGTCAAGAATATTTCTATTATAAGTTCATAGAACAAAGAGGACTTGAAAACATGAATGGAAAAATCTCAGAACACAGAGGACTTACAAATCCGAATGGAAAACTCCTCAAATATCCTGAAACCACAATGATTCTTCATTCACTGAAAAATTGTATTCCAATTAATTTTAATCAATGTATATCTATAAATTCATTATATAGCTCACTATGCAACTTTATGAACCTCATTTTGTGTCTCCTCATAATGATCATGGACTTTTACCCTTCTCAACATCCATGTATTATGTAATGCAGACACATGAATTAACTACACCATTAACATGACTCAACAACTCTGGTTTCTCAATGAAATGAAAATGAAAATTTGTAAAACAAGTTGAGCGGAAAATGTAACTAAAAAGGAAAATGAACACTCTCCCCTTCTCCCCACATGTGGCCAGCAGATGACCGATTGTCGATTCTTTACCAAAAAATTAAACACTTTAGCCTTGAATTTTTCCCTGGTTTTTTGCTATTTCTGTATTATTCTGTGGTCACGCCACTTTTTTTGTCGTTTGTGTTGAATTAGTTAATCTTTCAGAAGGTTCTCCTTCTCCGGTATCTTCGGGGGTTTTGTGGTTGTCTGTACCTTCCTCATGTGGGCATGCATGTGTTTGTCTGAAAGGGACCGGCGTTCATTTTCAGTTGAGGGATATGATGAGATTGTGTTGATCTTTAACCCTATCACTTTTTTGTTCTAACTAGGGTTTCTTTTTAGCTCCTCAGTTGCACGAAGGGCTTCCTCCTAGGCCTTTCTCTTGTTGCTTTTGCCTTTAGCCTAGCGTTCTATGTGTGCTTGTGTGGCGTCACTATCTATTTTGGTCTAGAGACTGATGACTAGGGGTTACAGATTATTGGGGTTTTGACTCTTTTAACCCATCTTTGTTTTTAGTTTTTCTTTGGGGTTTGTTTCGTGGTTACACTCTCACTTGGGGTTTATCCCTATACCTCTTTTGTGCCTCTGTCTGACTCCTGCGGTCTGGCGAGTAACCCTTGGAAGGTTCTCCTGTTGCCCTTATGTCGAAGACTCTTGTTGGGTCCCCCAACCCCTCAGTTGACTTTGCAGTAGCCATATTTCGTCGTCGTAGAAAATCCAAGGCGCATAAGATTCTTGAAGGGAAGTTGCGGTATGTGGTTGGTCACAACATATACTTTGACAGAGTTGAAGCTCTATGTGCTAGAGCATTGATTGGCAGATTAGAGTATGTATCGCTGGACAAGAAGGAGTGGTTTACATGGGCATCTGCAAACTGGAAACCCTTCTTATCTTATGTCCCGGCCATCAGTCTCTTGGCCCGGGGTTGGATTGTTATTGTCTTCCTGGAGGATGATCATGCAACATAGGTTTTAAACAGGCTATGGAGAGTTGGCAAAGGATCTTTGGTATTAGATCGCTGGCATGTGAATTTTGATCTTGCTCGAGAACGTGTGAAGAAGCGACATCTCTGGACTCTTCTCCCGAGGCTCCCATTTCCCCTCTGGAACCGTTCTTTGTTAGAGGGAGTGGGGAACACTATAATGCGTTTTGTGGCATTAGAGGAAGATTACATGAATGCTTACAATAAGAGGATGGCGAAGATTTTAGTTGAATTGGATGTCTCGTGAGGATTACCTGCAGAAATAGAGATTCTCTGTCATGAAAGACTTTTTATCCAGCGTCTCGACTATCAAGGAATTCCGTTTCGTTGCAGTTTTTGTAGGAAAACTGGACATTTACGTCGTGCCTGTTCATCTTTCCGTAAGGGTTCCGTTTCATTGGATCCTCTTCCATCCTCTTCGTCACCAACTAGCGCCTCTCCTATCGGCAAGATTAATCAGGTATGTTCTGAACCGGCCACACCAGATCCATCTATGGGCATCCTTAAAAATGCTTGCTCTTTGTATGGAGATATTTCAGACCTTGATTTGGCTATAGTGGATTCGGTTATTAATAGCAGAAAATCAATTAAATCAGTCGAACTAATTAAATCTTTGTCTAGCCCTCCTCCTTTTACTGATCTCTCGACTCTTGATACTGCTGTTACTTTATCTGTTTCTCCTTCTCCAGAGTTAAACCCCACTGTGCATCCTCCTCTACTTAATCAGCCTGAGGTGCCGAGGGATCTTACTTCTGTCACAGTGTTTCCTGAAGCTCACTCGCCCCCTTCCTCCCCTTTTCATCCTTTGGAATGTTCTGATCCACCCCCTCTCTTTACAGAAGAGGATTTCCCCCCTCTTGTTTCCTCTGGTTCTAAGATTTTGTCTCCTTCAAGTCCCATTACTTCTCCATCCTTTTCTGATCCGTCCCTCCAAAAATCCTTGAGTATCTTCTCTGATAAAACCCCTCTCTCCCCTTCTGTTCTGCTGCTTGATTCCATTAGGTTTGAGAATGTGACAATAAGGAGAAAGAAAAAATCGAAGCCTCCTCTTAATGCTGTCCCGACTCCTTATACCCCCCTGTCCACTAGACTTAAAGATACCGAGCGCTCAACTTCCTCTTCTCCACAAAGGGTCCTTAGAGCTTTGACCCCTCTTACTCTTGATTCTTGATGCGTCTCCTCTCCCTAAATGTTAGAGGCTTGGGAGGCCTAGCCAAGCAAAAAAGCCTCCGCCACCTGATCTCTGTTTTTTCTCCGGATGTTGTATTCCTCCAAGAGACTATGACTAGTACTTATCCAGCATTATTTGCTTTTTCCAAACTCTGTCCAGGTTGGGAGTTTTGTGCACTAAATTCTAATGGTCTTCTTGGAGGTATACTTTCTGGTTGGAATCCTAAAATCCTTAAGTGTAAAGCCTACCATACTTCTGCAGGTATCTTGCTCAAAGCCAT
The DNA here is from genome assembly GCA_001517045.1 of Pseudotsuga menziesii. Taxonomy (NCBI): domain Eukaryota; kingdom Viridiplantae; phylum Streptophyta; class Pinopsida; order Pinales; family Pinaceae; genus Pseudotsuga; species Pseudotsuga menziesii. Next base: position 222,591 of record LPNX010797034.1, on the reverse strand, counting down.
GATTCGAGGTACCTCTCTAGAACTTTCGCTTCTAAATTGCTATGGCCCCTACTTAAATAAGTAATTATTTTGGAACTCCGTGGCATTGGGTGGTCTTCTATCTTTACAAAATCTTGTCCTGGCTGGAGATTTAAACCTTACCCTCAATGCTTCCGAAATTTGGGGTCATAGAGCTCATTTGGACCCTTTGGGCTCTTTCTTCACCAAGCTTTTCTCAGAGCACCACTTGGTCGATGTAGCTCCCTCATGTGCTGGCCCTACCTGGAGGAATGGTAGGATGGGGGAAGAAGGTATCTCGAAAAGATTGGATCGTTTTCTGTTATCAGAACATCTTGTTAGCTCTCTTCCTAAGTATCGGGTTTGGACACATAGGTGCGGGATTTTTGACCACTTCCCGATCCTATTTGAGTGGGTGGAGCAACAGAGAATCTGTGCTTATCCGTTCAAGTTTAATCAATCCTGGTTAGATAATGTGGATTTTATCAATATGATATGAAATGAATGGCCCCTCCTTCGCTCTGATCACGGAATGGATCCTATGTTTGAACTTGCCTACAAACTTCGTATCCTTAAAGAGAAGGTCAAATCCTGGGCAAAAGAAGAAACTCAGAAAATGAAGGATAAGTCTGTTATATTGGAAAATGAGATAAATGCTCTTCTATCTTCCTCTCCTTCGGCTATTCTAAAGGAAGAACAACATAAGAAACTGCTCTCTCTCAAGAATGATCTTCAGAAGTTATTGGATCATGAATTATATTCTGCAAAACTCCAAAGTAGGGTTACTTGGGCCTCTAAAGGTGATGCAAACACCAAGTATTTTCATGCTGTAGCCTCGGCTAGAAAAAATCATAATGCGATCTGGAGTTTATAGGATGAGAGGGGTAATTGGGTATCTGATGATCTTAGTATAAAAGCTCTGGGGACTAGCTACTTCAGAAAGATCTTTGAAGATGACAACCAGACCAATCTCGCTGCCCAACTTAAAATTCTTCGTCTCTTTCCCTCTTTTATCAGTGTGTCAAAGGCTGAGACTTTCACCAGGCCGGTTACTATTTTGGAAGTTGAAAAGGCTCTCAAAACGTTTAAAAAAGACAAGGCTCCAGGCCCTGATGGATGGCCTGTGGAATTCTTTTTGACCTTTCTCGATCTCCTGGGTCCCCTACTTGTTAACTTTGTAGAATCATCTCGAGTTCAAGGTAGAGTTGCCTCGGCTATTAATTCCACTTTGCTAGCCCTGATTCCTAAATTGGATCTGTTTGTTACTTTTGCAGATTTCCGTCCAATTTCTCTTTGTAATCTCTGCTACAAGCTAATCTCGAAGATTGCGGCTTTGAGGCTCAAACGCTTCCTTGATTCATCCATTTCCTATCAGCAGTTTGGCTTTCTAAATAATTGTCAAATCTTTGAGCCCATAGCCATAGCTCAGGAAGTCCTACATTCTGTGAAAATTCATAAGAGATCTGCTCTCATCCTCAAATTGGATTTATCAAAAGCATTTGATAGAGTAAACTGGACTTTTGTCCGTCTTATCCTCATCTAGATCGGGGTTCCCCTTGTTGGGTTTAATTGGATTATGGGATGTATCTCATCTGCAAATTTTGCTGTCCTAGTCAATGGCTCTCCCTCTTCTTTTTTTCCAGCCTCTCGCGGTATCAGACAGGGTTGTCCTTTGTCGCCTCTATTGTTCATTCTGGTTATTGAAGGCCTCAGCCTCTTGATTGCAGAAGCCAGAAGGGTTGGTAAGTTAAAGGGTATCAAGATTTCCCCCAGCTCTTTCTCACACATTTACATTTTGTAGATGACGTGCTTTGATTTGGAATGGGTACTTTCGATGATTGGTTGGCTTTCAAGGAAATTCTTAATACTTTCTGTGAATCTTCAGGCATGTGTATCAATTCAAATAAATCCTGCTTTCTACATAATGATCTGGATGAGGCCCTGCTCAAAAGAATTTCTGACATCTTACCTTATAATTTTGATTATCTTAACAAAGGTTTTGTTTATCTTAGATATTTCCTCAAGCCTTCGGGCTATCTGATAAAAGATTGGCATTGGCTGGTTAAAAAATTTGAGAAAAGGATCTCTCATTGGACTAACAGGTTTCTATCTTTAGGTGGTCGCCTGGTTCTCATCAGATCGGTACTTACAGGTATCCCTGTTTTCTGGCTGTCCCTTGTGCCCATTCCTGCTTCCATTTTGGATAAGCTCAGAAAACTCTTTTTCTCCTTTCTTTGGGGCACTACTACAAAGTATAAAAAGTTTCATCTTGCTGATTGGCAGCTTCTGGCTCGTTCGACTTCCCTTGGTGGATGGGGGATTAAACATTTGCCCAGTTTTAGTCTTTCACTTAGAATGAAATGTTTTTGGTTGGCCATAAATAGTAAAGGCATTTGGAATCTCCTCGTCTCAGCTAAATATCTGAAAAACAAGCCTTTATCTACTTGGCTTAGGGAAAAAAATTTCAAAAACTGGAATGCCTCGATCATTTGGAAAGGATTTATTGAAGCCCTTCCATGGATTGGGAAAGGGCTCATTTGGCTTGCTGGAGATGGTTCTTCGATTCATATAGGAGCTGACCCGATTGTGGGTTTGGGATCAACCTAGATTCTTCCAAGAGTATTGAGAGACTATTTAGAGGATTATGGAATTTGCACTCTGGCCAATGCTTGGAATTATACCTCCTCTGTCTCTGGCTTTTGGTTTAAGGCAGAGGAGCTCGAGTTGACAGGTGACTGGAAATCTTTATGGGAAAATTATATCCGAGGTCTGGAATATGGTAGAATTCGTCTTACTGGTCGGCAAGATACTCTGCTTTGGTCCTTTAACAAATATGTGGGGTCCTTAACAGCTTCAGTAGGATATGATTGCATTCTCTATGCAAAAGGTTATGAACAACAAGATCTTGCTCTGAACTTCCTTTGGACTCTTCATATTCCCTTGAAAATTACTTGTTTTATTTGGCTCTTAGCGCGTGATTGTATATTAACCTGGGACCATCTGCTACATAAAGGTTATCATGGGCCGAGTAGATGTATTCTGTGTAAAAACAATATCGAGGATATTCCCCATCTCTTTCTGTTCTGCCCTTTTAGTGTTGGTATATTTACTCATTACGCGGCCAAGTTTGGTTTTCCCTTGCCAAAAGACTGTTCTGTCTCTTCTCTCATGGTTCAGTGGTATTCCTCTCCTTTGCGTTCATCAACTTTCATATTTTTGCCTCTTTTTCTTTTTTGGGGCATCTGGCTCCATCGAAACTAGTGTCTATTTGAGGATAAGAAACCTGTCTTCCATGACCTCATTTCCAGGATTGATCTTTTCCTTCTTACATACCCTGCTCCTTTAAAAGCTCAAAAGTTTCGGGATATTGGAACTAAGCCTGCTTTGGTTTTTCCTTGCGGTTATTTTGATGGAGCTTCTGCCGGAAATATAGGAGGTGCAGGTTTCTTGATATACCTAAATGTATCTCATTACTTCAGCTTTTCTTTGGGTTGTGGTCGTAGCACCAATACTAGAGCGGAACTGCTGGCTCTTTGGGCTACTCTTCAAGTTAGTTTACTGATGGGTTTACCCATCAATTTGATCTATGGAGATTCTTCGGTTATCATTTCCCTGCTCAACAGATTATTTGCACTTGATGTTCCAGCTCTGATGCACTGGAGAAGAGATATAAAAATATGCTTCATGCTGCTCCATAGGTGATCTTCAAACACATTTATCGTGAGCATAACTCGTTGGCAGATGGTCTCTCAAAAGAGGCCATAAATTTGGATATGGGGCATGGACATTATGTTGAATTTCTGGATGGATTTGTCATCAATAAAGGCCTATATGCACTTTATTAGTCGAGCTGAACTATATTTTTCAGCTCTTTTTGTTTTCTGCAGTGATTGATCTTCTTTTTGATATGTCTTGAGACCTTTGTGCCAGCTTGTCTTGCTCACGATAGTATGTTTTTGATGTTCACTCTCGATATGCTCATATGATATTGATTATTCTGACCTGATATATTCAGGGATTATGAAGAAAGTCTGCGACGATCAGACTTTTATTCTATGTTTTCTGAAAAGCTTGACAGTCATGTTATGTATTTCTTATTTTCCTATGTGCAATGCTGTTATTGAAACAGTTATTATCAATCACATAGATGACTATGTAAAAGATGTCTTTTGATTCTATTAGAATAACAAAGGCTGGTATTTTTTCCTCTGAAAAAAAAGATTTAAAAATAGGTTGACGTCATCCTTCCTCCAAGAGCAAAATCCAAAAATCCAAAGACGAAGTCAACAAATGAGATCCAATAATAGGTCGGAAAGAAGTTTATGATAAAAAAATCAGAATCGAACTATACCAAAAATTTTGAAATTATAAAAAATAATATAGTACGGGCCAACTACGAACTATACCAAAAGTTTTGAAATTAAAAAAAATAACATATAGTACGGGCGAACTAGTGCCTCCACCCCGTCACTATATGTCCAAGGACATAACAAACTCAAAAAAATAAAAAGGGCGAATTAAAAAAAAAAAAAAAATCTTAAAAAATCAAAATATATTAGAAAAATAATGCAATAAAAGGGGTAAGAAGTCAAAAGAAAAAGAACTTTGGAAAAAAAACAAAAAACATAAAAAAGAAAGATTATTTTGAGAAAAAAAAACAATACACAACAAATCGTAATAAAGAATAGGGTAAAATCATTTTTATAAGGAGTTTCAAATAACAAGAAACATAAAATAAATACAAACAAAAATAAACAAAGGAAGAAAGATCATTTTGAAAATAAAAAAACAATAAAAAACAAAGGGTAAAAAACAAAGGGTAATGAAGAAGAAAAAACAATACAAAACAAATGGTAATAAAGAATATGGTAAAATCATTTTTACAAGGAGTTTAAAACAACAAGAATATATTCGTTTGGTAAAATCATTTTTACAAGGAGTTTAAAACAAATCTTTGGGAGGCAGATTGATCCTTGTACAATCAGTTCTCTCCAGCATCCTTGTTTATTGGATGGGACTCGCCCCATTACCGGTCTCTATTTTGCACAAGCTTAGGAGCATTACCCTTGCTTTCTTATGGGGATCATCAGGGAATACTCGAAAATATCACCTTGCTTGCTGGTCTGATTTATCTTGGCCAAAAAAATTTGAAGGATGGGGAATTGAAAATCTCCATTGGTTCAGCATTGCTCTCCGTCTTAGGAATTTTTGGAAAGTCCTCTTCAGTGACAGTCTTTGGCATCGAGTCCTTATCACTAAATATCTGAAGCAGACCACTGTAATTACTTGGCTCCGTGAGAAAAAGTTCAGTTCACGGGGTGTATCAGCTATCTGGAGGGGGTTTATACAGACTTTACCCTGGATGGGGTCTCATCTTACATGGCAAGTGGGGAATGGTAATCATATATTGATAGGAACTGATCCTGTGATTGGCAATCCTACCTCTTACCACTTTCCTGAAGGACTAAGAACATATCTGGAAGACTTGGAAATAAAAACTCTTGCTCAGGCCCACAATACTTTACCAGATGCTCATCACTACTGGTACACTGGAGAAGAATTATATCTGGAAGGTGATTGGAAAAACATATGGAACTCGTTCACCAGGAACCTGGATCTTAATGGTATTCGCTTATCTACTGAATTTGATATGCTGATATGGGAGTACAATAAAGTAAATGGTATGATTTCTGCTGATAAAGTTTATGATTGCATTGTTAATTCATTTAAACCAGATCTGGGCAGCCGACTGTTTAATTCTCTTTGGTCGAGTATCCTTCCACGCAAAATTGGATGTTTCGTTTGGCTGGTTCTGAGAAATAAAATTCTCACCTGGGATAATTTACAGAAAAGAGAGAAAATTGGGCTAGGTATTTGCTCCTTATGTTATTCAAATGAAGAAACTGTTCATCACATCTTCTCTCGCTGTCTGATATGGAGATGTATATTGGGGCTTGTTTGCAACCAGTTGCAGCTGCACACTCCACCTATAGCTGATTCTATTTCTGATTTTTTTGAAGCATGGGTCTCCACATATCATCGCAGCTCGGCTCACTTTTTCATCCCTTACCAAGCGATATGGGCCATTTGGAAAGCTCGTAACAGAGCTGTTTTTGATGGTAAAAAGGTGACTATTTTAAGTGTTTTTCACCAGATTTTAAATGCTGCGCATATTACTCCCTCTCGGCCTGTCACAAAGGGAAGGAAATCAAGATCAGCCAGACAGATCGGGCCTAGACCACACATGATTTTCCCTTGTGGTTACTTCGATGGTGCATCTACTTCTTCAGCTGCTGGAGTTGGTTTTCGCTTGTATCTTAATGAGAATCACCGTCTGGATTTTGCGCTGGGGGTTGGACATGGCTCTAATACTAAGGCAGAACTTTTGGGCCTATGGGCACTTCTGCACTCATCCCAAATGATGGGAATCCCTTTAGCCCATATATACGGTGACTCACAGGTCATTATCAATTGGGCTAAAGGAATTACTACTCTCTCCCCACTAGAGCTCCTTCACCGGTGCAGGGAATCACAAAAGATTTTTAGAAGCTTCCAAGATCTTACCATCAGTCACATCTATCGTGAATACAATGGGATTGCAGACCGTCTTTCAAAACAAGCACTCACTTTCTCTCCGGGTTTTGGATGTTTTAATGAATTTTTTGATGACCATTTGGTCACTAGTGACTCCTTTCAGCTCCATTGAGCCATGTTATGGGGACCTTTCTCCCCTTATTTGGACATTTACTTGTACTTTGATTGAGTGTCTCTTTTGGACCGCAGATCTGGTCCTTTGATTCCCGATAGATAGGACTGATGGAGATAGATCATTTGCATGATGAGACAGATTTCTGATGGGAACAACACTTACTATTGCACGCCATCCCCCCGGCTACGACTGGATGTGATTCGTTATCGTCTTGCTGTATTCTTTGTTGATGTAACCCTCTTTGGGCGACTGTTATCAATGCCCTTTGATTCTTAATAAGAATAACAAGGACAGTCTTTTTCTTCCTGAAAAAAAAAGGAGTTTAAAACAACAAGACCATATTCGTTTTTGAAGAGATCACGTTTTAAGAGTTGTCATGGATTGTGGAGGAAATTTTAATCAAGGAAAATTGTAAGGAGAGTTACATTTTTAGCCAATCTTGTAGATACCTACTTCTACTTTGGACCGTGATTATTATGTTGATTTATTTATTAAGGGCATTGGAGGATGAATGACTGGGTTATGTGTATGTGAAAACTAGTATCTTAAATAAGTAAATTGAATGTTTTAAAGTTATCCATTATGAATGAAATGAATGATGACCAAATATTTATGTTGTCATGAAATTATGAAATGATTATTAGATGAATGCAATTATTCGTGTGTATCATATACTTTTGATGGGTTATGTAGGTTGACAGGGAAAGATAGGTACATGCAATGCAAGGTTACATTGATACCGCTAGTGTCACGTCCCCATGCCTCCGACCGGCGTAGAGGACGCGACTACTAGCTTTATCAGACTGGGCTAACCGCCCATGAACATGTACAGGATTAAAAATTGCTGGAAACAGAATGCGTAAATGTATGCATTGAACTTAATTATGCACATATGAGAAATTATCATGCACAGATGCAATTATCTATTAACACAGCGGAAACATCATACATTCCAACAAGCATTCTGTTCAACATGTTCATTTCATTTTCATTAATAGAATTTACAGTTGCAGAAGTAAAATGGACAGAGCACTTATCTTATGAAGAACTCCTCCCGCAACCAGCTACGTCGCTGCAACGTTCCACCTAACCATAGGCCAGCGTGCTCGTTAATCTCACAGCAGCGCTGCCACCCCCGAGCTGGGCATGATTCTCCAAGGAATAAGGGAACTAGTAGGCTTACACATAGCCAGGATACACAAAACACATAGCCAAGCCAACAAAGTTGGGTTTATCAGGCCATTAAGGAGCTGATGAAGGCAATTTGCTAAGATGGTGAGCTCATTACAGAGCCAAGAACACCTACACTAGAACTAGCCTGGCCTCTAAGACACCCATCCACACCCAACATAAGGAATCAGTCCCTTCTCTGCTACACAGTCCCTCAGGCCCTGCATTCCCTTCCAGTGCTATTCAAGGGTGATGGGGAAGAAGGCCAGCCCTCTAGCTCTGTCTATGTGGTTTCTAGCCACCAGGTTTATCAAGCAAATCTAAGCCAACATCTCTACTCCTCTCACAGTCCAAAGACCAACCATTGCACTCCGGCAACTAATTTAGCTATTACAGCTTAAACCAGGGAAAAACGACTTCAACCCATCTACAACAGTCCCCAAACGTAACAGTAAAAACAACTCACAACATGGGGGAAAACACACAGTCCTGAAGCTTATCAGTGAGCACAACTCACAGCAGGGAAAAACGTCCCAAATAACCTGTGCGTGAGACCAATAGTCGGTGAGACAGCCAAAAACGTGAATGGCCCTTCACAGCCATGGTAAAAACACATGAAACTACAAAAACGTGAATGGAAAAATGCACCAGCAGCTCCCAAAACGTGAGGAAGACAACCCAATCCCTGGCCCTACAAAAACGACCTCCAATCCATGGGAAAAATGAAGCCAACAACCAAAAACGTGGAATGAAAGACACAGGAAAAACTCCAGCTGCTCCCAAAAGCCCCAACGTGAAGGAGAATGGTGAGGAAAATGGAAAACGTGGATGCATGGCAGAATGGCATACGTTTTTGGGCATTTTCCTTGCCAAGGAAGTCAGAACACGTTTTTTCAAAAAATGGTTCTCTGCCCAATCCGAATTTTTTGCCCATACTCTTCCCATTCCATGCAATAGCTAACTCAACCACATTCTGGCAGAAATAAATGATTGGGGAAAAAGACAAGAAAGGTAGTTGACAGTTTGATGGGTTTTCTCATAGACATTTGGCTTTTCCCCATTGGCCCATAGGTTAAATATTTCACCCCCCCTTATCCTTAGGAAATCATGCCCCATTCGATTTAGTTGCCGCGACCGTAGCTGGTTGTGTCCATTAATTAATTATGATGCATATTTACATGATGGCCAACATAATGTATGCC
>LPNX010797034.1:170698-206321 GCA_001517045.1 Pseudotsuga menziesii | reverse complement strand
CATGATCATTTACAATTTATACATCATATACATCTAATGTAACGGGGTCAAAACCGGGGCATTACAGCTAGACTCTAGTTTGAGTCGGATATCTACGGCACTTAACTCCACACCATGATCATTTACAATTTATACATCATATACATCTAATGTAACGGGGTCAAAACCGGGGCATTACAGCTAGACTCTAGTTTGAGTCGGATATCTACGGCAGGTGATGTTAACCTATTGTAAATTGATAAATTATGTTTTTTCTTAGATTGATTTCATGCACATGGTGTTTTGACATGCAAGAACATGATCATGATTTCCAATGGGTCCACATAAGGTAATGGGGTTGAATCCGAAGAAAGGTAGTAATACTAACGATTACTCATGATGTGACGAGTTGGGAAAAACAAGAGAGGATTTTCCTGATCATATGCATTTTTCCATGAGGGTAGTCTATGGATTTGGCAACACAAAAGGATTGAACTAAGGGGAGAGCAATAAGGACTCAACCTTATTCCCCAGGAACCATGAGTCCCGTAGCAAGGTCAACCATACCGAGTTAACGAGGTCTTAGTCATCGCATCAATTCCCATCATGGAAGAGGATTATTTGAAGGGCATGTGGGAAAGATGGCATCCTTGATGTGCCCAATGTATGCAAAGCAACAATAAAAATAAAACCACTGTGGGGGGTAAGATCAAAATTTTTTAAAAGAATTAAATTATTGCAAATTTAATAACCATCATGCATACACACAAAGTTAGAATAATTTATTAAATGAACATAGGAATTAAATTGTGAATAAAGAAAAGAAAGAAATTTATTTATTTCAAAGTAACACCACACACACAAATAGGAGAAAAGTGACACTTTGGGGGTGAGTAATAAAAGAAAAAGTAAATGGATAATTCTTAATTATGCATGTGCATGTGGGAAATGCATGGCAAGTTTCAGGAAGCTATAAAGAAATAGAGAGAGCATGAGGCTCTCATTTTTTTTCCTATTGTTGGATGGCATAGTGTGAGAAACCTCCTGGAATAAATAATGAAAATGCACGATATAGCAGAAATAGCAGAACACATAAGGAATTTTATTAATTGCAGACCACTTCGAGGGGAAACCTCTTTTGATCAAGTTCAATACAAAATAACTTGTGGGTGCCTTAATTGGCCTCAACAGGTACTTATATACTAAGTCTAATCTAAAGAACTATTACTCCCCATGAATGTGGGATAATGAAATATACTCACGGGATGACTTACAAAGCATATGTGTCCAACAACAATATACTAATGAAGTAAAGAGAAGGGTTCACACGGGTTCCTAACATCCCCTCCCTCTTAGAAAATCTTTGTCCTCAAAGATTTACATGTGGAAATTGTTGTTGAATTTGAAGGAGTGGCTCCCATGTAGTATCCTCTAGTTGCATGTCGTTCCACTAATTTAATACCTCTACGATGGATTGAGAGTGAAGATGACGAGTTCTCCTATTGAGGATGGCCTCTGGCTCCAAAATGATGGATCCTTCATTATCCAGTTCTGGTAAAATAGTCTGTGTTATGATGCTGGTGCCAAAAAATTTCTTAACACAAGAGACATGAAATATTGGGTGAACGCGAGAAGAAGGAGGAAGTTCCAATTTATAAGCAACATACCCAATCTTCTGAAGAACCTTATATGGCCCATAGAACTTTGGATCCACCTTATGATGCCCTTTGAGTTTTAGGGAGGATTGTCGTTACTGGAAATACTCACCTCCTACAGACAAGAGTTGTTTCCCTAGCTTGAAATCATTCACAACTAGAATAAATGAGTAACAACGGTAAAGAGTACTTTCCCTAAGATAAGTAGATGTTTGGAATGAAACTTTCACCTGCAACACAGCGTAATGCTCCAACCTTCTAGAGTACTACATCTCCAAAGTTTACCTGCAAAAACACACCACAAAGCACACAAGATCAAAAGCACCAAATATAATCTAATATCTTATATCAAAGACTAAGGAGTTTGATAATAAAATCTGTGATTGAAATACAATAAGAATTATGGGAAAGGAACTTTTTATTGCATAGTCAAATAAAGAGAGAGATTACAACCAGTATGCCTTAGTGTTGAGATGTCTTCTCTCATGCAAAGTCTTGTCCTCAAAGCTTCATCTTGTCTTCCTTATGATCACCCTAGATTTGACCAGAACTTTGGTGCCGCATCATAACTTTCCTCACTTTACCCATGGGGGGTGAACCAATACTTATAGCTCTTGGGAGGATAGGAATGGTTGAGAAAATGGTAGATGAGGTGGAAGGGAGATCCTACTAAGGGGGATCTTGAGTCCAGATGGTCCAGAAAGGTAGGGATGAGGATGCCATGAAGCTGATCTTTGAGAAGCTTCATCAATCTTCTCATTTTCCTTTTGAAACTTGAGAACCTTGCTATGGAGATAGAGCATTACTAGGGATGCACTTCTCATTGCTCGAAGAGGTTAGGTGGTGGCACCACTCATTGTCAATTGACAAGTGGAGTTACTGAAAGGGGTAACACACATTGCATAAAGGGAAAAAGTGGTGGTGGACACAAGTATGAAAATATGAGTCCTAGATAGGGTCTAACTTCACATTTTGAGGATTTGAGGAAATTTCTAATGTTTTGGCTCTCATTACATGGTCATGACAAGAATTGTGTGCAACAGAATTCCCCCAAAAGCATGAGGCTAGAGGAATAGGATAGGTGAAAGCTTTGTAATAACAAGTTATCGCTTCAAGGCAAGAAATTGCTTGATCGAAGATCTTCATCAACCCGAATTTTTTGGAATACATCAATATTTTGACTCATATCCCAATGAATCCTCATCATGGTTGCAAACCAATACAAGGCAGATCCATGCAAGGGATGAATAATCATGGCTACTAGAATACAATGTAGATCCATGTGAAGAAGAATCAAACTTGGAAATAACTACCAGACATACAATGTAGATCTATGTCATATGGATGCAAATTTGAGCACAACCACGACCATACAAATGTGGATCCATGCTAGGACTCATACAAATACTCCATCGCAACTTGGGGAAAGAAATGAGCGCTTAAAAGATACCCAGGGTCTTCGTCTCGTCTTCCACAAAGTATGATTCCATCCATGTGATTACAAGGTCTTGATGTCGAACATGGTAGAAACCACTTGATTACTGGTCAATGATGAGAACCATTAACAAGTGTGAGGGAGATCACCATTGATGTCGATGATTCCCAAGGTACCCTAGTACAATCTCCTAGGTGTGAATAGATGATTTAATGTCGAACACTCAGTTGAATATTTTGATCAAAGGTCAATGATGTAAACCTATGTCGAAAGTGAGAGGACCTGTCTTTGATGCATACATATCTCAAGGTACTTGTTTGTTTCTAAGACTAATTCCTGGATGATGAGCTGAAGTCGAAAGGAATAGTCTTGTCGAAGGAGGGCCATGATGAATCCCACATCGATGACATGAAACTCAGAACAAAGTTATGGAATTTTGAGTATGATGTAACAATAGGACTGACTCAAAGATAATTGACACAAAAATTTGACTACAGATGCAAAATCTCAACATGACTTCCCTTTGAACATCGGGCGACACGACCAAATACTTGACAACACTGACTTGACTAGGTGGATACCAAAACATAATGCGACGGTGGATGATGCATTCTTTGAAAGACTCAAAGGAGTGTCATGAATCATAAAAGTGGATTGACTTGGAAGAAAGATGAATACTTAATCGATTGAATGAAATGCATACAAGTGCCATGTTCAAAGGTGACTAACAACTTCCATTATTGTAAATGAAATATAGTTCCCTTCCCTTAATTTCCCCATCATGATTGATGAGTTCCTCTTTTCATTTTTACGAGTTCAAAGAGGTTACCAAACACTCGTTGCAACTTATCATAAGATAGGTCCATTCTCATATGTTTCATGGACCTGAGAAAGGAGGGGTTCGTTCCCAAAAAGAGGGTCTCTTAGTGTTTGATTTAAAGATTCCATTCAAAGTTAACTCGGTATCGTTCATGTTTAGCGAGTCTAAATGAAAATGGAAGAAGACTCCAAAAGGTCCTTTTTCATATGATTTAGTCCCTAGGGACCGAAAATGTATAAAATAATGCCCAAGAGAACTCTTCTAGCTGAGATCAACTAGAGTATTCCTTTTTTTGTAAATTAGTCAATCCGAACCAAAAAAGGGGTAAACTATCGTCAGAAAGACGACTCTTCAAGTACTTTTACTAGCATAAAGAAGACAAGTTCGCTCGATGATATTTTCACATTTAAGGAGTCTGAAAAGAGCTTAAAAAGACACCATTAGAGTTTCTTTTTGCGATAAAGGAGTTTAACGAGTATGAAAAGAATCGAAATTTGACTCGAAACTTTGATACTATGTTTAAAGAGCACGACCAAGGTTTCAAAATTAGAGTTCAAGGACTTTTTCCATTTTATGAAAGTACAAAAAAGTAAAAAAAACTCTAACATAACAAAAATCTTTTAATTCTCATCCCTACAAAACCTTTGAAAAGATAATTAGACCTCCAAAATATTTAAAAAACAAGTTTTTATTGACTATTTAAAAGGGTATTTATTAACAAAATAATTAAAATGATTAAAATAATACAACAAAACCCAAAATTTCTCATATAAAAACCAATGAATAGTAAAAAGAACTTACCATTCACTATTTACCAATTTAAAGAGCTATTTGGAACCATTTGAGTGCAATCTTCAGGCAAGGATTTCGGAGTCATCAGCCAACCATTTTTCGAGTCGTCAGCTCTAGGTAAGAGCCAAACCCAATCCTAACATTTTTATGGTTACATTTTTTATTCCATGTAAGTTTCTTAGGGTTTTTGTATTTTTACCCAAGGGTAAAAAATGCTTGTAGGGTAGCGCTCTTTCTCCTTTTGGGAAAGGAGGTGCCCTGCTAATCACCGTGGTTTTCATGCCAAAATCGGCTATGCCACCGCTCTGTCTCAAAGGGACGAGGGCGGTGCCGAAAGATGCCCTAAAATGCGCAATACCCACAGCAAAATGATGATTTTCAAGCATTTTTTATGGATGGAATGATGTTCTAATGCTTCAAATTGAATTTTTGGCAGGTTATTTTGGTGAAAATGGTTGTTTGGAAGGATAGGCAACACGAACTTGATTATGCTACGGCTCGAGAATATGCTAGCTTCGTGGTTGCTTTACGGGGATGTGGTCCCCTAAAATTTTTCAATGTTCCAAGCATGAGATCACACATGAGATTACTAGAGTATAATATACTGAGAATGTGGAACCCAAAGCAGTAATATTTCGAATTGGGGGCTCACATTATTACTATGGAGGTACAAGACATCTACTTCCTTATAGGGTTATCCAGGCGCGTGGCTCCTATCTCGTTGAGAGGTACTCAGGGAGGAGATGTCACCACACATGAGTTGGTAGACAATCACTGCTTTCCAGGTACTCAGATGTCTGGGAAGAAAATACCAATAAAAAAGGTGATGGATTTGCGTCTTCGCACAGTGCTCTTTACTATGTAGCGAGTTTTTGGGATCCAAGGCCCCCATCAGGCTTCTCGAGCACACATGCTTTATGCTTTGGAGGGTATGGTGCTTACAGTATTTAACTGGGATGAGGCTTTATTGAGCACTTTCAAGGAGCAATTGACCAAGTGTCGATAGGGAGAGATGAAACAAATTGGCTATGGTACAATCTTGGCATCCTTTTTTTTTGAGTGGATACCTCATCTGAGGCTGCAGATAGCTTTCACTTAGTTGAGAGCACGCGACCCTCATATGCTGCGTTAGGTAGAGGCGATGGCTGTAATGTCCCAAAGTTTGCATTGGGTCACAATGGCCAAATCACATTTTCCATATTCATGAAAGTTTTCAAATAGATGCTAAAAGTCAAATAATTGCCAAGGAAGAAAAACACTAGTTTCCTAGGTTGGGGGTGGAAGCTTTGACATTTGGAATAATGGGGATAATAAATGATGTTTAGACATTAGAAGAGGATAAATATTTAATAATGTAGCTTATTAAATAAATACAAGAGAAAATTGAAGTGGCAATGGAGCATGGAGACACATGGAGACTATGGGGCTCACACAAGCTAGAAAATTGGTGGCAAATGGCATCCTCCTCTTGCAATATCGAATCTATGGGAAGCCTAATGTTTTTGGATGGATTATAAGGTCAATATACTTGTCCATATACTTCATAGGTCGAATTTGGGATGAATTTTAACTTACATGGGAGAGGAAGAGCCAAATGGTAGTTTCATGGACACTTGGCTAGATTCTCCTTACATTTATGACATCTATGACACCAATGATGGAGATTGTTACCACCTAAGTTGTACTTAGTGGTCTTTTATCAAGTGATCCTAGTGAACTGGACAATGATAACTTGTTCGAACTTCAGAAGACCTCCAGTCTTGCTTCTTGGAAACTTTGTTGTACTATATCACATGTTCATACCCCCTTGGGGGAGTTGTAATAAATGTTATAGCATGATAGTGTCTGTAAAATACTTGGTCTCTTAGACTTTATTTGTCAATCCGATCAACCCAGGGTGTTTTTTCCCTTGGTTATTATTGGTTGTTGAATAAACGACTGATAATTTCTGAGTTTTTCACTTAATACCTCCAAAGTTGGGGTGGTCGGCTTGGCATTTAGGCCTATTGAGGTTATTAGAGTCTATGCGTAAATGTATAAACATGCTAGGAATTATGGTTGAGTGATATGAACCTGCCTAAGTCCCCCTTAGGTTTTTATTTATTTTTTTAATTTTTTAATTTTTTTCAGTGTTTTTTATTTAAAATTTAATTTTTCCAAAACTTAGGCTATTTTTTAATAGTTTAATTGGCAAAATTGGTTTTGTAATAAAAGTGGGCTCTGAAGTTAGATTCAGTAATTTTCAAGCTAAGAGCACCCAGTAAACCTATAGACCCACTATTTCCTAGTTTTGAGTGATTTTCCATCACTTAGGTCAGAAAGTCCCAAAAAATCAATTATTGATTATTTTAATTAATAAATTGATGAATAATGGAGCAAATCTAAAATACTAGATCAATGAATTTTCAATCGATTTGATTGAAATCAGTCTCATCGACACCAGATTGACTGGATCTGACAAATCCTTAACTGAAGGAGGTGATCTGGACAGATCCAGAGTTGAACTTCAGCCTCCTTTATGGGGAATTACGCCCTCTCTCTCTCCTCCACACGTGTGGGCTCTTCTGGAAGCTCTAGGGTTGATGTGTCAGCTCAATCAACCCCTCGATTGACAAGTAGGATCAGTGGAAGCCTAGTTTAGCTTCATATTAGGCATTGATGGACTCTCCTTCAGCTGCAGTGGTTTATCTCCTTGGGATTTGCACCCCCCTGGGCTGGATCTCCTGTTTTTTGTATAAATAAAGCTCAGACCACCTCTTCCAAGCTAGTTAGAACTGGGATTGAGGTGTTGTTGCTATTGTCTTGTTGTTATTGTTCATTTTAAATAAAGATAAGATTTGGAGGCAAGACGGTGTCATGTCATTGTATGTGTGGATGAGCATTGCCATGTTTTACTGAGGTAACCCGTATCTATGTTCATAATTTGCTGATTGTTTGTGGATTCATTGATAAGATTGATGATAAGATTATTATAATATTTATAGGAAAGGAGATTTTCAATAAGCTTATTGGCCATCTCTTTCCTTTGATGCATGTTTAGAGATCTAGATTCAACATGTTTTATAAGTTTATATGCATGTTATTCTAAAATCTCTATATATGTATTAACTGGATCTCACAAGTATTTTGGCAAGTCTTTGGATTTAGTTGCAGGTTCCTAGCTTGGAGAGGATGCTGATCTAGTTTGCTTATTCAATCTCTCCAAAACCATTCAAAGGCATAGTCCCTCAACATTCCACTTGAAAGCTCCATGGTTGATCTTCAAGGCTACCAACACTCTTCCTCTCTCTTCCTCCTTATAAAAATCCAAATCTTAACTGGTTAATTTGGTTTCAATATTTTTTATAATTTAGATCTGTCATATTAAATTAAAAATTACATAGATATACTATTTCAAAGCTCATATTCTAGATCTCATTTCTGAAAAGTATCACTAAGCATTCTAGATCTAGCTTAGGGAAATCGTTCGTTTTGCATGGCAGTTTAAAGAGAATCCATAGGTTGCATGCTCTAGATTTCCTTTTCTGTTTTAAAAAGATTAAATACATAAATCAGTGCATATTTCATTGGCTGCACAAACAACAATCCAAGATCCCAAGGAAAGCTTGCTTTCCTTGGTTCCTTTTTCACCGGTTTAGCTAGTTTTAACTTAGTTTTGTTTGAGTTAAAGTAGGATGACCCAAAGGTACTCTTAAAGTGATTTTGGGCATATTTAATTCTAAAATGCTCACTATATTTTATCAGGAATAACATAAATAAGATAATCTACTGTTCGAAAGTGGCCTCGGGATCGTTCAAATCCCCCCAGGGGTCTCCCCTTCGACTGAAATCTTAAAATTTTGGGAAAGTTGTAAGATATTGGTTTCATCCCGTATAAGGACCAATATGATTCTGATATTTAATTTTTATGATATTGTAACCAATAATAATAAAAAGAAATATTTTTTGAGTAGGCTCTTTCGAGCCTGCTCCCCATTCCCCTAGGGGGGATCCGCGTCCATTTCAATTTTTTTTGCATTTTTTCCTTTTTTCTGTTCTAGTTTAGTATTGACATGTAGGATTGTATAGTTTGATTATATTTTTCACTATTCCATATTTTCAATTCAAAAGTAATCATACTACTTACCCCACGACTTCCCGATTGACCCGCAAGGGGAAAGAGATGCGTGGTAGGACTAATTAGAAAACCGGTGTTGTGTATCTTTGATTCCATTTTTCATTTATTGTTTTGATAATAATAATAAAATAAACCCCTTTTTGATTCCCTGATTGAGGTCCACTTGGACCGAAAGAGGTTCCTTGAGGGTTTTCTTTTTAATAAGAACACCTCTTTTAAAATTTACTAAAAATAACGAAGACTCCATTGTGTATGCTCTGTACTTGGCTGTGGTTCATCTGATCAGTCAATCTACATCAAAAGAACTTGAGTGACTAGATTAATTATTCCCCACCTCCCAAATTGACAAACCATCAAGCGAAAATCCAACGCCTCGAACAAACTGTAAGCGGTGGCAAAATACCCAAAGGAGTGGGAACAATTGGAAAGTGACCTCGAGGCACTGATCTTTGTCACACCCTGATGGGTGCGTTATGAACAATAGTCTCTGAGACTCCATTCCATCCCTCAAACACCTTGCGGGTAGCCGTGAAATTTCACTTTTCGACATACTCCAAGTACCCCTCGGTTATATCTGGAGTCCCCTTTTCGCCTAATTTAATTCATTCACATTCCACATTAATTTAAAATCTACCAAGAGACATTTGCAAAACATTCTTTCAAGCGCATGCAAGCACATTATTTTCTCTGTTGACTCCATTTAAGGCACTGGTGATTTACTTTGATCAATTCTTTCAATTATATATCTATATGTTGAGTGTCATTACTGTGCTTATATGCTTTAAATCTTGCATCTTGTTATCTTTTGTTTTCACTGGTTAACTTCAAAACTCCTAAACAACTTAATCATTATAACACCATCACACTAAGTAATTAGCCTTAGTAATTTAATAGGGTCTACCTCCCTTGGCTTCATCATGATTTGAGCCTAAACGGAGGAGTCAAGAACAAGGTGATAGCCTTGACTCGAGACTTGCCCCCAAGGACACATCGAGTGGCTTGAAGATTTCTGCCACGTAACCCAGGTGTGTGAAAGGTGGAAACATAGATTCTATGACAGTTATGACACAATTCAGATTTGAAGGCTGACATACTGACATACTGACATGTTAGGCCTGAATAGAGCATCTTATAGGTTGAATTTGGGATTTGGAGAAGGCCAAGAGGCTCCTACTCGAATTTGGGAGAAGAGGGAAGGTGAAGAGAGAGGCCACATGGCATAGCATGAGAAACCACACCAATTCGGCTTGGATTTGGTTTATGGATGTATTTGGAACCTTAGAAGACCAATATTTTTTATAAAATATAGGGATCATCCATGTGAAGATCTTTTTGATCATTTGATGAATTTGGGTTTGTGAAGAGAGAGCTAGTGGATGATTAGTTCCTTGCATTATCCAATTTCGAGGGTGAAAGATTCCCATCCTAATTGGTGATTTGGAGAGGCCACTCAGGTATTTCAAGGAGATTCAATGGAGTCATAATTTATAGGTGCAAGATACAGGAAGCTCATGGACATCTCAATATCAACTTGTTCTTCCATTCATCTCAAGTTTTCTCACCATATTTCAGCCCTATGGAGTGAGGCGCACTTGGTGAGCTATTCATCTCTTTGAGGGAGATTATCTTGCTCCAGTATTTTGTATTCTAGTGTAAAATATCTGTATTTCAACTTCATAAATCCATCAGGTTGAAAGGCCAATATATCTCATGTATTATTGTCCAATATTGAAGAAACAGTGCCATTTCCCCAATACCTTGTTGTAAACTCTTGCAATATTGATGGAATCGAATATATGTGTGCACCATGATGATTTATGAGTGAATTAAATATAATTAATGTCTAATATGGGTTTCATTTTCAGTAACTAATAATTTGTGGCCATTGGGTCTAATTTCATATCAATTGGAGCAAACTACATCTCATTTCCCCAAGGGTCCAAAACTAGTTTTTTATATCTGATTGAAAGAAGTGATAACAGCCATGGGAGTTCGATTGGTTCTGCATATCATTATTTGATAATGTATTCTACTCATCCCATGCTTAAATTTTATAATTTGAGTGAGTTTATGCATATTTGGGAAGCCATTCCGGCAATTACCCGGGGGGGATTTGAGCCCCAAAATTTCTAGTTAAAGTATCTATCTTATTCAGAATTGGATATAGACTTGCAGAAGTAATTGGAAGGAAATAATACACCCATGAAAAATTATAATTAATTTA
Organism: Pseudotsuga menziesii; assembly: GCA_001517045.1. Classification (NCBI taxonomy): domain Eukaryota; kingdom Viridiplantae; phylum Streptophyta; class Pinopsida; order Pinales; family Pinaceae; genus Pseudotsuga; species Pseudotsuga menziesii. Next base: position 195,299 of record LPNX010797034.1, on the reverse strand, counting down.
TTATATCACTCATACACCTTCTGGTACAACTTGAGAGCATCTGGAGCTATTTGGAGTCATATACCATTTGGGGTTGGAACCTCAAAATTACTAGTAAATTCATGGAGTTCCCTTGGATACCTATTATAACCAAAAACCACATACGATGCTTCAAATATACCTGAATTAATGTCTTATAACAGAGCCTAGTGTCATACCCACCATTAGTGAATGTTGTACAGTGTTGTGAAGAGATTTGTTCCAGGACCCAGGGGGGATTTCCACCTCCCAAATTGACTACTCTTGTCTCGAAACTCATTCCCTTTTAAATTGCAGACCATGGTTGGGTATATCAGTTGATTATATGTCTGATATATGTGATAATATTTTCCATCACCTCTCAGGACCTTCTGTTGAGGCCTGGAAATTCGCAGGCAACAACAGAAAGGGATTCTCCCCAGTCAACATTCCCAACTAGCCTGTCACTATTTGGTATGGGGAATCTGTCCAGTTTGCGGTCTGGATACCATAGGTCAAAGTAAAAAAAACAAAGGTTTTACCGGTTGCGGCTCGGTCCACCGTGTATATTTTTGTATTTTTGACTTATGTATGAGATGCATATGCCTACTTAACCATGCGAGGTGATAAAGATGCAAGGGGCAGTCACAATGTGATGCGCAGGTTCTTACCTCTTGTCTTAGGCTCACAAGCATCTAAGTCACATGTGCAGCAGTGAAATAAACTAACTATCTATCTATCTACGTATGCCCGGGGACCAAACTGTAATTTAATTATGAGTAATGTGTATTGTGCATGCATCATACAGAGAAATTACAGGTAGCTGATGTTTCTTTCTACAACACATGAACGATTAAAAGATATTTCAACAATCAGATAGCCAATTGTTTTATGAACAACATACATTACTCATGGTGGTAATTCCACAAAAATAAACCGGAAATCATTTAAACAAGAACATAGGTTCTAAAAGTTAGAACGATCTCACGGTTAATGGACAGAAACTAGAAAAAAAAATAGTTCATCTTTCAGCCATCCACAGCATAACATTTGAAAATGCCACCAATCTTCTCCAACAGGCAAACAATGCTTCTTTATTGCAAAGAGAAATAGTTCTTCTTACAATATCGTTTCCATGTCTAACTGGGAAAAGCCCATCTTCCCTCTTAGTATATTTCATTTATACAAAAAAGGTGAGATGGTTGGGCTGCCCGAAATAACCTTTGGGCTTCCCAACTCTTCATTTCCCAATGCTTGACTTTTCTCAAAGGTTTTCACAAAAAGTTACATATTACAAAAAATGACCGATTCTTTATGAGGAGGGTCCCACTTGGGCATCTAGAAACTTCTTCCATGCCGAAGCATCAGAGGCAATGCCTTCAAATGCACAGGGTTCCAAAAACTGAATGTTGATTTCAAATTTTTCAGCTTGGTTCTTTATAGCCTCCACTTTGACTGCGCTCAACCGAAGCTGGTCTTCCAAAAGATGCACACTAACTGCTGAATGGATTACTTCGCTTCTCAGAATCTGGTCATCAATGGCCTTAATGTGTTGCATTCTTGCTTCTTCATCTTGATGTCTTTTCTGCATCATCTCCACAAATGAATTATGGTCTGGGAAATCATCCAGCCTCTGCTCGGCTTCTACCTGGCACCGGTTGTATGTAATGAGGACTCTCCTAAAAAATTCCGTGCAGGCTCCCTTTGTCTTCTTGACTACTTTCTTGAAATCCTCTGCGGTGTTAATAGCAAATTATATTAAGTCGTAATCCTGCTTGAGGGCTTGTTTATCTTTTGATGGCAGCTCTGCTGGAGTTTCTTCATTACTTTCCAACCTTGCCATTCTTGCAGTCAGGACCTTGAGGACGTCCTGAGATCTGTCCACAAAGTAAGATGCAGTTTCCAATATCTCTTCCAATCGGCCATCGATTTGCAGCACTCTACATCTTTCATCTTCAATAGCAGTCTATAGCTGCAGCATCTTGGCTTTTTGGGCCAAGACATGCTCTTTGAATGGCTGGAGGTTAACCTGCTGCTCCCTTGCTTCCTTTAGAGCAGCTGTCAGAGAAGAAATATGCTCTTGATGTTTCTCTTTCTGCTCTTGGGAGTGCATCTCACTGGCCTGTAAGATAATCTTTTGCTGCTCTTCTAGCTCTTCTACCTTCTCCTGCAGCCGTTCCTTTTCTATCTTCAGCTCTTGCCATTCTTTCTGCACTTTCTCCAGAGCCTCCTGTGTATTTTCCATAACCTATCTTTCTACTTGGAGGGCCTGTACTTTAGCTCTTGAGGACTTCATTTCCCTCTGCATGTCTTCATACTTCCGCTTCAGCCTATTGCCTTCCTCTATTTCTCATCTTAATGTATCTTTCAACTGAGCAGAGGACTTCTTGGACTGCTCCAAATCAGTTATTACCTTGTCCATGTTATCTTCTGAGGCGTGGAGTAGTGTAGTCCCGGCTCTCAGGGTGAGTCTTGGATCTTTGTCTGTTCCCAACATAACAGCTGTATCCGTTATCATTTTACCAGGCATATCTTCTGTTTCAACCCTCTTTTCTATTCTCTTTATTATCCTCTTTGTAGCCCTGTCATAAAACACAGTGTTAAAATCAGGGATTTCTTCTCCCTTTTTTTGCACAAAGGGGACCAGATTTAGTGTGGGGACCATGGGTGTGCTGGCAACAGGTACTTGTGGGTCCTGAACCTCGGGGTTCTCTACGTCCTGGGTCTGCCCTGCAGCTGTTTCAGAAGCTGACTGCTCTGTCTATGTCAACTTTAGCCTTTCAGCTTCTTGCTTTTGAAGCTCCTCATCCAGCTTCCTTTTCTTTTCTTCTTCTTCTTTCTTAGCTGCTTCTTCTGCTTTCTTAGCTGCGTCCTGAGCATCTCTTCTTTTTGCTTCTTCTTCTGTATGCAGCCATCCTGCAACTTCTTGTGCCAACCTCTGAGCTTCTTCATTTATCCTTTTGGCTTCTTCCTCAGCCTTAGCCTGTTCATCCCCCTTCCCACCTTTGGTGGTTATCTTCTTCTTGAATCTTCTCCTCAGTGCTGTCATGTTCGGGGCATTTTGGAAGACAGATTCTTCCTTATCAAAATGGTGTGTATACTCAAAATGCACATTGTGCTCTTGACAGTGTTCAGCCACTTTGCCTTGAGTATCATTCCTACGGAAGGGCATTTCGCCAAAATGAAATATTTCTAGTTCTTCTACAAATTCATCAGCCTTCTTCACTTTGGTGAACTTGTAACTTCCTAGCTTGAAGGGAAAAGGGGGATAGGCCGTGTTCTTGTGCTCAAATAGAAAGTTGCCTATTCCATCCAGGAACACTTGTCTGACTGCCTCCTTGTGAATAATGTAATCAGTTGCGTATTTGGGCAGCAGGGAAGGTGCTCTCGAACCTCCAAACATCCTGAAGTACATGCCATTTTCAGTTAAATAGTAGTCTGCATACTCCGCTATTACTTGTAGGGCCTCCTCCAACATACAATCACACTCCTTCAGGAAAATGAGTGTGTATAGAGGCATAAGGAAGTGTTCACAGAATTCTCTGTAATGGCTGTGATATTTATGTGCCCACAATGGTTTATAAGCAGCATAGATAGGCATTCTTTCCCTGTCCCAGATGCACCTGAGACCAGAGAAAGGCTGGTTGCATAATATATAGTCTATCAATACGGAACTCATAAAGAATTCTGATCTCTTCTGGTGTACTCCTCACAAAGCTGAAGCCAAGCAAGTGGAAAGACTATTGGATACAATGCTGGCCCAGTTGAAAATTGTCCCCTGGGTTACAACATAAAAAATGATTGGGATCCATTCTAACTTGAAGAATCTACCATGTGCTCTTCCAAAAATCTGGTTCAGCATTAAAGCGATGAACCTGTAGGGAGCCCTTAAGCTAGCTGTATCGTAATCACCTGTTGGTCTGTATCTGTAATGTTTTCCTTGCAACATCATCTTTTTAAATGTCTCCACCAGATCCATTCTAATGTTGTTTAGCCAATCATCAGATAAAAAGACTTAGGCTTCTTCCATGTGATAAGCCAGAGCTACATATCCAGGGCTATATGCAGCATAGCCCTGTTTGTTAACATCCTCTAGAATCATTGTTGTGACATCTGCCCGAGGCAGAATCCATCCGATTACTTTAGAGCACGGGAACAACTCTGGTCTGGTGGCGATCTTCATTAGGGAAGATCTTTCTATGTTGGCATATAAGGATTCTTCTTCTAAGCCCATGTCAAGAACCTCTCTGCGGGTGATCAATCTATATACTCCCCCCCACTGGTATTCAGGTTTGATACCAGAAATGCACTTAGTGTCCTCATATATATATATTCTGTTTTGGTGACCACTTCTACTTTTGGCTCTTCTTCGACCACAGGGGCCTTCTTCTTTTGTCTCTTTGACATGGTGAGCTCTTCCTGCCATAAAATTGTAACATCAAGCCCTTGTGGCTGAGTGACAAACTGGTATACATTAATGTGCCGTGTGCCATTTCTTCCATGATTAACATGATAGCAATCAGTAAATGAAGCAAATATATGCATGTATAGACTGAAATGGCCTAACTAACAGAACTATTAAAACCTAATGTGCAACGTTCAGTGACTTAGTTTATGTCTATCATGATGAAACATAGTTATATATAGTAAATGTGCAATCTACCACTGCTGCAGGATATTAAACAATTCTATCAACCATATTCAAAATGACAATAGATCTACATTAATATACAACAAATCTCGGCTTTCTGCGCACGCCATGGTCGTTTCGCTGCGCGGGAAAGACAGTAGTAACTATGAGGTTTTTTCAATAGTTCCATGCCCACACACTAAGAGTAATGACATATCCCTAGGGATTCGACACCAAGATCGACTGAGGTCGCGCAGAACCGCGTGTTGAAAACGATTGGGGTTCAAAAGACACAGAAGCCCAAAATCGGTACAAATAGTCCCAAACCCCCAAGGAAGGCCACGAAAAACCTATTTCCTACCCACCATCATTACGCAGGGAAGTTTGGCGTAGATAGTGTAACGGCTGTCTATGCCAAACCCCCTCACTCTCTATGCACAGGGTTGCAAAAATAAACGGCAGTGAGGGGAAAACTACTCTACATGTCAAACCGGCCTCCCACGGTCTACTATGATACGAAATCCTCCAAATAAATATGCAATTACGGGGTCGAGTAAATGGCTGGGAAAACAAACCACCGTAGCAAGCATAACCACCAAACTCTCAACGAAAAGGGAAAGGAAAATGAGGCCTACCTGGCACTGATGTGTAACTGGTGTGTATGGCGGGACGAAGACAATCGGGCTTCCACAGTTTCCACCTGGACGCGGGTACCAGCACTAGGGTCCAAACAAGCTCGAGCACTCGACAACACGATAGCGACAGAGCATAGTGGTCAAAAAATAACAATAGAAAAATCTAACACCTCGACCCCGTATATAGTCAACCACAACGGACGAGCAAAGATCGGATGGTGGAAAGCTTTTGAATCGGAGGTTGAAAGTATGCTTTCTTCCGCAACGGCGGAAGGCTAAAATGCTAAGCCCTTCGCGGGGTCAAACATATCGGATGGCGGACCACTCTTGGATTGGAAGATGAAAGCAAACGCCCTTCCGCAACGGCGGATGATCGAAGCGCCAATCCACCCACAACGAGTAAAGTTAAGTTGGAAGCAACACGCATACCCATCGGAAGGGCTAGCATTTCTTTCATCCACAATGGCGGAACCGTAAAGCGCACCATCGTCCACAACGCCGGGACTTAAGTTGGAAGTGGAACGTCAAAGAGATCGGCCAGGAAAAGCGTTCGGTAGCCGCAACGGCGGAGCTAAAAAAAGGTCCGACCTTCCGCAACGGCGGGCTTAAAATGACTCAAACGACCGGAAGGAGAAAACGTCCGACAGCCGCAACGGTGACAGCTGAGGACTTATGGGTTCAATGTAAACAATCAAAGTGGGAGCAAAAATTCAAGACATAATCGGGAGAGATTGCGATTTGCCATCTGCAACGCCGGAAGGAGAAGGCTCCCCGCAGCCGCAACGATGAAAGCCTGCGACTTATGGAAGCAATGGAAATGACAAACGGACCCGAAACGTCAAAGCACTGATTGGAAGAGGAAGCAGTTTTCCTTCCGCAATGGCGGAGAAAGAAATGACAATTCCTTCCGATTCAAACATGCTATGAATGCATTTAACAAGAGCAATGAAGTTTGATCAGACATTGGATCTTTTCAAGCGTTAAAGCAAGTGGTAGATAAATCCAAACATAGGAAAACAAAGAAGAAAATCAACTAATCCAAAGCAAAGGAGGGTCCTAAATTTTTTTGGAATTTTTGGAATTTGTTGTAGCTGCAACACCTTCCTCACCAAGTTTGAAAGTAATTGGAGGAATTTTGGAATCAATTGAATCCATATAACTAGAGTTCTAAGAAGATGAATTTCAATACATTGTGAAAGAATTCTAGAATTGGTCATTTTGATAAAATTTCCTGAAAGGGGACATTACAATGGTATCAGAGCATGGTCTTGGAACCTATTGAATTTATGGATGGTATAGATGAATTGAATAAAGTCATTAAGTCATGTGGTGATGATATGACCAGGCAGGTTAAGCAAGCATCCGAATTGATGACTAGCCAATTTATGGGTAGTAGAAGTTTCCATCATGAAGAGACACATAATACCATTCATCTTTAAAACCTTAATGATTGGTTTAAGGAAGTTATGAAAAATAATTCAAATAAGAACTCATTAAGGAATAATCATCAATGCACAAGTAGGGAGGAGACTAAGGAGCTACAAATTTCTGTGCGTGGTGAAGAAGAAAAGGAATTACATCAATAGGATTGAAAGCCACTCCCAAATTAATTTGAAAAATATGAGGAAACATCACATGATAAGGAAGAAGAGTACCTTGAAACTATTGAATATCATTCTGAAACAAATTCTACTATGGACATGGACCAAAGGGCATCTACTGATGGATTCTTGAACTATGAAGGAGTACCTACTAATGGGTGCTCACAACTCTATGTTTGTGACATAGAGATCATATTTCAAAATGTTTCTGCAGGCCAAATTTCTATTAAACATGAAATTGAAGACCTTGTAGAAGTTGAAGAAGAAACAAGGTCAACTTCCCCATCACCACTTGAGCTTCATGAAGTTGGTCCAAGCAAGAAGGAAGAAGATGAGGAGGTTCATTTGCAAGAGCCTCACTTTCTTGAAGGGTCCTTAAATATGAATGAAAATAATATCCAAGAGTCCCTTAGAATACTCCATGACACTAAAGATTGGTATCAAATTCTTGTTGGAGAGCTACTTCCTTGGAGAAGCCATCCTTCCTTGAAGACATGGAGAAGATTCAAAGAGAAATGTGCAACATCAAAGGTAATTTCACGTCTTTGCTTTTTGCTAGAAAAAATGTCATTGATCTTAGTGAATGGTAACATGAATCCTACATGAAGAATAATGAAGTTATTCATAAGCTCACAATTCATAATGAGCAACTTCTTGAAAAGTTGCAAGACACTTGTTTTTCCTCCCATGTTTCAGATTTTCATATGGTAGATTGCTTGGAGGACTCTCATGACATGGTGGATCATGAGAAATGTAGAAATTTTAATGTGCTTGATGTTTTGAATATTAATTTGAAGAGATCCAAAAACTTGAGTTGGTGGAAGAGGAACTTGAATTGTCTCTTGATGAAGGTTGTGCAATTTTTAAAGAAGAGCATAATTCCTCTACATTGGAACCCATCTATGACAAATGTTTCACACTTTTGAAGGAGCTGCATGATACTGCCCATATGGATCCTTCCCATGATGAAAATTCTGCACTTTTTGATTATTTGGGCGAGTTAGTCCATTCTCCTACATCCTAGAATTCCATGTTTTGCAGCATTAGTCTCAATGAAGTATGGGTGAAAGGGTTCTTTTTGATGGTGCCACATGAGGAGTATGGAACTCCTAGATTTAATTTTTATGATGACATGGTTGGAGATAATTCTTATTCACATTTTCAGCAGCATCCTTTGTTACTTTATGATGTTGCACATCTACATGGATGCACCTATGATATGCATTTGAGTTACTTGAAGACTCATGGTTTTTCTTGCTCAACACTTGGTTCATTTGAGGTTGGAGGAACTTCATCCAACACTGGGGTGAATAAATTTATGATTGGAGAAAATTTTTGTTTCAATCCACATACTTTGTTATATATTTATGATTCTCTCATTCATGGATGTATTGATGAGACTTCTTTGAGCCACTTGAAGTCTTCATGTTTTCCTTGCTCCTTATTTGGTTCATATTTTGGTGGAGGTTCTTCATTCACTTCTTGGATGAAAGAACAAATGGATGATTATTATTTTGATGTATATTGAATTCTTTGGGAGTAGGGAGCAGCATTATAGGACATGGGATCATAGGTGATTGGTCACTTGAAGCATGTATGCACTTGGAAAATGGTAGTCTACTCACTTGGAGGTATAAGCACTTTCATGATTTTTTGATGAGGCACCTCGTTGATGTATATTTTTATTATGTTGTTATGTACTTTGATGATATATATTATGTACTCACGATGTTTGGAAGAATGAATACAGGAAAATGGGATCCAAGAATTCTCTTTCCTAATGGTATGAGTTGGAGAGGACTCTTAATTGTTGGAGTGCAATGCAAGCAATGGGACCCCAGGGTAGTTTTTAGTCCCATTGATTCCAAATTATTCAGGAAACAAGAAGTATGGGAGATGGATTACCCACTTAATAAGGTGATGTTAATAAGAGTAGTGCAGAAACAAGAATGGAGGTTCCTCTCTAAAATATTCATGGAATCTCAAAGATTCAAAGTGGGCAGCTTAGTGGCAACTTCAAAGAATCATACAGAAAGTAGGTTCTTCAACAACCATGTTTGAAATTGCTTGAGGGCAAGCAATATTGGGAAGGGAGGATTTGTAATTTAAATTTTTTTTCATTGGGTCACAATGTCCAAATCAAATTTTTCATATTCATTAAAGTTGTCAAATCGATGCTAAAAGTCAAATAATTGCCAAGGAGGAAAATCACTAGTTTCCTAGGTTGGGGGTGGAAGCTTTGACATTTGGAATAAGGGGGATAATAAATGATGTTTAGAAATTAGAAGAGGATAAATATTTAATAATTTATATTATTAAATAAATAAAAGAGAAAATTGAAGTGGAAATGGAGCATGGAGACACATGGAGACTATGGGGCCCACACAAGCTAGAAAATTGGTGCCACATGGCATCCTCCTCTTGCAATCTCGAATCTATGGGAAGCCTAATGTTTTTGGATGGATTATAAGGTTAATATAATTGTCCATATACTTAATAGGTTTAATTTTGGATGAATTTTAACTTACATGGGAGAGGAAGATCCAAATGGGAGTTTCATGGGCACTTGGATAGATTCCCCTTACATTTATGACATCTATGACACCAATGATGGAGATTCTATGATAGTTATGAAAAAATTCAGATATGAAGGCTGAAATACTGACATAATGATGTGTCATGCCTGAATAGAGCATATTAGAGGTCTAATTTGGGAGTTGGAGAAGGCCAAGAGGCTCCTACTCGAATTTGGGAGAAGAGGGAAGGTGAAGAGAGAGGCCACATGGCATAGCATGAGCAACCACACCAATTTGAATTGGATTTGGATTATGGATGTATTTGGAACCTTAGAAGACTGATAATTTTTATAAAATACAGGGATCAGCCATGAGAAGATATTTTTGATCATTTGATGAATTTGGGTTTGTGAAGAGAGAGCTAGTGGATGACTAGTTCCTTGCCTTAGCCAATTTCGAGGGTGAAAGATTCCCATCCTAATTGGTGATTTGGAGAGGCCACTCAGGTATTTCAAGGAGCTTAAATGGAGTCATAAGCTATAGTTTAAATATACAAGAATCTCATGGACATCTCAATATCAGTTTGTTCTTCCATTCATCTCAAGTTTTCTCACCATATTTCAGCCCTATGGAGTGAGGCGCACTTGGTGAGCTATTCATCTCTTTGAGGGAGATTATATTGTTCCATTATTTTGTATTTTGATGTAAAATATCTGTATTTCAACTTCATAAATCCATCAGGTTGAAAGGCCAATATATCTCATGTATTATTGTCCAATATTGAAGAAACAATGCCATTTCCCCAATACCTTGTTGTAAATTCTTGAAATCTTGATGGAATCGAATATATGTGTTCAAAATTGATGATTTATGAGTGAATGAACTGTATTTAAAGTGTAATATGGGTTTCATGTTCATTAACTGATAATTTTTGGCCATTGGGTCTAATTTCATATCAATTGGAGCAAACTACATCTCATTTCCCCAAGGGTCCAAAACTAGTTTTTTATATCTGATTGAAAGAAGTGATAACATCCATGGAAGTTAGATTGGTTATGCATACGAGTATATATAGTATACACATCCAATTCTTCAATTTGAGAATTTTAGTGAGTTTCTGTACATTTGGGAAGCCATTCCGACAATTACCCGGGGGGGATTTGAGCCCCAAAATTGCTAGTTAAAGCATCTATCTTATTTAGAATTGGATATAGACTTGAAGAAGTAATGTGAAGGCCATAATACACCCATGAAAATTATAATTAAGTTATTATATCAATAATATGCCTTATGGTACAATTCGAGAGCATTTGGAGCTATTTGGAGTCATCTACCATTTGGGGTTGGAACCTCAAAATTACTAGTAAATTCATGGAGTTCCCTTGGATACCTATTAGACCCAAAAAACCACATATTATGATTCAAATATACCTTAATTAATTTCTGATAACACATCCAAGTGTCATACCAACCATTAGTGAAGGTTGTACAGTGTTGTGAAGAGATTTGTTCCAGGACCTGGGGGGGATTTCCACCTCCCAAATTGACTAGTCTTGTCCAGAAACTTATTACCTTGCAAATTGAAGACCATGGTTGGGTATATTAGTTGATTACATGTCTGATATATGTGCTAATATGTCCCATCACATCTCAAGACCTTCCTCACCAAGTTTGAAAGCAATTGGAGGAATTTTGGAATTAATTGAATCCATATAACTAGAGTTGTAAGAAAATGAATTTGAATACATTGTGAAAGAATTGAAGAATTGGTCATTTTGATAAAATTTCCTGAAAGGGGACATTAAAATGGCCCGCGTTGGTGATGGTGGGTCCATATTCAAGTATGGGAGTGCCTTCTTTCGTTGGTTGGATGAACAACTACTTATGATAGAGGACTACGCGTACACTAGGACTGAATTAAGAGGGGATCTAGAACTAGCCCTACCAGCAGGTTCCCAATGGGGAGAAATTGGTAATAACAATATTGATTATTTTTTGTATTTTATGTTTTATAATTTTTATGGATGTTAACGAGACCAAAATTTCATGCAGATGTGGGAGATACACGACTTGGGGGTTCCTCCCCAATTGACACGAGAGCGGGGGCCCACTTTGTGCATAAAGGATATGACGAGTTGACTAAGTTGGAGGAGAACCTAAGCCGGTTAACTCTAGATATTCCAGAAATTTTTGTGGATGATCTCTCTAGGAGATACCAGAGGCATACTACTAGAGTATTGGGTCGATTTGGACGCCTTCTATGGAGGGTAGTGAGAGCCATCATGTGTTACCATGAACATCACTAGTTATCTCACATGTTGTAGACATTGAAAGCTATCTAGCTTCAGTATATTTGTCATTTTGTATATCTGGATTCCAGTCTGCTTCAATCGTGGTCTCAAGACCATATTTTTTGTAAAACACTCATATATATATATATATATATATATATATACAGACTTATCCATGGCATCTTACATGTGTTCAAATGTGGAATGATATTTATATGAGTTTTTATGTCTTTTTACAATGAACCATGTTATATTTATCAAATGTTATGTGTGAGCAATATACCAGTCCAATATGTAATTGGCTAACGAGTTTGCAACTATCTTACAAGACCTAGCAATATGCCGATAAGTAATAGTTTCAAATGATCTTTTTAACAAACACACTCTTCGAAAAAGACGAAGAAGTGTAGGGTTTTAGATGGCATACACTTGATTTAAGTGAAAACCCACTAGTTGTGAGTCCATGAAGAATACCAAGTGATCAATGTCCCAAGATGAAGCCTCGGTTAACAAACCTATTACCACATGATAATCGATGATATTATTGGTGGTTGGACCTACACAAACCGCTCCTAAAATGACTAAGTCATGAGTTGGGGAATATAAGACCCAAGCAGTTGAAGCAAGGTGCAGGGTATGGCAGCGAGCACCTTTAGCAAAACTATAAAAAACCATTTGATCTGCTTAATCAAAACATGGTATAAAAATTACTGACAAAAACTCAAAACCATATTGAAATACTAAAACCACACCGAAAAGTCAATCAATGTACATATATACAAGGTACTATAACATAGATATCTTCAAGCATAGTACCTCTTCAGGTACAACCCATTGTGAGGTTGCTCGAAAGGTTGTCCATCATAATCTACAAGATCATAGGCACCTTTCTCTAAGACTTTACTCACGTTGTAGGGACCGTACCACATGGATTCCAACTTCCCTTTTCCAATTTTGTCATGTTTCTGATCATAGGAAAAAACCATGTCTCACTCATTAAATACACTAGGTTGAACGGAATTATCATATTGAGCCTTAATGCGTTTTTTATGTGCCTCGTTAGCCAAGGAAGCATCTCTTTGATTCTCATCAAGGTTTTTCAAATACAAAAAATGTTCTTCTTCAATAGAAGTGTTTGGGAGAAGCTCAACTGCAAGCTTCAGTTACGGGATTTTGCATTAAATAAGTAGGATAGGTTCCAATCCATATAACAACTGAAACGATGTGTTGGGCTAGGAAAAGTGCACAAGGAAGAATGAGATGTGCAAGTAAAGAAAGAAAAGTGTGCGTGCGACAAAGGAAAATAGGTCAAGAAGGAAGCAAAGAAACCAATGCAAAAAGATAAAACATGTGTGTGGCAGAGAAAGGCAGGATAAGAATGGAAAGGAAGTTGCGACAAGGTTGATGCGATGAGGAAAAGTGAATCCAGGTTCGGTAGAAGAGGCAGGTAGAAGAGTTAATGCTGAACAGGCGGAAGTCAAGGAAGATTGCTGAAGGACGAACCAATGGAATATGGAAGAACAATTTTGCGGCTAGTTATGACTGGTACATATGAGCTGAAGGATGTTTCTGTGGCTAGTTAAGGTTGTGGTTAATGCATGCAGGAATTTTGCAGCTAGGTATGGGCTGCCATTTAATGTAACAGATATATTTTGTAGCTACCTAAGTATGTAATAAATGAGTAGTACTCATCCGACCCTGGGTGGTCTTGTAAATGATATAAATAGGAGGAACCCACTCTATATAAGAGTTCAGTTGGTAGTCAGTAGATTATATAAGATTGGATTCAGTTAGATTCAGTAATCAACTCAGAGAAGATTCTGGTAGAAGTAGAAGGCTGTTGACCCACAGATCTTGTAGCTATTTGCACAAACCACTAGTAAAGTAGAAGAGTCAATCCAGGATGTGTGCAGATCAGTAGGAGTAGATAGAAGCAATAAACCAGAGAGCATGAGATAAAGAAGATTGAGTCAGAAATACATATCTTAAAAATAGTCTACAAGTTGTAGGCTGCAAGGTGCTACCTATATTTCTCATGCCAGATGAAGAGCACCTTGGTGGTTCTTCCCAGATGGGTTTCCATGTTATTTCTTGTGTTATATGGATGAATGTTGTTGAATGGTGAATGTTTGCTTATATTACATTATTACAGTTACATTTGTTGTTGAATTTATGCCAAATGATGAATGAATGACTGTGTAGAAGTATTGTTGAACTGCTGTGTATGAGTTCAAGGATAATATGCTAAGTATAATATAAGGTCATGCAATGTCTGTCAAGTATAAGGAATGGGCTGTACCACACTGTTACGCTAGCTGTTAAGAGGTTAAGGGCGAGGGTGTGTCACGTGCAGTTTGCAGTACACAATTGCACCTCGGTCGCATAGTGAAGGACTCCATCCCATCATCTTTGTCGAGAACCTTGGCCATGCGCCAAGGGACTATAATCCCTCGCTGACTGTGGAAACATGGTTCTAGAAGTTACCCATTAAGATATCTCGGGTGAGACTGGGCCTGCTTCGCGAGAGTTTTTGATTGAGCTTGCTCTGTCGGGCTGATGTCTTGTGGTGTCTTGTTGGTATTATGTTGTTGTAAAACCATGGGTCGAGACAAGAAGGATAAAAAGACAACAAATGGTTCTGTTGCCGGGACAGGAAGTTGTTGTGCCAATGGAGTATATTGTGCCAAGCCTACGGATTGCTGTGCTGATGGAAATGAACGACGGAGATGCTATCGAGCAAATATTGTCACAGCTCATTCAAATCGAAGAGGAATGCTTCATCACAGGATTTCATCAAACTGTCGAGAAGCAGAGACAGAAGGCGTGGAATGATTTCCATATCCGGGTTAAACCATTCAAAGTCAGAGGAATTGTGTTTCTATATGACAACACATTTTTCAAACAACCAGACAAGCTAAAGACACATTGTCTAGGGCCATATGTGATCTCCCACACCACTGATGCAGGCACAGTAAAAATGCATAGAATAGATGGAAATTATGTCGTAGGCATGGTGAATGGAAGTCGCCTGAAACCATACTATGATGGTCATAACATCCGTGGCTAAAAACGCGATGCGCGTGGAAAAAAAAAGAAAAAAGCAAAAAGGAAGAAATTGTTCTGTCACACGTCTGCGAAGGAACCAGCTAAAAGCACAGGAAAAGGTGAAAATGTAGGAAAAAGTGGAAATGAAAGGATGACCAACATTAAAGTGAAAATATCCACAAATATTGAGGCAGTTATGATAGCTAAGTGTCATTAATTCGACGAGATACGAGGAGAATGATGACATGATTTTTGGTCCCATTAATTTTCCTCGACATAACTACCATATATCTTCTGACAGGTACATCACAGTACTCAATTTGACGAGTTAATGAAGGGATGCGTTGGCCAAAAATCCTATTTGACTGATTAGGCCTCGACCTCCCATCGCATGATAACTACATAATGCATAGGTGAGTATAAATAAAAGGATTCACCATCAAGTAGTATTTTACGCACACAGAGAGAGCATAAGAGAACCATAGTTGAGAGATCACAAAGCCAAAGCCTACCACAGAGTGAGTCGGCACCCACGGTAATAGATATATCCAGTGGAAGTGAGTTATTCGATGTGACTGTCAATCTGGGATTTCCAATTGAGGAAGATATTCAATCACCCGAAGCACAAAAACCAGAGCGAGAACCAGAACTTGACCTGATGGCGCGAACAAGAAAGCAGCCTATGTCTTCTCTGGGCGCTGTTCCACCCCCTGGTTTGCGCTCTGTGCTGAACCCTGTTCAGAACCCGCCAAGATAGTCTGGGGAAAGAGTGACTGGAGAGATGTCCGGGCCACCATTTCCTAGGAAACACAAGGCTAAGGCCATGGTGGACAACCCTGGGAAAGAGCTGATTAAGGAAGACATGCTAGAGGAAGAGCTAATGTAGGAGGACTCCCCACCCTGCAGAGACCCAGATGCAGAGGAAAGTGAAGAAAACTTCTTGAACTATGTTCGGTTGAGGAGAGCCGAGGTGGAGCCAGTAACGCTCCCCATGAAAGTGAGTACATCATTAGTAGCACCATGGATCCCTGAGCATGTACCCCTGTTGATGGACATAATTCCAAAGCTCACCGAGTTGGAATTCAAGGATTATGACACTGGCTTGCAGGTAGGATTGGAAAGGAAGAACTACATGGTCACGGTTCAAGCTCGACCAAGAGATCCATAGGTTCTAAAGCCAATGAAGTGGTCTACTAGCGTCGATCAAGCAGGATTAACGAACTTGTTGTTCATGCCCCATTTTGGCCATATCCTGCAGGCTAACACATATGTGAAGCAGCTCCTGGTCTGTTTCCACAAAGGGTCCGTATGGCTCAATCAACCATACCCGGTGGACGTCGAGATTATTTCGTCGATCACAGGACTGCCGAAGAAATGGAACGATCACGCACTGTATTTGCGCTAGGGTAGGGATACCACTAAAATGAAGCAGAAGTATAATCTATAGTGTGTGGGTAGGGGATTCTTGATTCCCCATATTGAAGACGCCGCCATGCGGTTCTCCGCAAGGATCCTATCATGCAAGCTGTTGCATAAGATGAGGCTGAATGAATGCACTGCTAGAGCGGTAGAACTAGCCAAGTAATGTGCACATGGTGTGACCTTTAACTTGTCGCAGTTATTGCTGAATGAACTGTTCGATGATGCAATGCAGTTGCAGGAGGATCCTAAATAAAAATTTCACAACTCCTAGATGCTCATCCTGATCTCATTCATCATGTGGGCCAACCCACCAGATTATGACCAATGGATGTCCCAATACCTTGCCTAGGTGTAAAGTACTAGAACCCATGGGAGGAAAAGAAACACAAGATCCGCCAGACCGATAATAACATTGAGTTTTTTCTACATGTCGAGGCACTGCACGATGTTATCAGGCGATCCATTGAGTCTAGGCTACGACAGTGCACAGGTATGCGGCCTTCATTAATTTCCAGGTGGGTGTACATAACCTGATTTTGGAACCGAAGAAGGACCCGGCTAAGCAAGCGCACCAGGAAGGGTTCATGATTACTAATGATGAGGTGCACACAATTGTCAAATATTGGTCAGAAGAATGGCACGGTCCATTGGCAGAGCCACTTCTTGAAGCACAAAACTAAGAAGAGCCACCAGATAACCAAGGTGGAAATGTTGGCATGGGGGACATTGGAAATGGCCAAGATAATGGCCAAGGAAATGATGGAGGTGACGATCAAGGCAATCAGTCTCAAGAAGAAGAAAAATATGACGGCAACAGTGAGGGTGGATCTAACCCAAGAAATGCAAAATGGAAACATACCGATGAGGACATCTGCAATCGCCAGACAAAACAACAACAACCATGTGCATTTCCACATAAGAAAAGAAAATCCGATAGAACGGCTAACATGGACATGTTAACTAAGGACGATGTTCAAGAGCTGGCAAACGTTGTAGCCAAGGTCGCCAATAAAACCTTCTAGGTTCTAAACAAGCAACAGGAAAATGTGGTGGGTCAAGCTGCCGAGCACCTAAATAAGCTTATAGACACCATTAACAATGCCAAAAACATTGTTGAGACCAATACATATGGCGTGGATCCCAACGTCCATTAGTTACACCAGAACTATTGCCACCAATCAAAGTACAGATCCACGGGGCCTCCACGGGGACTTCACTTAGTGAACCTGTCACATAGCACGTGCGGTCATTGGATATTAAAGAATACCCTTAATTTCTAGAGATATTGACCCAAACTCTTTTTGTTGAAACCCCCTCGCAATACTTAAAACCTCCTCCCCACCCATTTTGAAACCTCAATCCTTATAAACCACCCTACCCACCCGCACCTTAAACCCCTCATCCCCCCCAATACCTGCAATATATTGGTTCAATTTTTGATAATTTTAAAACCCACAATATGAACTAACGTGATAGGTTGGTCAACAAGTGAACCCTCGTGGGGTTTGCAATGGAAACATGAACGATGATGGGTTCATTTGATGATGTGGTAAGAGAGTTTACCACATTACAGATCGAATTCTCCAAGCTCTCATTGGGAGAAGTCTATGAGCTACAATAGGCAGCTACGATGAAAATACGACTGAGAGAGAATGTTGTTGCATATAAGGTGACAAAACAACAAAGTAAGACTAAGCAGTGCAAGGAACTCCTGAAAGAGAAAGAGTAAGAAATTGAGGTGCGCGAGCACAACCGTGTTGCACTAGCTGATACATTAAGGGCGCAGTCGTAGAATTCCCACTGGAAGAGGGCTAGGAAGATGAGGATTCAGCTGCTAAAATTTCTTAGCTATCGCACATTGTAGTAGAGCTGAAAAATCAGGTTGAGGAGCTGTAAGCAAGGCAGGTACCAAGCACACCCCCTAAGGTGCTTGAGGAACATAACAGAGCAGTGTCTGAGGCTACTGCAAAGATAAGTGGAGTAGAACAATTGTGCACTAAGGCGGTTGAAGCTTTTTCCACGATATGGGAAGTGCTTTTGGAAGATGCGACTGCAGAAAAGATAAGGGAAAACGTACGCAACGCTCAGGAGACAATTGCTACAGCAAAGGGAGAGATGAAGAAGCTACCATTTCAAGAGAAGGTTGCGAAGATGGATGAGATCAAGCAGCTACAACATAAAGTCCAGGCTCTCTGTGACCAAGAGGGGACTAGGGAGGCAGAAGTGGAAGCGCACCAGTCAGAAGTAGCGTGACTCACAGGCCTTATTCATCGTGTACAGTAGAAACTTTAACACATGATGCAGTCACTAGAGGCATGCACGTTGAAACATATCAGTTTCAATCGAGTAGAGCAGTTGGATGCACAGGCGGAGGAAGTAACAGTGGAAGTTGCTAGAGTGTAACGGTTGGTGAAGGAATTTCAAGAAAAGGTTGATCCTCCTGTGCAGCCTAGGCCGGTGAAGCAGAAATAAATTTTTAAACCCACATGATTCATATTTTAAACCCACGATAAAATGATAATTTAATAATATGATTATTTTTTTACAATAAATGGGATAGCCTTTTATAGGTTAATACACACCGCTTGATAAATTGGTGTGACTCTACATTAATTCACTAAATATATATTTAATATTTAAAACAATGGTTTATAATTATTTAGATACATAACATTTTCGATGTCTTTTAGAATGATTTGTCCTCAAATCAAGGGTAAGGACGTGTATTGTTGACGAAACTGTTCTGTCTCCCATGATGCGTCTTCATCTGGAAAACTCTTCCACCTAATGAGATATTCCTTGAGTGTTTGAGAATGAAGTTTTCTTTCTTGGGTTGCAATTATTGCCTCGGTTTCCCAAATGACCCTCCCTTTGACATCTAACATAGGAATTATTGTTTGTACTGTTTGATGTTTCCCCAACATTGTTTTGAGACATGATACATGGAAGACATTGTGGATACTACTTTTATCAGGTAACTGTAATTTATACGCCACTTGACTAATCTTCTGGATAATCTGGTATGGTCCATAGAACTTTGGGGCCAGCTTGTGTTTTCCTCCACTTTTAAGGGATACCTGTTTATCGGGTTGGAGTCTTACGAACACCCAGTCTCCTACTTCAAATTCTCTTTTGGTTCTGCGTTGATTTGCTTGTTGCCTCATGCGATTCTGTGCCATGATTAAGTTATCCTTGAGTAATTCAATAATTTTTTGAGATTTATCTAGTTGGTTCTTTACTTCTGGAACATTAGTGTTGTTCAAAAATAACTCCCAATTTGGGGGTTCATACCCATATAAGGCTTGGAAAGGGGTTATTTTTTCGGAGGTGTGGTAAGTTGAATTGTACCACAATTTTGCTAAGTGTAACCATTGAGACCAATGGTTTTGTTTATCTGTTACAAAACAACATAGATATGCTTCTAAGAATTTATTAACGACTTAAGTCTGACCATTTTTTTGGGGATGGTAAGTTGAGCTCATATTGAGTGAGGTGCCTAATTGTTTGAAAAATTCCCTCCAAAATTTCCCGTTAAATTTTGCATCTCTATCGCTGACAATGAATTTTGGGAAGCCATGTAATTTGTAGACATTTTTGCAAAATACATCTGCAATTTGTTTTTCCGTGTCTGTTTTTTTATTTCCATGAAGTGAGAAAATTTGGTTAATCGATCGACCACTACAAGGATCTTGTCCTTTCCTTCTGACGAGGTAACCCATCGATGAAATCCATTGATATCTCTTCCCATTTATGGTCTGGAATGTGTAGGGGGTGGAGTAACCCCGTGGTTAAAATGTTTTCACTTTTGTTCCTTTGGCATTTGTCGCATTCAGCCACATATTGTTGGATGTATTTTTGCATTCCCTTCCAGAAAAATGACCTTCTTACATTATAATAAGATTTGAAGAATCCTACATGTCCCACAGCTGGTGAATCATGGGATTCCTTTAATTCCTTAACCTTGAACTTAGATTTTGAGTTTAAATAAATCCTCCCCTTATACCAAGGATATCATTTTCCCAATCAAACTTGGGGTCACGGTTGGGATTGTTAATTATAGTGCTTGTTTCTGGGTCCTATGCATATTCACTTCGTATTTCATCTAGCCAATCTGAAATTGCGACTGAGATGGAGTAAGAGGTAATATCCTCATATTTTCTTGAGAGTGCATCCGCGACTACATTTTCCTTCCCCCTTTTGTGTATTATTTCCATGTCGAAAGCAACAATTTTTCCTATCCATTTTTGTTGTTCTGTGGACAATGTTTTCTATTGAAGTAGGTATTGAAGACTATTGTGGTCTATGTAGATCATGAATTTTCTCCCTAGGAGGTATTGTCACCACTTTACCAATGCCTGCATAATTGCCAGCATTTCCTTATCATATGTAGACTTCAATTTTTCTCGCTTGTTTAATTTCTTGCTCTCAAAAGCTATCAGGTGTTCATTTTGCATTAGTACTGCTCCCAACCCGTAACCTTAAGCATCACATTCTATCATGAATGGTTTGGAGAAGTCTAGGGTAGCTAATACAGGTGTGGAGGACATAATTCCTTTCAAGGTTTCAAGACATTTTTCCGCTTTTTCACTCCACTGGAATGCATTCTTTTTTAGAAGGTTGGATAAGGGTGCGGTTTTGTGCACATAATTCCTAATGAATCTTCTATAGTATCCAGTTAGCCCGAGGAATCCCCTTAACTTGGAGATGTTGGTGGGTTCGGGCCAGTTTGTGATTGATTTGATTTTTTCTATATTTACCTTGAATCCTTCTTTAGATATTATGTGCCCAAGGTAGCTCACTTCTTATTTACCGAATGTGCATTTGGACATCTTGGCGTAGAAATGATTTTATTTAAAAATAGAGAGTACTTGTTCTAGGTGTGTGAGATGTTCCTTCCATGTATTACTGTATGTAAGGATGTCATAAAAAAACACTAATACAAAATTCCTTAGGAATGGTTGAAATAGGTTATTCATGGTTGCTTGAAATGTTGCTGGAGCGTTAGTTAGCTCAAAAGGCATTACTTTAAACTTGTAATGTCTTTCATGGGTTTGAAAGGCTTTCTTCGCCACATCTTCTAGCCTTACTCTGATTTGGTAATATCCTGACCTTAAGTCTAATTTTGAAAAGTACCTTACGCCATGCAGTTCGTCCAACATTTCATCGATAAATGGGATGGGGAATTTGTCTTTAATAGTTATCTTGTTTAGTCCTCTGTAATCGATGCATAGCCTAAATGACCCATCCTTCTTTCGTACCAGTACTATTGGTGCATCATAAGGACTTCGAATTTCTGTAATCACTCCACACTTCAATAAATCATGGATTAATCTTTTAATCTCTGTCTTATGATGGTGTGGATACCTATAGGGTTTAACATTGACAGGGATGGATCCAGACTTGATTTCGATGACATGCTCGATCTTCCTTTCTGGTGGTAACTCCATGGGAGGGTCTTCGAATACTTTTTGTATTTTTGGATTAATCCTTGGAGCTCTAGATGACCTGGTTTAACTACTTCTGAAGTTAATAATTCCAACTCCTGGCATTGTACGACATACGCTCGTGCTCCCTTTCGAATTAGCTTCTCCATTTTGTGGGATGCCACAATTTGCGTGCGAGGGGGTTGGAACCCATATAATTTGTATCTTTCCCCTTGCCATTTAAATGTTATAAAGTGTTCTTGGTGGTTTGATGAGTAGGTACCTAGTGTTTGCAACCACTGAATTCCCAACACTGCATCAACTCCTCCTAAGGGTACTGCGTAAAAAAATTATGACTCAATGTTATAGTGTTGTATTTGCAGCTTAACTTTGTGGCATTTTCCCACTTTTTCATTCTTCTTTCCATCTACTACCATTACCTTCTTGATGGGTACTGGATATATGAAAAGGTTAAGCCTCTTGGAAACATTTATGCTGATGAAGTTATGGGTACTTCCTGTGTCAAATAGGAAGACAACATTATTATTTTTTATATGCCCTTTAAGTTTTAATGTCTGTGGTTGGTGTATTCCTGTTATGGCTGAAATTGATATGTTGGGTATTTCTTCATCTTTTGAATCTGATGGAGGAATCTAGATGTCACTTGTTTCTTCTATGTCAGATTCCTCGCTATTTGACTTGTCTTCTTCTTATGCTTCACATTGATATAAGTTCTTGGTGGTCTCTTTTATCAAACATCTGTGCCTTGGGTCCCACTTCTCTCTGCAATATTTATACTTCCCTTATTTCATTCGTTGGACCTCTAAAGTGGTTTTGTTGTCATTTATTAGATGCGGTGGCTGGTATTTGGTGTCGGTATTGGTATTTTGGGTGGAACTTCGATCTTTGTCATGGTTCTTGTTCCACATCTTTTTCAATTTTTCCCCAATGATTTTTTCCTTGCGTCTCGCTTTGTCCAAGGTTGATACATTTAATATTTCTAGTTCATCTCTAATATATGGTTTTAGTCTGTACACATAAGTTTGGAGGTGTTGAATGTCTGTGAGTTCCAACACACGTGTCGCCAGGGCTTCCCATTCGTCAGTGTATTCATCGACGTCACCTTTTTGTTGCAGTCTGGTGAGTTTTGCGAAGAAGTCCTTATCTTTTAAATCTTCAAACCTCTTAAAGAAATCGTTTTTGAACATTTTCCACTTGCACTTAGTTGTCTATGTTGTAACCTTCCACCACATGTACCAGTTGTAATCTCGATCTTCTAGTTGCATTGAGGCATATTTTATCATTTCTTTGTCGGTTGTGATATTGTGTATGGAAAAAAATTCTTCTGCTTTGTTGATCCATGCCACACTCCATTTTGTGTCGCCATTGAATTTTGACAATTCTAAATTGGGTTTCATTTGATATCCACTTCTTTTTGGAGGAGAGAGTGTTGGGGCGCATACCCCATAGGGGGTAACTCCGCGGTTAATTTATAAGCGGAGCTTTGGGTCAAAATAGTCTTAGGGGTGTCAGGGTAAGTCAAAACCCTCTCTTTTTGTAATAAGCCCATGGTTTAAATCCAGGGTTTAGGGTTTTGTGGGTGCCCATGGTTTAAGACCATGGTTTTTGTAAAGCTGCGCGGTATAAATAAGCGCTTATGGAAAATGGATAGGTTAGGATTTTTGATGTAAGAAAGATAAGGTGAAGTAAGGTTGGTTTTTGGCAAGGAAAGGACAAGTCCCAGCTGTGTGCGCGGACGACCTCTGCAGCTGTGTGCGCAGAGGGTTTTTGTAAGAAAGTAAGAAAGGTCTGCAGCTGTGTGCGCAGAAGCCTGCTGCTGTGTGCGCGGCTGTCAAGAGCTGAAGGAATCTGCAGCTGAGTGCGCAGATAAACTGTGGTTTTGAGGAAAGAGGAATAAAACGCGGTTTGTGGACGTAGCCCCTACACTGGGGGTGAACCACGTTATATTTGGTGTTGTGGTTTTGTTGTGTTATTCATGTTTCTGTCATTTTCATGCATTAAACCGAATATATCTGATAATATAAGATCTCTGTTAATACTAAGCTTTGCTGTGAATTCCCGGTAGTGGGTTATGCAAGTTTGGTTTGTTTATTATGCTGTGAAGTTATATGTGAATGAATGATAAGTTAACAGGAAGTTGATTAGTAATTGTTTAGAAAGGCTAAGGTACAGTAATACCCCTCTCTGCTTGCAGAAACCTGATTCTACGGCCCCCCATTGCTGTTTCGGGTGAGACTGCAACCTGCGCGCAGGTTGTTGCCGAAAGGGCCAACACAGTGGGTCTTTTGTTGGTGCGACGCATAAAGTGTTAACCCGGGTCTGCCCATGTGCCCAACAAATTGGTTCCGTTGCCGGTTGAACTCAGTAACTGCTTGCGAGGGGTTTACTTTGTACCACAAGGGCTATGTTCTAGAGGCCCTCGGTGCAGGACGTCAGTGATTGGTTCGCTGCGACCTGTCTGCAATTTGCGCAGCAAGAAAATACGAATCCGCGTCAAAGCGCAAGTGACTTTTTACAACGGTATGTTTTTTGTGATACTTATGAAATTTTCTTTGGTCATTTCCATATAGAGTTGCACCAGTGGTTGTCTAGGTTAACGGAAAGAAGGATGAACTTTCAAAATCGACGGATTCATGCGTGGACCCCCGCAAGGGTCAACCTCGTGAAAAACGTGAATAACGAGGTCTCTCGCGCTGTTGACTTCTGGACGACGTGAACGTTGGAGGCCTTTGTGACAGAGTTGGCCATTGATACAAGTACTTCTTTCAGTGAAGCTGAACGACAGTTCTTTACAGGGCCCCGTGGTAAGTTTTTAAATTCCTTAAGCTTAAAGATTAAAATACTATTGGTTGAAAAGGGCATCTTATTATTTGAGTCAGACTGCTAGTACTAACATATGTTTGCAAGAGAAAATACCTTCGACGCGCTAACGGGCTTGCCCCAGAGTGAGAAACGGTCCAAACGCAGTTTTGAATCCTACTCTTCAGGACAGACCACCGCACTTCCCCCTAACAGACCTT
>LPNX010797034.1:100326-164708 GCA_001517045.1 Pseudotsuga menziesii | reverse complement strand
CGACCTCTGCAGCTGTGTGCGCAGAGGGTTTTTGTAAGAAAGTAAGAAAGGTCTGCAGCTGTGTGCGCAGAAGCCTGCTGCTGTGTGCACGGCTGTCAAGAGCTGAAGGAATCTGCAGCTGAGTGCGCAGATAAACTGTGGTTTTGAGGAAAGAGGAATAAAACGCAGTTTATGGACGTAGCCCCTACACTAGGGGTGAACCATGTTATATTTGGTGTTGTGGTTTTGTTGTGTTATTCCTGTTTCTGTCATTTTCATGCATTAAACCGAATATATCTGATAATATAAGATCTCTGTTAATACTAAGCTTCGCTGTGAATTCCCGGTAGTGGGTTATGCAAGTTTGGTTTGTTTATTATGCTGTGAAGTTATATGTGAATGAATGATAAGTTAACAGGAAGTTGATTAGTAATTGTTTAGAAAGGCTAAGGTACAGTAATACCCCTCTCTGCTTGCAGAAACCTGATTCTGCGGCCCCCCATTGCTGTTTCGGGTGAGACTGCAACCTGCGCGCAGGTTGTTGCCAAAAGGGCCAACACAGTGGGTCTTTTGTTGGTGCGACGCATAAAGTGTTAACCCGGGTCTGCCCATGTGCCCAACAGAGAGCGATTGTTCATGGTTTGGAGAGTGATCGTGATCCGACTCTTCTTGTGGCATCTCTCTTCTGGGAGGAATTCTCTTATGATGACTTGAATTTGAGGATGGTTGGTCTTCTTTTGACCTATTGCATACTAATGTAGTAATTGTGTCTTCCAAATGTTGCTTGAGTTTGCTTAACCCAGATTCAAACAATACTATGATGTCCCTTTTTACACCTTCCATCTCCCAAGCTATTGCCTCGTTGAATTCCTTTTTGACAGTCTCTGATAATTCATTTTTTCTTTTGTGTAGGTCTTTTTCGATTTGGTTAAGTGTTGAGTGTACTCATTCGAGATGCTTAGAACCTTGGACTTGGTTAAGCTCTAATTTCACCATTCTTTCTTTAATTTCGTTCATCTCGGACATTTTTCTTGTGTAGGGAGGAATTTTGTTTAATAAAAATGGTGATTATATATAATAATAATAATAATAATAATTAATTATTATATAATAAAAATTTTATTTTATTATTTAATAAAACAAATTATAATATATTATAATATTTTTATTGTTTATTTTTTGGCAGGTGACAGTGCGGTGATGTTGGTGGAGGGGTGATGGCAGAGGCGGCGGAAATGGGGAGTGCACAGGGATGTGTGCAGGGCCAGCGAAGGGAGATGTGATAGGGCTAGATGGTGATAGATAGACGGCGAGGGGAGAGCCGTGATGGAAGGGGTTCATAGAGGAGGTGGAAGGCGTGAGGATGGAGGGGTGGCCGATGGAGGAGGCGATGGAATGCGATGGAGGAGACTGGAGCAGTGGAGGAATGGAGTGGAGTGCAGCATGTAAGATGAATGGTGGAGCAGCAGAGAAGAACAAGAACTAGAGTAGCGGAGGGTGCCGAGGAGCGGCAAGCTCTGATACCACTTGAAGCAGAAATAAAATTTTAAACCCACATGATTCGTATTTTAAACCCACGATAAAGTGATAATTTTTTTAGAATAAAGGGGATAACCTTTTATAGGTTAATACACACCACTTGATAAATTGGTGTGATTCTACGTTAATTCACTAAATCTATATTTAATATTTAAAACAAAAGTTTATAATTATTTAGATACATAATAGTTGGAGCCCGAACTGGAGGCTTAAGTACGAGCGTTCACATTTTTGTGGAGATATCCATTTTTTCTTATGACTTGGGACAAGCCACATGTGAGTTTTGGGGGCCTGTTGGGCCAAGAAAACTGCACAAGGAAGAATGAGATGCGTAAGCAAAGAAGGAAAAGTGCATGCGCAACAAGGGAAAACAGGTCAAGAAGGAAGCAAAGGAACTGGCGCTGAAAGATAAAACATGTGCGTGATGGAGAAAGGCAGGATACGAATGGAAAGGAAGTTGTGACAGGGTTGATGCGACGAGGAAAAGTGCATCCAGGTTCGGTAGAAGAGGCAAGTAGAAGAGTTAATGCTGAATAGGTGGAATTCAAGGTAGGCTACTGAAGGACGAACCGACAGAAGATGGAAGGATAGTTTTGTGGCTAGTTATGACTGGTACAGATGAGTTAAAGGACGTTGCCACGACTAGTTAAGGCTATGGTTAATACATGCAGGACTTTTGCAGCTAGGTATGGGATGCCATTTAATGTAACCGAGATATTTTGTAGCTACCTAAGTCTGTAATAACTGAGTAGTACTCAACCGACCCTGTGTGGTCTTGTAAATGCTATAAATAGGAGGAACCCACTCTGTATAAGAGTTCGGTTGGTAGTTAGTAGATTATATAAGATTGGATTCAGTTAGATTCAGTAGTTGACTCAGCGAAGATTCTGGTAGAAGTATAAGGCTATTGAGCCATGGATCTTGTAGCTGTGTGCCCAGACCACTAGTAAAGTAGAAGAGTCAATCTAGGTTGTGTGTGGATTAGTAGGATTAGATAGAAGCAATAAACCAGAGAGCATGAGAGTAAGAAGATTGAGTGACAAAGACAGATCTTAAGAACAGCCTGTAAGGTGCTACCTATATTTATCATGCCAGATGAAGAGCTCCTTGGGGGTTTTTCCCAGATGGGTTTCCATGTTATTTCCTATGTTATATGGATGAACGTTGTTGAATGGTGAATGTTTATGTGAATGTTTGATTATCTTACATTATTACAGTTACAGTTGTTGTTGAATGTATGTCAAATGATGAATGAATGAATGTATAGAAGTATTGTTGAACTGTTGTGTATGAGTTCAAGGTTAATCCACTAAGTATAATATAAGGTCGCGTATTATCTGTCAAGTATAAGGAATCGGCTGCGCCGCATTGTTGCACCAACTGTTAAGAGGTTAAGGGAGAGGCTATTTCGCATGCAGTTTGTGGTACAAAATTTGCACCTCGGTCGCATAGTGAAGGAATCCATCCAATCGTATTTGTCGAGCACCTTGGCCACACACCAAGAAACTATAATCCCTCACCAACTACAGAAACATGGTTCTGGCAGTTACCCATTAAGATATCTTGGGTGAGACTGCTCCTGCTTCGTGGGCATTGCTGACTAAGCTTTCTTTATTGGGCCAATGTTTTGTGGTGTCTTGTTGGTATTATGTTGTTGTTGAACAATGGGTTGGGACAAGAAGGAGAAAGAGGCCAACACGACATAAAAAAATTTGTTGTTTTAACCGAAGTTCTGTAATCCCATAGTGCAGAAAATAGAGTTAAGTGCCAGTTGGATTTATGACCTCCAACCATTCTATGCATCATAGTATTCAAGACTTTGTTAATGGATTCGACTTGACAATTATCCTGTACTAGCTTAGTACTCAACTCAACCATCATCTGATTGCGGAAATGGGATCCGTGATCAATGAATATCGCTTGTGGAACTCTGAACCTAGCTATTACATGATTGAAAAGGAAGAGGGCGACAATATTACCATACTCTGCATATGTAGGCATTGCCTCAGCCCATTTTGTGAAATAATATACTGGTACAATGATGTAACCATGCCCCACAGTTGAGGTAGGATTACAATGCATAAAATATATCCCCCATTTGGCGAAAGGGCCAATGACAATGATGGGGTGTAAAGGAGCGGGGTGGGTGCGCTTTTTTGGATAAAAAATTTGACAGGGTGGGAAATTTTTAACTGCCTCATGAAAATATTTGAATATTGAGGGCTAAGAATACCCAATGCTAAGAATTTTATGAGCTATAGCTATTAGCCAGAAGTACGCACCTCCTGTGGACATGAGTTGTTTCCCTAGTATGAATTTTTCATATCTAGAACAAAACACAAAAACCAAATGTTAAACTTTGCCTAGATTTGGTTAATCACTTGAATGTAATGCATCAATACTTCTCTTAAAGGTTGTCCTCATTGTCCTTGAAGCTTTCTCCTTCAATACTGTAGAAGAACCTGTAAAAGACTAAATACAACAAGAAAAGGATGATAGCATACAATATAATCAACTAGATCTATGCTCGTGACCAAGGAATCAAACAATATATACACATGAAACAGTAAATATGGGAAAGAAAGGACATTTTTTATTAGAAATGATTGGAGAGACTACAACCTTTATGCCTTGGTGTTGAGAGTTGCTTCCAATGGCTCCTTGCCTCTAACTTCACCTTGCCTCTAATAGCTCAAGAATTATCTTGACAGAGTTTGGGTATGCAACACAATTCTTCCTCCTTCTCCCCATGGGGGATGAGCCAGTATTTAAAGGCATGGGAGGATAGGTATGGTTGAGGATCTCATGGGTGAGGTGGATATAAGATCCAAAAAGGGAGGATATCAAGCTCCAGGTGGTCCTAAACCATAGGGATGAGGCTCCACAGAGGTAAGCTTCGAGAATACTCTCGAAGTTTCCTTTTTTTCCTTCAAAACTCGATCACGGCTCCTTCAATGAAGAAAACATGTGGTGTTAAGGGGGTAACGCTTCTTGCAGAAAGGGTAGAGGTTGTGGCACCACTCTTTTCTCATGTATCAGGAGCATTTCTGACTTAGGTAATGCTTTTTGTTAATGCGGAAAGAGTGTTACCAGCTCAAAACAAGGAAAAATTGCAAGGGGATAATTTTCTTCTATCATTTATCTAGGGAAATATTTGAGGGATTGGAGTAGAGAAGGAAATACCTATCTCATAACATGAGGGTGACAAGATTTAGGTATAACAAAATTCCCCCCAAAGTATGATGGCTAGAGGGAAACGATAGGCATAATACTTTGATAGAAGAAGGTGTAGTCCTAAGGAAAAGGTCCAAAGGTCGGAACTTATCAAACATCACAAACTTTTTGCAACACCTTTTACATTTTGATACATGTCCCAAATGTCTCACAACATGGTTGCTGACCAATACAACGCAGATCCATGTGAGATACAAAAACGTTATGCCTACTAAAATACAATGTAGATCCATGCGAAGAAGACTCAAATTTGGACATAGCTACCATAAATACAATGTAGATTTATGTCATATAGATGCAAATATGAGTATAGACATGGGGTGAATCCATGATAGGAATCATACAAAATACTCCATCCCAACCTGGGAAAAGCAATGAGAGCTTAACAGATACCCAGGGTCTTCGTCTCATCTTCCACAAAGTACAATTCTATCCNGTATTTAACAAAGGGAGAAATAAGACCATAGTGGAGATAAGGTAATGTTGTTTAAATACTTTGGTTAAAGGATATAGTGCAAGGGTGGAATGATAGTCAGAATATCGATCAATTTGCCAAAGAGCCCAGGTCGTGATGAAGGAAGGAAGAAAATCAATGGTTGATATTCCCCCCACCCTTCGCAACATGCAAGGAAGATAAGACAGGTTCCGGCTTTTAACCAGCTACACAGATCAAAGGTTATAAAGTGGTCCTGGGGAGATCCACGGTTCACATCAAATCCGCCTTGTGAAGGCACGAGTTGGTTAAGAAAATGGAGTCTGGCAGAATCGTGTATCCTTCTCTCAATCCGACGGTGGAGAGGCGAGGTCGGATCATATCGAGGGATGAGAGTGATTCCGGAAGTGAAACCTACACGGCGGATAAGCCCAAAAGGCCCAGCAGAATTTGTTATCCGATGACACATCTGATGGACGGAAATCAAAGCGGGATAGATCAACGGTTATTATAAGTTCCGGGGAGTGAAATTGCACGAGAGATAAGTCCCAGACTCCCAACGGAATTTGATAGGCAGCAAGTGATACAACGGATCGCCTATAAAGGTATATTAGATCGAGGGTTGTGGATGATTCCGGAGATTAAAGCTGCACGAGGGTTAAAGCGAGAAAGCCCAGCAGAATGTGGGACGTGGCATTTGATCCAACGGTGAAAAATGGAAGGTACGACACATCAACGGTTATGAGCGTTTCCGGGGAACGAAGTTGCACGTTGGTTAATACCAAGGCGCCGGGCGGAACGGGATGCGTGGCACACGATCCAAAGGCCAGAAATTAAAGAGAAACCAGATCTACGGTCGTGGATGAAACCGGAAAATAGAAGTGCACGACAGTTAGAGATAAGTGGTGGTTGCGGAAATAAATGCTGTCCACGTGGCAAATTGGGTGGTCTTATAAAGGCAGGGTTGACCTCTCCAATGATTATTTTATTTGCTCGGGACCCGACGAAAAGGACCTGGCGATTTGGGAGCTTCCAGTTGTCAGTACCAGGCACGTTCCGAACACACGCCTCCACAGTAAGCCAGGTAGGACTTTAATCCTGTAACTCCTTCGCCCAATTATCATTATAAATTAAGAAATGGACCAATAGAGTGAGGTTCGTGTGTCTGGTCGGGTCCTAGATTACAGAGAGGAATTTTTGGTAGACAGACATAGGGGCGTCTGCGACCTCTTCCTGTCCACAGGGAGAGTGTCCGGCAGCAAAGAGAAATTGTGGTCTTATTTTTCGCAGGGGAATGACGTTCTAAATGTATGCAAGTCTTTTTTGTACCATTTCGCCTTGGAGCAAACCCTCCACTTCCATGAATTTGTCGAATGGTGTGCGGTGAATTATTCTCCCTCTCAGAGGATCATTGTGAGTCGGTCTGCGTCGAAAATACTGTGTAAAATTGATGCTTCGGTCGTCAGAGAAAACCTTAGTCTGCCTGAAAGCTACCCTGTAAATCATGAGTCTGTAAATGAATATGTCCTTGCCGAGTTTTTCAAAAATTGCGAAAGTGAAAGTCGCTCTCGATTCCTGTCAAGTATCCTGAAGGAAGGTCAGTCCCTTGAAGGCCTTTCCTCGCCTTACCCCGTGCACATTTTTAGAACTGAGGTGCAACTGGTAATGTCTTTGGTTTGTCAAGTGTTAGGTTTAGATGACAATTGTCATATAGGTGATGTTATCCTTGGTTTCTTATTAAAAATAAATTCTTTAAGTCCCGAGTCCCAGTCAGTCCTCGTGCTTAATTTAGATGAGTACCTTGCCGAAGCGATCCACCTCCAGTTGACTGAATTTCCCAAGGTCCAGTTTTTTAGATTTCAAACACACTTGCTTAACATGTTATTATGTTCTAATGTTATTGAATTAAAGTTCTTAAGTGCTCTATCTTCTTCTGATTTTCCCAAGCAAATCAACATGGTCGAATTTTCCAATTCGATCATGTCTGAAATATACAAGATGTTATTTGATGAAGACCTGCCCCGTGTCCTGGATGAAATGAAATGTCTAATGCAGTCGTCGCCCAAAGATCGGGTGGGGGACTGGTTCCTGTACAGAGGTTACATAGTGTTAAGAATATATGGCTTTACTGGTCAGCCTTATAGGCTACCATCCTTCTTGACCCCAAGGATTTTCGCACTGGAGTTCATGAGGCAGAGATTGTTGTCAGAGGAGGAGCACTTTGGTGCTTTCAAAAACTCTTTGAATATTAAATTTCCATTGAAAGTCGGCCCTTTCATTTTTAAAGGTAAAGGTGCCCTGGCATTTATAGAAAGGTTGATGGAGAATATGGATTTCATAAAAGATGTAAATATGAACTACGACCCCCACCAGGTGATCTCATTGAGAAAGCAGGCAAACAAGAATAAACCATTCGAGCATCAGGCTATTGAGGGGCTAGCTGAAATGGCCAATTTGCTGCAGTATACTGACAGGTCAGATTCCGATGAAGAGACACATGCTACACCTGTCACAGCGACCCAAATAACAGAAGGTGCTGGTATGGTAGTCAAGAGGAGTTTGTCTGAAACAGAGAGTATGGACGTAGACGAGGAAGGGCCGCATAAAAGGGCAAAGCTGCTTCAAAGTGGTGAAATTGTAGATAAGGAGGTTTCTAATGGTTCCAAAAGAGGTGCCCTAGTTCCCCTGAAAGCGGTGCAAGTAAGCCAATTCTCTTTTAAGAATCCGGAAGGTGATGTAGATAGTTCGGAATTGTGCCACGTGTTTAAGTCTAAGGAAGACCTAAAATCCAGTTACATGGAGAAGAGGAAGCAGTCTATGGAGGAAACGAGAAATTTGCTCCCGAAGGTTAGAAGTCTGTGCCGTTCGAAAACCTCTATGGTCTCTGCTAGAGATGCTAAGAGGAATACTTTTAGAATGGCTATGGTAAGTGACAAGAGAATGTCTGAAATAGAAATCCGGTTAGACAAAATCAGCACTCCGGACAAAATTCAACTCCACAAACAGACAAGCGATATCATCTACTCAGACTTGCTTCAAGCCATGATGAAGATCAATAAATTGCAAGTCTTGATAGATAAATTGGAAATCCAGTTGAAGCATGAGAAAGTAGAAAATAAAGAAAATGATGTTCATATTAAGAAGCTGCAGACAGACATTGCTAGTTCAGAAAGTACACAGGCAGTCAAGAGGTTGTTATAGGAAAAGGATAATGCCCTCTAGGTCCTGAAGAAGAAACTGAAAATCCTAGGCACTGAACATGTTCAGTCATCTGAATTGCTAGCCCTCCAAGAAGAAAAGGATAAAGTCCATTAGGAGATGATGGAATACAAAGGAAGAGCCGGAGAGTTACAGGAGGAAAAAGAGAAGTGGGAAGCCGAAAGGGAGGAGCTGTTAGCCCAAATCTCCTTGATGAAAAAAGATCAGAATGAAGAGAAGGAGATTTTGGAAGAGTTGATGAGCCAAACTCCCATCGGCGAGGAATTGTCTATTGTAAATATCCAGAAGCCTTTAGATGATTTCTCTACTGATGATTTGTTAGTACCAATGTCCCAGGTGAGTTTGAAGGAAGAAGCAATCAAAGATTTGAAAGCAGAGAATGAGAAGATGAAAGCTGAATTGGCTAGAGTAAGTGAAAGCAAAAAACAGATCTTGCAAGACAGGAATCAATTACAGAAAAAGCTCGATGAGCTAAAAGAAAAATGCATTGGGAAAGGCCCTGTTCAGGGGGCGAAACATATCATTTGGGATACCCTAACTATTGAGATTACCAAGTTCCAGCACTACCTGAATTTTATTGATGATTTGAGTATACTGACAGATTCGGCTCAACAAAAACTGAAACTAGTAAATGAACACATGGCAAAAAGACCCCTCACTACAGCTCAGAACACATTAAATTTTCTGAATTCACTGACATACCAGAAGTTGCATGACATGGGCATAATGGACAGAATCTCAATAGTGTTGTGGGCGAAGAAGATCATCCACAAACACCATTTAATGAAGACTGTCCATGACAAGTCAGAAGAATTGCTTGTGCAGGTCAATAAGTTCAAACAAGAGTTTAAAGAGCTGTTCGAAGATGGATTGCCGTCCTTCTGGGATGAACAAGGTCGAATGCTCCCGTCGGAACATTATCATCACCTGCTTTTCTGGGCTCGCATGGACCACTCAAAATTTAATAGCTTGGAGAACAGCCTGATAGGACAAACCATTGTGAACATGTTGATGGAAGACTTTGAAATCCTGCAGAAGTTCGCAATCATCAGAGCCAGATTGCCCAAGAAATCTTATGAAGCATTTATGGAGCTCGAGGTAGAAATTCGGGAGATGATGGAGTGTGACACCCCAAGTTCGGAGCAGTGGAAAGCTGTAGAGCGGTTTGGGAAAACAAAGTATATTCTTCCCCCCTAGGAACAGGTGTCAGGTACTGAAAGGCTGATGGGGCAAAGACATGGAGCTGATGGGGCAAAGACATGGAGCTGATGGGGCAAAGACATGAAGCTGATGGGGCAGAGACGTGGAGCTGTTGGGGCAAAGACGTGGAACTATTGGGCGAAAGTTTGTTATCCAGTTGATTTGTACTTTGTGATCTGTTAGGAATGGAGTTGTAACAACTTCCTAGTGGTGTAGGAATTCAGTTACAAACTCTAATTTACGCCGATCATTCTGTTATTGATTTGCTGGGGGGCCGACTTATTGTTTGATCTATAAATTTGTATCTTTTTATGAGATGGGGGTTGGAACCCATCGGGTCATGAATAATTTTGGAGAACATATCTTTTTTTTAAAGAACAAAGTGAATGCATGAGATTTTTGTTAGAGATTCATGTGTCGTTGATATTACAGTCTGTGCTTCTTTCTTTTATGTGATTGTACCTTCTTTGTGTAACACTCCATTTTGTTTCTTCCTCGTATCTAGATCATAGCGTTAGATGATCAGAATTCATGTGTTTATGCTCTGGTTATCATTTCAGATATTATATGATTTTTTCTGCTAAAGTTGATATAGAACTCATCCTTGTTGATGCTCTGTATTAATGGGTTGTTTCTTCATCTCTTCTGTTCCACCAGAATCAATTTGAATGACTGTGATGATATGATTACCTTGCCTTTGATGAAAATCATGTATATGTCTTTGTGGTATCTTTGTATTGTATATGACTCCATGCCCAATGGTTATGTTATTGTTTCAGCCAATATATAAATCTGTGAATGTTATTTCAAATCTGGTCTTGTTAAATCTTTATTGAGAGATCCCTCTCTGGAAGAAAATACCAGTTTCTTCCTAAAGTGGTTTTGCTGTTACCTCGGAGTATACCTTTTACAACCTGGGTACATTCTGAGTGCTAACAAACTGGCGCCGTTGCCAGGGATGAAAGTGCTTATCTGCCCCGGGAGAACGACAGAGATTAAGAGAGATTTCTGTGGGAAAACAGGAATTTCAAAAAAGAAAAGAAGGTTGTAGATTTTCCCTGGCGACTTCATTGTGAAATTGTTTCAGGATTCAAGAACGACATTCTGGCTTCAAGAAGACATACACGAGGTAACTCTGATACCGAAATTCTGAAAAGTTTTGAGGATCCAGAAAAGTTGTTTAAAAGAAAAAATATAGAGAAGTTAGATTTTCCTTTTATCGGCCCATCATCATCACCAGATTCTCATATTAATCCAGCATGGGAAGTCAATACTGCGCAGACCCTGTTGAGAACTAGATCCGAACCCGACCTAAAAAACACTGAGTTCATTCCTTGTGGGTTGAGAGCTAGGTCTTAATCTGACCTCAAAAACACTGAGTCCGATCCTAGTAGGTTAGAATCTTATCTGTTAGATTCCCTCTGGAAGGATTTGCAACAAGCCTCTAAAACTGAAACAACAGCCCCCGAGCATTCTCGAAGTACTGTAGTTCCTGTGAACCCACCCAGACCAATGGCCGCTAGGTTTGCTCCCTTGCGTTTGCCGACTGTATTACATGATCTCCCCCAAAATTATTCTCAGAGGATTTCTTTATTTGATGGGGAAGGTGATATAACCGCAAAACAACATGTTGCCAAGTTTGAATATTTCATTGACTTGGAAGAAGTTGACTATCCTGATGTCAAACTGCGGTTATTTTCCCAAAGTTTCTCTGGGAAAGCAAAGAAGTGGTTTAAAGACTTGCCTAATGGATCTATAGCAAATTTTCAGGATTTTCAAAACGCTTTTCTGGACAGGTGGGACAATAAACAAAACCCTCTACAGCTTTTATCTCAGTACAATAGTCTTAAGAAGGGGGGTTTTGAGTCTGTTCACGAATTTTTGAGGAGATTCATGAGGGCTTACAACTCTATTCCTGAAGATATAAAGCCTTCTCCTGCAGCTGCTCAACTGCATTATGCTGGAGCTTTTGATAATGATTTTGCATTCTCATTACGGGAAAGGAGATCGAAAACTCTTGCTGCCATGTTTACTGATGCCCTAGAGGTGGAAGCTAACATGATGGCTAGTGGGAAGATAAAACATAGAGACATGGACAGGAGGAGAAGAGAAGACAATGGGCCTTCTACTTCATCTTCTCCCGCTGATGTTAAATTTGAGACAATGTTGAAGACCATGGAGAAGTTGATGAATAGGTTAACCATGGATACTAGGCCTTTCAACAGGGAGCAGGGGGATCCCCAAATCAGGAATCCAAATTTCAGGAGACCAAATCCCCCTGTGCCTCCCCAAAACAGGCAGAGAAATCCAAGAAACCAAGAAGAACAGCCTATCCGTCCGCCTTTCCCTGAAAATTATGTTGGGGATGAAGAAGACCCACCTGAGAATGAGATTCATCTGTTTGGGGAACATGATTCAGAAATATACCTCACTGAAGAAGAACATAATATGTTTGCGCAGGAAGGTCCAAACGAAGAATTTGAAAATGAGCTATATCAGAGAGGTTATTTGCATGCGATGGATGATGTGCAAAGGAAAATGAGACTGAGGAATAGGGATGTCCCCATAAATAAGGGGAAGGCAAACCCAAATCAGCCTTCCTCTAGTTCTTTGAATGGAGAAAAGGGGAAAGAACTACAAAAGGAACCCTCTGTGGGTAAGGAGGTTGAAAATGATATACAAAGGGATAAAATAATAAAGAAGGCGACTCCGATTGATGTGGAAAAGATTGGTGCTGGTTTTAGCCTACAGAATGAGCTTTCAAAACTAAAGATCTCTGTTCCATTTAATGAGCTGTTGAGAAACACTGAATACAGAGATACTATCACCAAAATGATAAAAAACCAAGGAGAATGGCAGTCAGACATTTTAGAATTGAACGATGATAACCCTGCTATTTCATTTGGACCAAAAGTTGAAATTTAGAAGATGAAGAAGTTCCTCCTTTCTATTTAAGTCTAAATGTGCATGACAAAGTGATCCACAATGCTATGTTGGATTCAGGGGCATTACACAATCTAATGCCTAAAGGGGTTGTGGAAAGTCTGGGATTAGAAGTGACTAGACCATATAAGGATTTATACTCATTTGATTCTAAGAGAGTAAAATGCCTTGGTTTAATTAAAGACATGGTGGTGACCATGAATAAATTGCCATCTAAAACTATAGTCATGGATGTGGTGGTAGCAGATATTCCACCTAAATTTGGGGTGTTGCTATCAAGATCTTGGACCTCCAAGCTGAAAGGTAGTTTACAGATGGACATGTCATATGCAACAATTCCTGTTCCAGATGGGAGCAGAAGGTTATATAGTGAAAAAAGAACTCCCTATGTGGTGAGCAGTCAAGATAAACCTGAAGTCCATCACATAATGCTGTTGATACTGATTTGGGGTCTTCCATCTTCTTCAATGAGATTGTCCCACATGAGGCAGAAAAGACATTGCAAAAGAAGTCTCAGGAAAATGAGGAAAAAGAAGTTTTGGAGCAGGAAGCTTTGGAAGCAAAGCAGAAAAAAGAAGGCCAATGGATCATGTACTTTGATGGATCTGTTGCAAAGGTTGGTGCTAGGGCCGGTGTCTACATCATTTCTCCTATTCATGATTTCAAAGCCTTGTCATACAAATTGCTGTTTGAATGCACAAATAATGTAGCAGAGTATGAGGCTCTGTTATTGGGGCTACATGCTTTGAAGGATCTGGGAGCTCAGAGGGCCCGGATCTTGAGAGATTCTGAGTTGGTGATAAACCAGGTAAATGAGAGTTATCAAAGCAAGCATCCTCGGATGAGGGCTTACAGAAATGAAGTATGGGATATGCTTGGCAATTTCTTCACAGAGCATACAATCCAGGTTGTTCCCAGAGTTGAAAATTTGGTGGTTGATTCCTTAGCAGTATCTGTTGGAAAATTTGAGACCCCAATGACTAGTCAAAAGGAATACCAAGTGGAGATTTTGAACAGACCTTCTATCCTTGACAATTACAAATACTGGCAGGTGTTCGAAGATGATATGCAGATCCGAAGATTTCTAGAGTTGTCAGGAGAGTTTGTGAATACTCATTTTGACAATGAAAATGATAATGATGGGACCCCTGGAGATGATGAAGAAATTGAATCAGAAGAAGATACTGAGAGGTTAAAGAAGACCTTGGGAGGTAAGGATATCATCCAACTGAAAAACAATTTCATACCAAGAGGCCGGATCCCTTTAGAAAGGCCCTTTGATCAAAATGATGTTGCCAAGAACCCCAAAGTGAAACCTGTTGGTGATGCCGTTGAAGATAAAAATATTGGCACTGAGGAAAATCCTAAAATCCTAAAATTATCCAAGAAGCTACCGGAAAAAGAGAAAGAGGAGTATGTAAAGTTGATGAAAAAATATACAGATGTGTTTGCTTGGAGTTATGAAGATCTCAAAGAATATGATACATCTATCATACATCATACTATTCCTATAAAGCCTGGAGAAAATCCTTTTAAGCAAAAACTCAGGAGGATCAATCCTAAGCTGCTCCCTGTCATTGAGAAGGAAATAAAGAAGCTATTTGATGCTAAGATCATTGTAACACTCAGATTTTCTAAATGGGTTGCAAATTTGGTCCCGGTCAGAAAGAAGAATGGGGAGATAAGACTGTGCATAGATTTCCGCAATTTGAATAAGGTCTCCATGAAAGACAACTATCCTCTACCCAAGATGGATCATATACTGCAGCAAGTGGTGGGAGCTGAGAGGATCTCGATGCTAGATGGTTTTTCAGGGTATAATCAGATCAAATTGCTGCCAGAAGATCAGGAGAAAACTGCCTTTACTACACCCTGGGGCACTTTCATGTATGCGAAGATGCCTTTTGGTTTGATGAATGCAGGCGCCACTTTCCAGCGAGCTATGGACATTGCCTTTGCAGGAGAAATTGGAAGTTTCGTGGTAATCTATATGGATGATATCACAGTCTACTCAAAGTTTGATAGAGAGCATCTCCATCATCTGGAGAGGGTCTTCATGAAGTGTAGGAAATATGGCATATCTTTGAACCCTAAGAAGTCTAATTTTACACTAGAAGAAGGAAAACTGCTAGGCCATATAATATCCAAGGATGGCATAAAGATTGACCCTGAAAGAGTAAGTGCAATTCTGAAGGTGGGAGAACCCAGAAGCAAAAAGGAGATACACTCATTTCTGGGTCAGGTAAATTTCGTAAGGAGATTTGTACCAAGATTTGCTGAGATCTTGATGAATATTACAAATATGTTGAAGAAAGGTCATGAAATAAAATGGAGTACAGAAGCTAAGGAGTCATTTCAGGAAATCAAGAAGGCCATTTCAGAAGCTCCTGTCTTGGTAAGTCCATATTTTGCCAAGGATTTTTCAGTATTCTCATATGCTTCTGAACATACTATAGCAGCAGTATTATTACAGAAAAATGAGGAAAATTTGGAACAACCCATAGCCTTTTTCAGTAAAATGCTACGAGATGGGGAGTTGAAATATGACATCATGGAAAAGCAGGCCTATGCTCTGATTAAAGCATTAAAGGATTTCAAAATATATGTTTTGCATTCCCATGTAATTGCACATGTCCCAACTGCTGCAGTAAAAGAAATTTTGACTCAGCCAGACCCCGAAGGCAGGAGGGCGAGATGGATAGCTACACTATTGGAATATGATATAGAAATAAAACCCATGAAGCTGGTCAAAGGACAAGGGTTAGCAAAGATGATGACAAACTCAAATTGTGAATCCTTACAGATCAATTTTTTGACTCACCAGTTTGATCAGTTAGACACAGAGATAGAAGTGATGGCTGACTTTGTGGCCTCTCCATGGTACTCTGGTATTGTGTATGTCTTCCGAAATTTGCAAGCACCAGAAGGATTAAGTAAATCGAGAGCAAGATCTGTAGAGTTGAAATCTGCTAAATTCTGTATCATAAATAAATATCTTTATTGGAAGGATCCTGGAGGAGTTCTACTTAATTGTCTATTGGAGGATGAAGCCCAGCAAATTACCAAAGAATTTCACAAAGGGGACTGTGGGGGACATCATTCTTGGAAGGTGACTACCAACAAAATCCTGAGAGCTGGTTGTTATTGGCCTACATTATTCTCAGATGTATATAAAGAAATCAGCAAATGTCATCAATGCCAAATTTTCGACGGGAAGAGAAAGGTACTACCTCTCCCTTTGAAGCCAATAAAAGTTGAAGCTCCTTTCCAGCAATGGGGTTTGGATTTTATTGGTGAAATAAACCCGAACTCACCAGGTCAGTACAGGTGGATCTTGACAGCTACAGACTATTTTACTAAATGGATAGAGGCAGTTCCTACCAGGAGGGCCACTGAGAATGTGATCATGGAGTTTCTTGAAGAAAATATATTGGCCCGGTTCGGGTGTCCAAAAAGGATAGTAACAGACAACGCAGCTGCTTTCAAATCCAGGAAGATGATTAACTTTTGTCATAAGTATCATATAATCCTCAATCACTCAACTGCATATTACCCTCGAGGAAATGGATTAGCTGAGTCTTCAAATAAAAGCCTGGTGAGGATTATCAAAAAGCTGTTGGAAGATAATAAGAGAACCTGGCACACCAAACTAAAATATGCTCTATGGGATGATAGAATTAGTACTAAAAGAGCAATCGGCATGTCTCCATTTCAACTGGTATATGGGGCCGAAGTGATTTTTCCACCATCATTAGGAGTACCAGTTATGAGGTATTTCCAGGATCATCAAGAAGAACCAAATCACATACAACGAAGGATAAATCAGATCATCGAGCTTGAAGAACGAAGAAGTAAAGCTTATGACAAAGTGCAGTCTCATCAAGAGAAGATGAAGAATACTTTTGACAGAAGGATCAAGGAAGGGCAGTTTCAGATTGATGACCTGGTTTTGAAGTGGGATGCTCCTAACGAAGACAAGCATGGAAAGTTCGACCCTATGTGGGTCGGACCTTATGTTGTTGCTGGGTATAGAGGACAGAATGCATTTTTGCTGGAATACACAAACGGGGTTCTTCTGGAGAGTAACCCTGTAAATGGAAGATATCTGAAGCATTACCTGTCCTAAGGGGGAAGGTAAAGTTTGTATCATAGAATTGTATATATTTGTTTCTCTTTACAAATAAATAGCAATGGTAAGCCGAATGTATTTGAAGCTCGCAGTGAAATCCCTAAGATCTAGGAGGCTTACCATTCTTTTCTAAAAATATCTAAAAGTGATATATTTACAAAAAACAAAAGAAGGGTTTTTGGGAGTTAGCATGCAAAATCAAAGATAGGCACTTGGTCTACGAGTTCTTTGATACCTCGCAGGGAGGATATCATCCCCAGATGGAGCCAGCTGTTAACACCTGTATTTAACAAAGGGAGAAATAAGACCATAGTGGAGATAAGGTAATGCTGTTTAAATACTTTGGTTAAAGGATATAGTGCAAGGGGGGAATGATAGTCAAAATATCGATCAATTTTCCAAAGATCCCAGGCCGCGATGAAGGAAGGAAGAAAATCAATGGTTGGTATTCCCCCCGCCCTTCGCAACATGCAAGGAATATAAGACAGGTTCCGGCTTTTAACCAACTACATAGATCAAAGGTTATAAAGTGGTCCTGGGCAGATCCACGGTTCACATCAAATCCGCCTTGTGAAGGCACGATTTGGTTAAGAAAATGGAGTCTGGCGGAATCGTGTATCCTTCTCTCAATTCGACGGCGGAGAGGCGAGGTCGGATCATATCGAGGGATGAGAGTGATTTCGGAAGCGAAACCTACACGGCGGATAAGCCCAAAAGGCCCAGCGGAATTTGTTATCCGATGACACATCTGACAGACGAAAATCAAAGCGGGATAGATCAACGGTTATTATAAGTTCCGGGGAGTGAAATTGCACGGGAGATAAGTACCAGACTCCTAGCGGAATTTGATAGGCGGCAAGTGATCCAACGGCTCGCCTATAAAGGTATATTAGATCGAGGGCTGTGGATGATTCCAGAGATTAAAGCTGCACGAGGGTTAAAGCCAGAAAGCTCAGCGGAATGTGGGACGTGGCGTTTGATCCAACGGTGAAAAATGGAAGGTACGGCACAGCAATGGTTATGAGTGTTTTCGGGGCACGAAGTTGCACGTTGGTTAATACCAAGGCACTGGGCGGAACGAGATGCGTGGTACACGATCCAAAGGCCAGAAATTAAAGAGAAACCAGATCTACGGTCGTGGATGAAACCGGAAAATAGAAGTGCATGGCAGTTAGAGATAAGTGGTGGTTGCGGAAATAAATGCTGTCCACGTGGAAAATTGGGTGGTCCTATAAAGGCAGGGTTGACCTCTCCAATGATTATTTTGTTTGCTCGGGACCCGGCGAAAAGGACCTAGCAATTTGGGAGCTTCTAGTTGTCAGTACCAGGCACGTTCCGAACACACGCCTCCAGAGTAAGCCAGGTAGGACTTTAATCCTGTAACTCCTTCGCCCAATTATCATTATAAATTAAGAAATGGACCAACAGAGCGAGGTTCGTGTGTCTGGTTGGGTCTTGGATGACAGAGAGGAATTTTTGGTAGACAGACACAGGGGCGTCTGCGACCCCTTCCTGTCCACAGGGAGCGTGTCCGGCAGCAAAGAGAAATTGTGGTCTTATTTTTCATAGGGGAATGACGTTCTCAAATGTATGCAAGTATTTTTTGTACCATTTCACCCTGGAGCAAACCCTCCACTTCCCTGAATTTGCCGAATGGTGCACGGTGAATTATTCTCCCTCTCAGAGGATCATTGTGAGTTGGTCCGCGTCGAAAATACTGTGTAAAATTGATGCTTCGGTCGTCAGAGAAAACCTTAGTCTTCCCAAAAGCTACCCTGTAAATCGTGAGTCTATAAATGAATCTGTCCTTGCCAAGTTTTTCAAAAATTGCGAAAGTGAAAGTCGCTCTCGATTCCTGTCAAGTATCCTGAAGCAAGGTCAGTCCCTTGAAGGCCTTTCCTCGCCTTACCCCTTGCACATTTTTAGAACTAAGGTGCAACTGGTAATGTCTTTGGTCTATCAAGTGTTAGGTCTAGATGACGATTGTCATATAGGTGATGTTATCCTTGGTTTCTTGTTAAAAATAAATTCTTTAAGTCCCGAGTCCCAGTCAGTCCCCGTGCTTAATTTAGATGAGTACCTTGCCGAAGCGATCCACCTCCAGTTGACTGAATTTCCCAAGGTCCAGTTTTTTAGATTTCAAACACACTTGCTTAACATGTTATTATGTTCTAATGTTACTGAATTAAAGTTCTTAAGTGCTCTATCTTCTTCTGATTTGCCCAAGCAAATCAACATGGTCGAATTTGCCAATTCGATCATGTCCGAAATATACAAGATGTTATTTGATCAAGACCTGCCCTGTGTCCTGGAGGAAATGAAATGTCTATTGCAGTCGTCGCCCGAAGATCGGGTGGGGGACTGGTTCCTGTACAGAGGTTACACAGTGTTAAGGATATATGGCTTTACTGGTCAGCCTTATAGGCTACCATCCTTCTTGACCCCAAGGATTTTCGCACTGGATTTCATGAGGCAGAGATTGTTGTCAGAGGAGGAGCACTTTGGTGCTTTCAAAAAATATTTGAATATTAAATTTCCATTTAAAGTCGGCCCTTTCATTTTTAAAGGTAAAGGTGCCCTGGCATTTATAGAAAGGTTGATGGAGAATATGGATTTCATAAAAGATGTAAATATGAACTACGACCCCCACCAGGTGATCTCATTGAGAAAGCAGGCAAACAAGAATAAACCATTCGAGCATCAGGCTATTGAGGGGCTAGCTGAAATGGCCAATTTGCTACAGTATACTGACAGGTCAGATTTCGATGAAGAGACACATGCTACACCTGTCACAGTGACCCAAATAACAGAAGGTGCTAGTATGGTAGTCAAGAGGAGTTTGTCTGAAACAGAGAGTATGGACGTAGATGAGGAAGGGCCGCATAAAAGGGCAAAGCTGCTTTAAAGTGGTGAAATTGTAGATAAGGAGGTTTCTGATGGTTCCAAAAGAGGTGCCCTAGTTCCCCTGAAAG
Source organism: Pseudotsuga menziesii (assembly GCA_001517045.1). Classification (NCBI taxonomy): domain Eukaryota; kingdom Viridiplantae; phylum Streptophyta; class Pinopsida; order Pinales; family Pinaceae; genus Pseudotsuga; species Pseudotsuga menziesii. The sequence continues at coordinate 145,060 of LPNX010797034.1, read as the reverse complement.
CGGTGCAAGTAAGCCAATTCTCTTTTAAGAATCTGGAAGGTGATGTAGATAGTTCGGAATTGTGCCACGTGTTTAAGTCTAAGGAAGACCTAAAATCCAGTTACATGGAGAAGAGGAAGCAGTCTATGGAGGAAACGAGAAATTTGCTCCCGAAGTTTAGAAGTCTGTGTCGTTCGAAAACCTCTCTGGTCTCTGCTAGAGATGCTGAGATGAATACTTTTAGAATGGCTATGGTAAGTGACAAGAGAATGTCTGAAATAGAAATCCGGTTAGACAAAATTAGCACTCCGGACAAAATTCAACTCCACAAACAGACAAGCGATATCATCTACTCAGACTTGCTTCAAGCCATGATGAAGATCAATAAATTGCAAGTCTTGATAGATAAATTGGAAATCCAGTTGAAGCATGAGAAAGTAGAAAATAAAGCAAATGCTGTTCAGATTAAGAAGCTGCAGACAGACATTGCTAGTTCAGACAGTACACAGGCAGTCAAGAGGTTGTTAGAGGAAAAGGATAATGCCCTCCAGGTCCTGAAGAAGAAACCGAAAATCCCAGGCACTGAACATGTTCAGTCATCTGAATTGCTATCCCTCCAAGAAGAAAAGGATAAAGTCCATCAGGAGATGATGGAATACAAAGGAAGAGCTGGAGAGTTACAGGAGGAAAAAGAGAAGTGGGAAGCCGAAAGGGAGGAGCTGTTAGCCCAAATCTCCTCGATGAAAAAAGATCAGAATGAAGAGAAGGAGATTATGGAAGAGTTGATGAGCCAAACTCCCACTGGAGAGGACTTGTCTATTGTAAATATCCAGAAGCCTTTAGATGATTTCTCTACTGATGATTTGTTAGTACCAATGTCCCAGGTGAGTTTGAAGGAAGAAACAATCAAAGATTTGAAAGCAGAGAATGAGAAGATGAAAGCTGAATTGGCTAGAGTAAGTGAAAGCAAAAAATAGATCTTGCAAGACAGGAATCAATTACAGAAAAAGCTCGATGAGCTAAAAGAAAAATGCATTGGGAAAGGCCCTCTTCAGGGGGCGAAACATATCATTTGGGATACCCTGACTATAGAGATTACCAAGTTCTGGCGCTACCTGAATTTTATTGATGATTTGAGTATACTGACAGATTCGGCTCAACAAAAACTGAAACTAGTAAATGAACACATGGGAAAAAGACCCCTCACTACAGCTCAGAACATATTAAATTTTCTGTATTCACTGACATACCAGAAGTTGCGCGACATGGGCATAAAGGACTGAATCTCAATAGTGCTGTGGGCGAAGAAGATCATCCACAAACACCATTTAATGAAGACTGTCCATGACAAGTCAGAAGAATTGCTTGTGCAGGTCAATAAGTTCAAACAAGAGTTTAAAGAGCTGTTCGAAGATGGATTGCCGTCCTTCTAGGATGAAGAAGGTCGGATGCTCCCGCCAGAACATTATCATCACCTGCTTGTCCGGGCTCGCATGGACCACTCAAAATTTAATAGCTTGGAGAAGAGCCTGACATGACAAACCATTGTGAACATGTTGACAGAAGACTTTGAAATCCTGCAGAAGTTCGCAATCATCAGAGCCAGATCGCCCAAGAAAGCTTATGAAGCATTTATGGAGCTCGAGGTAGCAATTCGGGAGATGATGAAGTGTGACACCCCAAGTTCGGAGCAGTGGAAAGCTGTAGAGCGGTTTGCGAACACAAAGTATATTCTTCCCCCCTAGGAACAGGTGTCAGGTACTGAATGGCTGATGGGGCAAAGACATGGAGCTGATGGGGCAAAGACATGGAGATGATGGGGCAAAGACATGAAGCTGATGGGGCAGAGACGTGGAGCTGTTGGGGCAAAGACGTGGAACTATTGGGCGAAAGTTTGTTATCCAGTTGATTTGTACTTTGTGATCTGTTAGGAATGGAGTTGTAACAACTTCCTAGTGGTGTAGGAATTTAGTTACAAACTCTAATTTACACCGATCATTCTATTATTGATCTGCTGGGGGGCCGACTTATTGTTTGATCTATAAATTTGTATCTTTTTATGAGATGGGGGTTGGAACCCATCGGGTCGTGAATAATTTTGGAGAACATATCTGTTTTTGAAAGGACAAAGTGAATGCATGAGAGTTTTTTCAGAGATTCATGTGTCGTTGATATTACAGTCTATGCTTCTTTCTTTTATGTGATTGTACCTTCTTTGTGTAACACTCCATTTTGTTTCTTCCTCGTATCTGGAATATAGCGTTAGATGATCAGAATTCATGTGTTTATGCTCTGGTTATCATTTCAGATATTATATGAATTTTTCTGCTAAAGTTGATATAGAACTCATCCTTGTTGATGCTCTATATTAATGGGTTGTTTCTTCATCTCTTCTGTTCCACTAGAATCAATTTGAATGACTGTGATGATATGATTACCTTGCCTTTGATGAAAATCATGTATATGTCTTTGTGGTATATTTGTATTGTATATGACTCCATGCCCAATGGTTATGTTATTGTTTCATCCAATATATAAATCTATGAATGTTATTTCAAATCTGGTCTTGTTAAATCTTTATTGAGAGATCCCTCTCTGGAAGAAAATACCAGTTTCTTCCTAAAGTGGTTTTGCTGTTACCTCGGAGTATACCTTTTACAACCTGGGTACATTCTGAGTGCTAACACCATGTGATTACAATGTCTTAATGTCGAACATGGTAGAAACCACTTAAATATTGGTCAATGATGAGAACCATTAACAAGTGCGAGGGAAATCACCATTGATGTCAATGATTCCCAAGGTACCCTAGTACAATCTCCTGAGTGTGAATAGATGATTTTATGTCGAACACTCAGTCGAGTCTATCGATCAAAGCTCAATGATGTGAACCCATGTCAAGAGAGAGAGAATCTGTCATTAATGCATACAGACTTCAAGGTACTGACTTGTTTCTAAGAATAATTCCTGGATGATGAGTTGAAGTCGACAGGAATAGTCTCGTCGAAGGAGGGCCATGATGAATCGCACATCGACGACATAAAACTTGGAATAGAGTTCTGGAATTTTGAGTATGATGTAACCATAGGACTTACTCAAAAGTAACTGACACAATTTTTTTTTTGACTACAAGTGTAAAATCTCAAAATGACTTCCCTTTGAACATCAGGCGACACGACCGAAGACCTGGAAGCATTGACTTTGACGAGGAAGAACACAATGCGGCAATGGCAATGTATTCTTTGAAAGACTCAAAGGAGTGACATGAATCTTGAAAGTGGATCGACTCAGAGACAAGATAAGTACCCTATTGACTGAATGAAATGCAGATAAGTTCCATGTTCAAAGGTGACTAATAACTACCATTATGCAAATGAAATGTATTTCCCTTCCCTTATTTTACCCATCATGATTGATGAGTGCATCTTTTATTTTTAACGAGCTAGAAAAGGGTAACAAACGATCGATATATCTTCTCCTTTGGACGAGTCCAATATCATATGTTTTACGAACCTGAGAAAGGATGGGTTTGTTCCCAAAAAGGGTCTTTCAATGTTTAATTTAACGAGTCCAATGAAAGAAAAATCAGTGTAGTTCATGTTTAGAGAGTCTGAACAAACTAAAGAAGACTCTGAAAGGGTCCTTTTTCGTATGATTTAGTCCCTAGGGTCCAAAAAAGTATAAAATAATGCCCAAGAGAACTCTTCTAGCCATCGAAAGAGAAATGTGCATTGTCATGTAGCTAGGATTTGCATTATTTTTACATTTCCTGTCTACACATCATGCATCCACCTAATCGCTCAAGATAAAATTAACGCTAGATTAGGTTTAAAATCATTTAGTAACTGTGTGTAAGTGAGTGACGTGTTCGAGTGTCATAAAATGTAGCAGCTGTCATTAATTTGTCTGCACTACAACCTGGTACTCGCACGGTTCTTCCACGTACCGTGTGTATATTGAACGACCTTTCACATACCCTTGTGGTATATAGAAAGGTACTTCACGTACTCGAATGTATATAGGAAGGACCCTTGTGAATGGTTGTGTATTAGACATCACTACTATGGATTTGAGATCCCTTGTACCTAGCGTATATTGGGAGACCCTACAAGGATTCCTGTGACCATCTGAGTTATCCTTTTGGCCTATCATGTGAGGTTCCTAACTTTTGATCCACTCCTATTCACACAGTTTGCTTGTGGCTTTTAGACTTGAGTAGTGTTTGATCTTGTGTGGTGTTTTAGAGATTCTTATAGAGTTTATATATGGGAGACTCTCTCGAGACCACCAGTCAATAGAACCCTTTTCAGGGCATGTCTTTTGTTTCTCCCCCTTGTGGAGCTATTTGCCCTCCCTTCATGGCCACTTTGAACCTTCCCGGATTGACTATAGGATTATCTGTATGGTTATTCTCCAATCCTGTCATACCAAATGCATCCTTTGTGTCAGATCCTAGTCCTTTATTGCATGAGCATCAACCTCATGTGAACCCTTCTCCTTCTTCCTCGACTGTTGAATCAAATTCCCTTTCTTCCTCTTCATCTGTTGAAAACTATGAAATTAGTAAACATGCGGGTAAGAAGAAGACGAAAAGGAAGGATGAGAAAAAGAACACTAAGAAGAAGGTCATCGCTCCAACCTTTGATCTTCATGTTGAGAGCCCACCAGCCACTGGTCATCATGCAGGGGGTATTGACATACCTGTTTCCAGCACCCGTAAAGCTAAGTTCCCTTGTAGACTTTGCAATGGTGATCACCTTCTCAAGGACTGTCCTGGTCTTTCCCTTGTGTCAGAAGTGTGGTCTAAACATCTTGTGTCATCAGTCTCTTATCATCATGCTGATGATTCCTTGTCAACCAGTGAATATTTGGTTAAGAGTCAAAAAGGAAAGGTCAGATATCCTTGCTTTCTATGTAAGGATATGCACCGCACTTACCTTTGTCCTCGTATGGATGAAGCTTCAAAGTTGTTGGAAGATATTATTGTTCCTCAGCAACAACTTGCAACCAATTATCATAAGTTGTCTCTTGACCTTTTTTTGGTTGATCAAGTGGTCAACCCAAGTCCATCCTTGGTCAGTCCCACTCCTCCATTGAAGAGTGAAGTTGAAGAGGTTGATCCAAGTCCATCCTTGGTTGATCCCACTCTTCCTTTGGAGAGTGAAGTTAAAGTGGTCAAGTCGATGTCATCTCCACCCGATCCCACTCTTTCGTCAAAGAGTGTTAAGACTGAAGTAGTCCCTTTGACAAAGTTTTCATCTTCTCCGTCTCTTCCACTTGAAAGTGAAAACCATCCTACTAAAGTTTTCGTAGTTAGTTCTGATTGTTCTATGCACGAAGAAGTTTTATCTCTTTCGACAGAACCCTCTCCAAGTAGTGAGGTTATTTCCTTTGACTGGAGTAACCTAACAGAATATCGTCTTCATTTGAGTGTTCCTTTCCAAATAGTTGTGCGAGTTTTCGCTAAGAGTATACTCCACACTATTGTTGACGAAGGGGATTCTGCTAGCATTCTATCCTTTACTACTTGGAAAGCCATAGGTTCTCCTCCGCTTGTGCCAGCCACCAATCATATTCTTGCTTTTAATTGAAGACCCACAGTGCCTTCAGTGATCCTTCCTCAGTTTCCTATTACTTTGGAAGGACAAACTATCTATATTGATGTTATGGTAGTCCAAGGTCCCTTAGATTTCAATATTCTCCTTGGGCATGATTATGTTTACGCCATGAAAGCTGTAGTGTCCACACTCTTTCAAGTGATGTATTTTCCCCATGATGGGAAGATTGTGACCGTTGATCAGCTTTCCTTCGTTAAACCTGATTATCGTGTGACCCCTAGTCATCAGACTTCCCTGAATGTCCCACATGTTCTCATGGCTCTTTCCCCTTCTAGTTAGCTTCTTCCCATCATAGGTAAAATTTGGGCATGGATCCAACCTCTGGATATCATACTGGAGTTAATTCACTAGATTCTTATGTAAGGGGGCAACCCATGAACCTCTGGACATTATGTTGGCTTAGAACTCGTTGTGAGCATAGTTCCATTTTCTGTGTCAAGCTCATTAAAAAATGGAACAGGTTAGTGAGCATAGTTCCCATTCTATGTCAAGCTTGTTAAAAAATGAATCAGATTCCTATGAGCATAGTTCATATCCTATGTCAAGCTCATTAAAAAATGAAACAGGAACCCGTGAGCATGGTTCCCATTCTGTGTCAAGCTCGTTAAAAAATGAAACAGATGTCCTGAAGCATAGTTACTTTCTGTTTCAAGCTTGTGTAAAAATGAAAAATGTTCCCTCAAGCATAGTTATTCTTTGTTTCAAGCTTGTGTAAAAATGAAATAGGCCACCTTGAGTAGCGTTTATTCTTAGTTTCAAGCTCGTTAAAAAATAAAACTGACCTTGAGCACAGTTCCTTTTTTCCTGTCAAGCTCGTTAAAAAATGAAACAGATTCTTCCATTGTGTCAAGACTCAATTAAGCTTGGAGGGCATGTACCCTATCTCTTTATTAGTGTTAAGTTACTTGACAGTTATACTGGGGGCAAGTACGAACCATTGGACATCATGTTGGGAAATCACTCATCAATGGGAGTCATGTTGAGCATACTTTATTTTAGTTTCAAGCTCGTTAAACCATGAAACGATCCTTTGAGCATAGTTCTTTTTCTGTTCCAAGCTCATTAAAAAATGAAGCAGATACCCTGAGCATTCTTTCAATTGATCTTCGAGCTCATTAAAAACAGTAAGATGTTGTTGAGCTTACTTTTCATTTTTCGTGCTCTTGTTAAAACATGAAAACTGGTTTGCGCTTACTTTATCGCTTTTTCGTGCTCTGGATTCAAACATGAAAAAGGTTCCGAGTTCCTTTTATACCTTTGTCGTGCTCATTAAAAACTCAGTGAAGAGGTATCGAGTATAGTTTTACTATTTTTTAGACTCGTTAAAATTGGATTATGAAAAAAGAACTCATTTTGGAGTTATATTTAAGCTCTTTTCAGTCTCCTTACAAACACAAAAAGATTGCCAAGTGAGCTTGTTCTGTTCACACTTGTAAAAGTATCAGAATGGTCGACTAGTTGGTGGTAGGTTATCTCTTTTTCATACCAACTAGCCTCATTTATGAAAAAGGACCTTCTAGAGTCTTCTTAGTCATTTCAGACTCTATAAACATGAAACGACAAATGAGTTGATTTCATCGGACTCATAAAATCAAATGATGAAGGACCCTTTCTGGGAATGAACCCATCCTTTCTCAGGTTCGTAAAACATATGAGATTGGAGTCATCCGAAGGATGAGCTATATAGATCCTTTGTTACCCTTTTTCCAACTCGTTAAAAAGCAAATAGGCACTCATCAATCATGATGGGGAAATTAAGGAAAGAGTTTGTATATTGTTATGGAATTACATAGTCACTCTTGAACATGGAACTCATTTGCATATGCATTCAGTACTTGGGTAATCCATTTGTTTTTGAGTCCTGCTAATTCCTAGAGTCTTCTTACTCCTTTGAGTTGTCCAAGAATACTCTTGCCATTAGTTGCATTGGGGGAATGGTATCATTCTCGTGTCATACTGCCAAGTCATGCCATGCCCATGTTCAAGAGAATTTTGGTCATTTATCCACTATATGCAGTCAGTTTACCTTCTATCATGTTGGTCATCCCTGAGTCAGTTTCATACATCACTCTATTGTCTGGTTTACTCCAAAACATCTTTGATAGTGTTTCGTGTCGATGATGGGGGATTCATCGTGGCCCTCCTTCGATGGGTCTATTATTGTCGACTTCAACTCCTTATCCAAGAATTAGACTTAGAAACCAAGTCAAGTACCTTGGGCCTGCATGCCTTAATGGTAGGTTACCTCGCTTTCAACATGATTTTACATCATTGGCTCTTGATTGAAAGATCTCATTGAGTGTTCGACTCAAAATCCTTTATTCACATTCGATGGTATGTACTGAGATACCTTGGGAATCATTGAAATCAATGGTGATTTCCCTCGCACTTGTTAACAGTTTACATCATTGACTGGTAATCAAGTGGTTTCTACCATGTTTGACATCAAGACATTGTAATCACATGGTTAGATTGGAATCATTACAGGTTTAGCTTGAAGACCCTGGGTTGTCATATATCTTTGCCCATGTTGTGATGGAGTTTTGTTTTGAGTGATATTACATGGATCCACTTTTGTATTGGTCATGGCTGTGTTATCATCTCATCATGGATCTACGCTTGTGTCTAGAATCCATGATTATGTTCAGTCGGTCTCTACTTCCATGGATCTGCATTATATTGGTCAGAAGCCATGTTATGAGTTATGTGAGATTTGAGTCAGTGGTACTGCAGCAGCTTCCAGCCAACATCCTTGCCTTAGATTTCTTCACTTTGTAAAGTATTCACCTATCATATTCCTCTAACTTCATGCTTTGGGGGGCATTCTGTTACATCGAAATCTTGCACTCTTGATCCATGTGTCAACCCTTTGCCTAATCCCCAAGTTTCTCTCTACTAAAGTTGGTGGAGATTGAGGTTTTTCTTGCCTTTTTTCCCTCTCTAGGAAGGTCAACGCTTTTTCCCTTCATGCTAGGTGTGCCAGTTCCAACGCTCTTTCTCTCATTGCTAGGAGCGTCGATGATGCTTTTTCCCTTCATGCTAAGAGTGCCAGTGGCATTTTGAGGGAAAAAATGAAGATTCGAGACCCTTCTTGAAGGTGGATGAGGTGGTGGTTTATCCCTATTATCTAGGTGAGGTGGCATTCAGTTCCTAACCTATAGGGAAGATCCCTTTGATGCCTCCTCCTAATCCTCAACCTATTCTATCCCTTTAGCCTTGTAAATTAAACTGTCTCTGCATTTGGAAGAGAGGAAGGGATATGGTACTTTTATGCTGGTGGAATTTCTAGGAGGCTTACCATCTTGCTTTGGAGGCTTTGGTTTGGATTGTTGGATGGAATATTTCATCATCAAGGCATTTGGTTGTACTTCTTCTCACCCATTATTAATACAAAAACATTTCCCTTTCATATATTTGGTTTTTGTGTTTGTGATTAAATATTATTGAATTCCTAGTAACAATTGACTGAATGAAATGCAGACAAGTGCCATGTTCAAAGGTGACTAATAACTACCATTATGCAAATGAAATGTATTTCCCTTCCCTTAATTTCCCCATCATGATTGATGAGTGCCTCTTTTCTTTTTAACGAGCTGGAAAAGGGTAACAAACGATCAATATAGCTTGTCCTTTGGATGAGTCCAATCTCATAGGTTTTACGAACCTGAGAAAGGATGAGTTCATTCCCAAAAAGGGTTTTTCAATGTTTAATTTAGCGAGTCCAATTAAAGAAAAACCAGTGTGGTTCATGTTTAGAGAGTCTGAACAAACTAAAGAAGACTCCTAAAGGGTCCTTTTTCGTATGATTTAGTCCCTAGGGCCCAAAACGTATTAAATAATGCCCAAGAGAACTCTTCCAATCATGATTGGCTAGAGTGTACATTTTTTGTAAGTAGTGCCCCCTAGTCCAAAAAAGGGGTAAACTATCACTAGGAAGACGACTCTTTAGGTCCTTTTACGAGTGTGAAGAAGACAAGTTCACTCGACAATATTTTCACATTTTAAGAGTCCCAAAAGAGATTAAAGAAGACTCCATTAAGTTTCTTTTTTTAAAATCCAATTTTAACGAGTCTGAAAAACAGTAAAAGTACACTCGATACCTCTTCACTAAGTTTTTAATGAGTACGCCGAAGGTATAAAATGCACTTGGAACCTTTTTCATGTTTGAACCAGAGTATGAAAAAGCGATAAAGTAAGCTCAAACCACTTTTCATGTTTTAATCAGAGCACAAAAAATTAAAAGGAAGCTCAACACCATCTTATTGTTTTTAACGAGCTTGAAGGTCGATTGAAAGAATGCTCAGGGTATCTACTTCATTTTTTAACGATCTTGGAACATAATAAGAACTATGCTCAAAATGACTTGTTTCATTTTTACACAAGCTTGAAACAGAAAAATAACTATGATTGAAACATGGTTTCATTTTTATGCAATCTTGAAACCAAACGGTAAACTTTGCTTGAGGACATCCATTTCATTTTTTAACGAGCTTGACATAGAATGGGAAGTTTTCTCAACAACCTATTTCATTTTTTAACGAGCTTGACATAGAAAAATAACTATGCTCACCAACATCTATTTCATTTTTTAACGTGATTGACACAGAATGGGAACTATGCTCACAACCCTGTTTCATTTTATAACGAGCTCGACACATAAAAAGAACTATGCTCTCAAAGACCTGCTCCTACCCAACATGATATCCAAAGTTTGGTAGGTTGCCCCTTTTACATAAAAAGCTAGCGACTTAACTCTAGTATGATGTCCAGATTCTGGAGCCATGCCCCCCATTTTACCTATGATGGGAAGAAGCTAACTAGAAGAAGGGGAAGGAATCACAAGAACATATGAGATATTCAGGGAATTCTGATTACTAGGAATGATGCGATGGTCGGGTGTAACAAAGGAAAGATGACCAATGGTCACATTCTTCCCATCATGGGGAAAATGCATCACTCTAAAGAGTGTGGACACTACAACCTTCATGGCATAAACATAATCACGTCCAAGGAGTAGATTGAAATCTAAAGGACCTTGGACCACCATAACATCAATATAGACAATTTTTCCTCGTAATGTAATAGGTAAATGAGGAAGGATCCCTAAAGGTGAAGTAGGTCTTCGATTAAAATCTAGTATCTAATCGGTAGCTGGAATAAGCTGAGGAGAACCTAAATCTTTCGAAGCAGTTGAGGATGGAATACTAACAGAATCCCCTTAGTCAACAATATTACAAAGCATCTTCCTAGCAGTAGCATTCACAAATATCTAGAAAGGAACACTCGAATGAAGACGAGACTCTATTAGGTTACTCCAGTCAAAGGAAATAACCTCAGTACTTAGAGAGGGTTTCTGTCGAAAGAAACAAAATTTCCTCTTGTCGAGAACAATCAGAACGAAGCATAAAAGGTTCAGCAGGTTTTAGTTCATTCTCTACTGAGAGAGAAGAACAAGACGAAGAATTTCTCAAAGCGACTACTTCAGTCTTAACACTCTCGGATAAAAGAGTGGGATCGGGTGGAGATGACATCGACTTGACCAATTTAACTTCACTCTTCAAGGGAAGTTTGGGATCAACCATGGATGAATATGAATTTACCACTTGGAATTCACTCTTAGAAGGAAGAGTGGGGTAAACCACGGATGAAACCGAATCGGCCATTTGGTCAACTAGTGGGGGTTCAAGAGACAACATATGATAAACTATTGGAATCCATTTCTGAGGAACAATAATATATTCCAACAACTCATAATATTCATACATGCGAGGACAAAAGTATGTAAGGTGCATGTCCTTACACAACAAGCAAGGATTTCTTACTTTTCCTTTTCGAATCTTAACCACAGAGTCACTATTTGAGGGGGGGATCATTAGTATGATGGTCAAAGGCTGATGAATTCAGTTGTTGAGAAACCATAGAACACTCTTCTAAAACTAGGGCCAAACCATCATAATATTTCAGAAGGTGATCACCCTTACACATTCTGCAAGGGAATTTGGGCTTACGCGGTCTTTGGGTGTGCAAATCAACACTCTCTGCACTATGAGGAGTAATTGGTTGAGACTTGGTTTTCTATTTGTTTTTCTTCTTTTTATCCACCTGACTACTAGTACTACTACTTTCAACATGCAAAGAGGGAGAAAGGCGATAAAAACCATGAGGCGAAGAAGGCGAGGGATCAACATTATGTTGATGCTCCCGCGATGAAGGATTAGGATCTGAAGTAATTGATGTACATGGGATAATTGGACTGGAGAATAACCAAACAGGTAATCTGATAATCAATCCAGGAAGGATTAACATAGCCATCAATGGAGGACCAACATCCCCATATGGAGGGAAAACAAAAGATGTGCTTGGTAAAGGAGTCTCTTGGTTAGTATTCCTGGAAGGCAAAGCCATAACTATGTAACAAAGCTATCTCTCTCTTCTAAAACATACTAACTATACAGACAACAAGCGCTACTCAAACTAAAGTGGCAAGAAAAATTTTGTGAGAGGAGTGGATTAAAGGTATGGAACCTCACGGGATTGTCGAATCACCACAAATCACTATATAGCAGAGGGTCGAACAGTAGAGTACAACAAGGAGGATTGGGACCATCCCTTTCCTAAATACCCGACTACCTGGATGGTACATGTATAGTAATCTCCTCGAGTGCTGTTCTCGGTGTATTGCGATGATAAGATGGCCAAAGGGCTATACTGGGATGGTCACATGATTCCTAAAAGTGTCTCCCGATATACACAAGGTACATGGGAGCTCCACTCCGTAGTAGTGCTTTCTAATGCACAACTATTCACAAGGGTCCTTCCGATATACAATAGAGTACATGAAGTACCTTTCGATATACCTCAAGGGTATGTGAAAGGCCGTTCTATATATCGATGGTACGTGGAATAACCACGAAGGTCCCAAGTTGTAGTGCAAGAAATAAATGATAGCTCCTATTTTAAAAGATGCCAGAACATGTCTCTAACCTAACACACAAATTGCTAAATATTTTAAACTTAAAAACTAGCGCTTAATTTTAATCTTGAACGGTTAGGTGGATGCATGAGGTGAGGACATACAAATTAACACCATGCAGTATGATGTGAAAAATTTCACTTTCACTTTCAAGGTATGCCCTACTTAAGGAAGGGAGAGAGAGGGTTAATTTATTTGAAACATAGAATAAACCCCATACAAAAATAAAAGACACTTGCTTATATGGTCCTTTCCTAACTGAAACAAACAAAATCTTCTCTTTTTGAATGAAAAGGAAGTGAGATCTCTAATGAAAAGCAAGAAAATATTGTTACAACTTTTATACAAAAGTGTTCATATTTTTCAACTAAAGAGAGAATGAAGTAATCACAAAATTATACAATAACTTTTATATGGACTTTTACAATTTTTTGAAAAAGGGAAAATCATACAAAAATTATGTATAACAAATGAAGAAAAACTGGAATGAATATTTTCTTGTTCTATGAAAGAAGACAGAAATCATAGATCTAGAAAAACCGAGTTCTATTCAAATCCAACTATGAAGCTTTAAAGACCAACATCAATCACAATTCCTGAAAATACGTATGAATTCATACAGGTGCTGAACAGAGCGTTACCAGCTTGAGCACCGCTTCTTGTCTACAGGAACAGAGTGGTGGCACTGCCTACTGCAGGTTCACACAAGAGCGTTACTAGTTCAACCACTGCTTCTTCCACACAGAACAAATGCGGTGGCACTACTTTATACTAATAGGGGAAAGGCGGTGGCAGCTACAAAACTGCTCATAATATACAATCTAGGCGTGGTGGCCGAGATGGTGATTTGAAAAATAAAAAAAAATGACAGAAAAGCAAGTTACAGTCCAAAGAATGAACCCAAACAATCACCAAAAAACCTAGCGAACCAAAAATATGAATATCCAAAGGATGATAGAGGAAAATCAATCAAATTCAAAGCAGATCTACATATATATCAATTCAAAAAGTATATCTACAAACTGAAAATGAAGGTGGAGGTTTCAACTTACCAAAGATCCAGAATTCAAAGTAGATCCCCAGTGGAGTTGCCACTTTTGTTAGCCAGAAGTACGCACCTCCCGCGGACAGTAGCTGTTTCCCTAGTTTGAATGGTTCAGATCTAGAACAAACCACAAACACCAAATGTTAAACTTTCCCTAGATGTGGTTAATCACTTGAATTTAATGCATCAATACTTCTCTTAAAGGTTGTCCTCATTGTCCTTGAATATTTATCCTCCGATATTGCAGAAGAACCTATAAAAGATTAAAGACAACAAGAAAAGGATGATAACATACAAGATAATCAACTAGATCTATGCTCATGAACAAGGAATCAAACAATATATACACATGAAACAGTAAATATGGGAAAGAAAAGACATTTTTTTATTAGAAATGATTGGAGAGACTACAACCTTTATGCCTTGGTGTTGAAATTTCCTTCCAATGGCTCCTTGTCTCTAACTTCACCTTGCCTCCAATAGCTCAAGAATGATTCTGACAGAATTTGGGTATGCAACACAATTCTTCCTCCTCTCCCCATGGGGGATGATCTAGTATTTAAAGGCATGGGAGGATAGGTATGGTTGAGGATATCATGGGTGAGGTGGAGATAAGATCCAAAAAGGGAGTATCTCAAGCTCTAGATGGTCCTAAACCATAGGGATGAGGCTCCATGGAGGTAAGCTTCAAGAATCCTCTCGAAGCTTCCTTTTTTACCTTAAAAAATTGAGCACCGCTCCTTTAATGAAGAAAATAGGCGGTGTTAAGGGGGTAAATCTTATTTCAGTAAGGGTAGAGGCAGTGGTACCACTCTTTTATCATGTATCAGGAGCATTTATGACTTAGGTAATGTTTTTTTTCAATGGGGAAATAACGTTACCAGCTCAAAACCAGGAAAATTTGCAAGGGGATAATTTTCTTCTATCATTTCTCTAGGGAAAATGTTGAGGGATTGGAGCAGACAACGGAATACCTATCTCATAACATGAGGGTGACGAGATTTAGGTGTAGTAGTAGCCATCCCAAAAAGATGACTGCCACAAGCTCCAGAGTGCCAGTCATTCATGACTTTTTCAGCCTTGTCATGAGTAAGACATCGTCGGAGAATAGAGTCTATACCATGTCAGTATAATGTGTCATTTAGAATGAAGAATGCATCAAAGATCATCATGGGACATATCAGGCTGAAATATTTGGGTTTGGAGATAGATAATAAAATCCTCATAACATGGGTCGGTTGTGCTAATGAGGAACATAAATTCATCTGGAAATCAATCATTGGGATCATCTTCCATGAGAGCACAGGGAAGGGCACACATTAACTCCGCAAATACTAAGGACTTCTTGGAAGTAGCCTTAGTGAACTCAAGATGAAATTCTTGCATGATAACTATCCAATGGGAACACTTTCCCCCTTGCACTTGACGAGTCAAAATGTAATACATATGGTTTTGATCAGCGAGGACAATTGTAGTGCATAGTAAAATTTAGTGACAGAAACACTGCACAATGATGACTGTAGCCAAAGCTGGCTTCTCCACATGTGAATAACGAGTTTCAAAGTCAAGAGGACTGTTACTTAAATAGTAAATCACATGTTCTTGGCCATTCATATCTTCTTGCACCAGAACCATACCGATGGTAGTAGTGGAGGTGGCAACATAAAGCAGAAAGTCTTTTGAATAATTTGGGGGGTGCAACACTGGTGAAAGTGTCAGAGAATGTTTCAAATTATCCAAAGCTCATTAGGCTTGGTCATCCCAAAGGAACATAGTGTTCTTTTTTAGGAGACGCATGTAGCCATGCATTTTTTTCTGCAAAGTTGCACACAAAACGACGAATAAAGTTTTCCTTCCCTTGCAAACTTTGGAGTTCAGTAATGTTGGTTGGGGCGGGTAAGGCCAAAATAGAAGTTATCTTCAAAGGATCTATTCGAATACCGTCTTTGGAAACCATGAATCGAAGAATACATCTAGTCTCAACATAGAAAACACACTTATGTGGATTAAGCCGAATGTGATAATGACGACAATAGAGGAAAATGTACCTAAGATGCCCTGTATGATCATCTTGCTGCTATGAATGAGCAGGGAGGTCATCCAAATATGATTCCACAATGTTTTTAATATTGTGAAAAGCATAGGACATGGCTCACTAGAATGTAGATATGGCATTTTTCAAACCAAAGGGTAACTTCCGATAGGCAAAGGTTTCCCACAGACAAATGAATGTCGTCTTATGCTGGTCGGCGGGTAAAACTTCGATGTGATTATAGTTGGAAAAGCCATCCATAAATGAGAATATGACACTCCTAGCACAATTATAAATGATTTGATCGATATGTGGAGTAGGAAATTTGTCCTTAGGACAACCCTTATTCAAATATTGAAAACCGATGCAAACCCTAATAGTGCCCTGTTTTTTGGTGATAAGAACAATATTAGATATTGTTGGGACCAGGATAGAAGGGAAAAATTCATATATAGTTCTGCCTAAGTAAGGGAAAAAGAGTACAAGGAAGAAGAAGAAGGAGTTGCGACATAGGAAACACCATCAAGGGAAAAGGGAAGGATGTTGTGATAGAAGAAGGAAGAAAATGAGAAAGGAAAAGAGAAGACATGGGATGAGGAAGCTGCGCCAGTTTTGTAAGCTACGATGGAAGTACAGAGTAGGAGATGCGATGACATGGAAGAATTTACGATAACATTATCAAGTGTACTGATAATGTAACGGCTAAAAAGTGCTAGTAAGGCATGATGCAGAGAAGCAGCAGCCCTTAGAGATCATGAGTACGAGCTCGGCTAGAGCCAGAAGAAACCACATGCGTAAAGACATTTTTGTAAGTCATGCTGATAGCGCCTCTTTGGTCATATTTTCCTAGAATAGAAAAGACAACCTGTGGGCTGAGGATAGTAAGTCGACTGAGATAACGACTGTAGCTGAGTCTATTAGAGTCTGTATCAAGACATGATTGAGTCTGTAACAAGCATGTATGGGAATATATTGAGTCTATAATAAGGCTATAAAAGGAGAAACCCAAGCTATACATGGGTTAGCCGGTCAATCAGTTAGCCTATTATCTAGTGTTGATGTATATGTAACTTTGGAATGTATTCTTCTATGTATCTTATGTATTGTAACCCGATGTTTATTCTGGGATGTTTATATTATGTATTTGAGTCATGTGGTCATGCCCCGATGTTCCAATCGGGAGGATTAATAATGTAATCAAGTCATATCAAGTCATTAGGTAAGTCCCCACAGTTTCGGGGCACTTGAGTTATTATACACTAATTAAGGTGTAGGCTCGAGTAGTAATTATTAGGGTTGAGCCTACGTGTGAAATGGCAACTTAAGTGAACGCACTAATATAAATAAAGAGTGTGTGTCTCTCTATTTATCACTTGTGACACACATCATTCACTCTCTTAAGTGAGGCGCACTTGTGGAGGAGGAAATATACTAGGACAAGAAGGCCACTACTGTTGGGATATCTCTTACTGTTTTGGTGCTAATTTTATCTCTAAGGAAGTTGCGGGGTTTTCTCCTTTATGGTTTCCCCGAGGAAAACTCTTTGTGTCTCTTGTCTCTTGTGATGTGCTTATGTTTTATTACTGTACTTGTTATTCTCTCAGTAAAAAGATCCTAAGATCATAATGCTAGCTTAATTGTTGAAAAACTAACATGGTATCAGAGCTAACCTGAGAAGAAGACACTGTGCAGCTACGGAGGCTAGGGCTTCCTTGTTTGTGGATCTTTCTCCACTATTTTTCAGCAAAAGTAAGGTGGACTTACTCTC
Source organism: Pseudotsuga menziesii (assembly GCA_001517045.1). Taxonomy (NCBI): domain Eukaryota; kingdom Viridiplantae; phylum Streptophyta; class Pinopsida; order Pinales; family Pinaceae; genus Pseudotsuga; species Pseudotsuga menziesii. The sequence goes on along the minus strand of LPNX010797034.1, from coordinate 127,645 downwards.
CTCCCTAGGGCGCATCTTTCTATCGAAATAGAATTCAATTCGAAGGATTTTCAGTTTTGGACCTGTCACTAGGGCCGGAAATTAGGGCTTTTTGCAGAAGAGGAATTTTTCAGTGAGCCCAGGCCTGGATTGATCTCCTCCCCAAAATCGAAGTTAGGAACAAATTTGAAGGCATTTGGGTGGACAGAACTCTGGGAAATCAAAACCCTTGTTGCTCCTGAATCAGCTCTGCAGGATTTCAGCTCAAGCTTCTGATTTGACATCTTGAACCTGGTAAGATCTAAAATCTTTTGTATTTCCATTTGAGGTTCTTATTTAGAGATGTCTCATCATACCAAGCTTGATGAAAAGCTTAAGGGGGCTGATAACTTCCGAGCTTGGAAGTATAGGATCTCCCTGGTCCTGGAAGAAAATTAATTAGACTCCTACATTCATGAGGAGGTTCCAGTCCCAGAGGGAGATGAGGCTAAGGCCTTGCATAAGAAGAAGATGGTTATGGCAAAGAGGATCATTGCTGATTCTATTAAGGATCACCTCATCCCACAGGTGTCCTCTCTCAAGACACCTAAAGCTATGTTTGATGCCCTAACCAAATTGTTTGAAGGAAAGAACATCAATCGGAAGATGACCCTGAGGAACCAGTTGAAGAATGTGAAGATTCAGAATGCAGAATCTATCTAGTCCTACTTCACAAGGGTTTCTCAAATCAAAGAGCAACTAGAAGCTGTTGATGAAGAAGTGGAAAATGCCGAGATTGTGATGACTACCTTGAATGGCCTCCCTAGGTCATGGGATGCTTTTATCCAAGGAATCTGTGCTAGGAAGAAGTTGATAAAATTCAGCAGACTATGGGAAGAGTGTTCTCAAGAAGAAGCTCGATTAGCAGCTCGAGAAGAGAAGATGGGAAATGAAGATCAAGCCCTCACAACACACTCCAAGAAGGGAAGGAAGAATCCTCATTTCACCAAAGGTAAGAACTCTCATCCTAAAAGAGATCTATCTAGATTGAGATGTTATACATGTGATGAAAATGGACACTTTGCAAAAGACTGTCCTAAGAACAAGACTCACTCTCATAAGAAGAAAGGGATCAAAATAAGACATCATGCTCATGCTGCAGAGGATGATGAACCATCCAAGAAGAGTTCCAGATATGAAAGTGAATATTCTTCAAGCGAGGATGAATATGTTTTGATATCAGCTCTCACAGGTAACATTACTCATGGAAGTGATGATTGGCTTATAGACAGTGGGGCTTCCAAACATATGACGGGATTCAAGGAATCTTTTGTAAGATTATCAGAACATGAATCACCTCACAAGGTGAAACTAGGAGATGAATATCAATATCCAATAAAAGGTAGTGGGGAATCTTCATACAAGCTAGACTCAGGTAAGTCTCTAACAATGAAAGAAGTATTGTTTGTTCCAGGACTTAACAAGAATCTCCTATCCATTTCAGCATTGGATGCAAAAGGAATGCGGGTGGCATTCATAGATGGTCAAGTCATCATGTGGCCAAAAGGAAAGACTATCGATGATGCGGTAGTAATTGGAGAACAAGAAGGAGGCTTGTACAAATTGAAGGGACATCCAGAACAAGCCTTGATCCATGACACGATAGAGCCAAATGAACTTTGGCATAGAAGGCTTGCACATGTACATTACAGGGCACTACCTATTGCAAGCAAAGCTGTTGAAGGTCTTCCAGAATTCCAAGCAAAACATGATGGAGTTTGCAAAGGATGTGCGAAAGGGAAGAATACAAAGAAGACATTCCCAAGCAGCGAAAGCAAAGCCAAAGGCATTCTAGAAATCATCCACTTTGATGTATGCGGGCCGATGTCATGAAACTCACTAAGCGGGTATGCATACTATGTTTCTTTTATTGATGATTTTTCTAGAAAGACATGGATTTACTTTATGAAAAACAAAGATGAAGTGTTCAGCAAGTTCAAGGAATTCAAAGCCTTGATCGAGAACCATACTGAAAAGAAGATCAAGACCATTCGATCAGATAATGGTGGAGAATTCACTTCGAATGAACTCAAAGAGCTATGTAGAGAATCAGGGATTAAGAGGGAGTTGTCAACTCCTTATAATCCACAACAGAATGGGGTCGCAGAATGGAAGAACATAACTATCATGGAAGCTGCAAGAGCTATGCTTCATGATCAAGATCTACCTATGCATCTTTGGGATAAAGCTGCTAGAACAACAGTGTATGTACAGAACCGTACTCCACATAGAGTACTCGAAAACAAGACTCCCGAAGAAGTCTTCTCCGGCAAGAAACCAGAAGTCAGCCATCTCAGAATATTCGGCTGTCCTGTGTACATCCACATTCCAAAAGAGAAGAGAACAAAATTGGATCCTTCAGGAAAGAAGGGCATATTTGTGGGATACTCTGAAAGCTCGAAGGCTTACAGAATCTACTTCCCAGGATACAAGAAGATTGACGTCAGTAGGGATGTAACATTTGATGAAGACATAGCTTACAACAAATCCAGAAAGAGACCTACTGAAGAACCTGAAGAAGCAGAAGCAGAAGCACCCAGGATCCGTGATACTATCATGAATGAAGAAGCTCAAGAAGAAGATCGAGAGTTCGAGGAACCACAAAGACCTGTAGATCCACCATTGAAGAAGAATCCTCATAAGAGGAAACCTGCTTGGGTACGTGAACTTATCCAAGGTGCGGAAAGATACGGAGCTCTAGAAGAGAATCACAGAGAAAGAAAGAGAACAAGATCAAATTCCGGGTATGTAGCTTTACTATGTGATTTCAGTGATAAAGAACCTTCCAGCTATGAAGAAGCGACAGAACAGAAAGAATGGAAGGATTCTATGATCGAAGAATATTAATCGATCATGAAGAATGATGTTTGGGATGTTGTCCCAAGACCAAAAGGGAAGTCAGTTGTCACTTCCAAATGGATTTACAAGATCAAGCATGCTGCAGACGGTAGCATTGAAAAGTACAAAGCAAGATTTGTAGCTCGAGGATTCTCTCAGAAAGAGGGAGTAGACTATGAAGAGACTTTTGCACCTGTAGCCAGATACACTTCCATTAGATCAGTACTTGCTCTGGCTGCAGTGATGAAATGGAAGATACACCAGATGGATGTCAAGACAGCTTTCTTGAATGGTGTAGTAGAAGAGGAAGTGTATGTAGAACAGCCACTCGGTTTTGAGACACATGACATAGAGTCTCATGTGTGCAGACTGAAGAAATCCCTGTATGGATTGAAACAGGCACCCAGGACCTGGTACGGCAGGATTGACAGCTTTCTATCCAGTTTGGGATTTACCAAGAGTAAAGCAGATTCCAACCTTTACTACAAGGTTGAAGATGGAAACCCAATGATGCTTCTACTGTATGTAGATGATCTATTTGTGACAGGTACAGATGGGTTGATTGCTGATACGAAGAGAAAGCTTGCTGCTGAGTTCAAGATGAAGGACTTGGGAATGATGCATTACTTTCTAGTTATGGAGGTGTGGCAGAGTACAGATGGAATCTTCCATGGACAAGGGAAGTATGCAGTAGAGATGCTGAAGAGGTTTGGGATGATGGACTGCAAAGCAATGGCCACACCCATGGCATCGAACCTGAAGCTTTTGAGTGATGCTTCATCAGAGTTGGTTGATGCTACGATGTATCGTCAGATGATTGGGTCATTGATGTACCTGACGAACACAAGACCATATATTTGTTTTGCTGTGAACACCTTGAGCCAGTACTTGACAGATCCGAGAAGTGTTCACTTGACTGCTGCAAAGCATATTCTGAGGTACCTGAAGGGTACAATTGATTATGGGCTCAAGTACGATGCGAATCAGAAGATTAACCTGGAAGGTTATGTTGATTCAGATTGGGCAGGCAGTGCCATCGACAGGAAGAGTACTTCGGTATGTTGCTTCAGTATGGGATCAGGTGTGATCTCTTGGTTTAGCAGGAAGCAATCCTGTGTGGCACTGAGTACAGCTGAAGCAGAGTATGTCGCAGCTTGTTCAGCTAGTTGTGAGGCAGTATGGCTGCGGAAGCTACTGTCTGATATATTTGATCTCTAGCTGGATGCTACTTGTATACACTGTGACAACCAGAGTTGCGTGAAGCTGTCAGAGAATCCAGTGTTTCATGACAGGTCGAAGCATATCGAGATCAAGTATCACTATATCAGGGATATGGTGCAGAGAGGAGCAGTGAAGCTCCTGTATGTTGCGACAGAGGAACAGATAGCTGATGTATTGAAAAAGCCATTGGCTAGGCTGAAGTTCGAGTACTTCAGAGAGAGACTTGGTGTCCTCCAGATCGAGGCTTCCTCCCAAAGACAATGATGAGACCCATAGCCATTCTGACATGGTGAGAGGATTGGTTCCTTCCATGGTCAGATGTAAGGGCTGAGCCATTCCGTCATGGTGAGAGGATTGGTTCCTTCCATGGTCAGATGTAAGGGCTGAGCCATTCCGTCATGGTGAGAGGATTGGTTCCTTCCATGACTGATATAAGTGCTGAGATACATATCCAGTCTAACATGGTGAGAGGATTGGTTCCTTCCATGGTTAGATGTAAGGGCTGACTTATTCTGTCATGGTGAGAGGATTGGTTCCTTCCATGACTGATATAGCCATTCTGACGGCAGGTCAGATGTAAGGGCTGAACCATTCTGTTCATGGCTAAAGGATTTAGTTCCTTCCATGTCAGATGTGAGTGTTGGCCATTTCGACGAGCAGGTCGGATATAAGTGCAACTGCCATTCTTGGAATGGAGCTGCCTGGTGAGGTACCAGGAAAACTCAGTTTATGACCGGGGGCCGTTCTGATATGATCGTGAGATTTGTTCTCACATGATTAGATATGAGTGCATGGACATTCTGATGTGATAGAGGGATGTGTTCTCACTTGATCAAATGTAAGGGCTGAAGCCATTCTGTCATGGCTAAAGGATTAGGTTCCTCCCATGTCAGATATGAGTGCTAAGCCATTCTGACTTAGTGTCAGATATAAGGGCTACCACCATTCTTTGAATGGAGCTACCTGGTGAGGTACCAGGGATCCTCAGTCTAGGACTGAGAGCCTTTCCACAGATGGTGGTAGTTTGAGTTCGCACCATACTGTTGGTTGTAAGTGCTGTGCCATTCCACAGATGATAGTAGTTTGGGTTCCTATCATGCTGGTGGTTGTAAGTGTTGAGCCATTTCACAGATGATGGTAGTTTGAGTTCGCATCATGATGGTGACTATAAGTGCTGTGCGTTTTCACAGATGGTGGTAGTTTGAGTTCGCACCATGCTGTTGATTGTAAGTGCTAAGCCTTTCCACAGATGATGGTAGTTTGAGTTCGCATCATGTTGGTGGTTGTAAGTGTTGTGCCATTCCACAGATGATGGTAGTTTGAGTTTGCATCATGCTGGTGGTTGTAAGTGCTGAGCCATTTCACAGATGATAGTAGTTTGAGTTCCTATCATGCTGGTGAATGTGAGTGCTAGGCGAAGACCTACATGAGGGTAGGCCTACAACCAGCATGAAAAAGGGCTGGCTCTGTAGAACTTCCTGTGACGAGAAAAATATTGAGATAGCACCAGTGTTGATCCAGATCCAGTGATGATCCAGATCCAGTAATGATGATCCAGTAGTGTTGATCCAGATCGAGAGATGATCCAGATCCAATGATGATGTTCCTTGATGATCCAGATCGAGAGATGATCCAGATCCAGTGATGATGTTCCTTGATGATCCAGATCGAGAGATGATCCAGATCCAGTGATGATGTTCCTTGATGATCCAGATCGAGAGATGATCCAGATCCAATGATGATGTTCCTTGATGATCCAGATCCGATGATGACTTGAAGACGAAGATGACTTGAAGACAAGATGATCCAGCTGATACAGAGAAGAAGACCAGTGCTGAAAATTGTGTCGAAAGAATACCTTCCTAGTTAAGAGGGAGTGTTGATGTATATGTAACTTCAGAATGTATTCTTCTATGTATCTTATGTATTGTAACCTGATGTTTATTCCGGGATGTTTCTATTATGTATTTGAGTCATGTGGTCATGCCCCGATGTTCCGATCGGGAGGATTAATAATGTAATCAAGTCATATCAAGTCATTAGGTAAGTCCCCATAGTTTCGGGGCACTTGAGTTATTATACACTAATTAAGGTGTAGGCTCGAGTAGTAATTATTAGGGTTGAGCCTACGTGTGAAATGGCAACTTAAGTGAACGGACTAATATAAATAGAGAGTGTGTGTCTCTCTATTTATCACTTGTGACACACATCATTCACTCTCTTAAGTGAGGTGCACTTGTGGAGGAGGAAATATACTGGGACAAGAAGGCCACTGCTATTGGGAGATCTCTTACTGTTTTGTTGCTGATTTTATCTCTAAGGAAGTTGCGGGGTTTTCTCCTTTATGGTTTCCCCGAGGAAAACTCTTTGTGTCTCTTGTCTCTTGTGATGTGCTTATGTTTTATTTCTGTACTTGTTATTCTCTCAGTAAAAAGATCCTAAGATCATAATGCTAGCTTAATTGTTGAAAAACTAACATCTAGTTCTTGTTTAGACGATTTTTGTGTTGAGTAGATGATACAACAACTTTGAGTAGGTAACTTTGGATCGTTGAGTGCATCAAAGTAGTGGATATGCATTTGAGTGCACAGATAGATGGGGAAGGTCGATTTGATCCAGGCTGTGTGCATATAGCTGAGTAGGAGTAGAGTAGAGCGATAATGATAGAGAAGAACATAGAGCATGAGAGGGAAAATAAGTTTGTAGAGATAGAAAAGAAGATCTTGAATAGATTCTATGGCTTTATGTACAGAAAAAAGGTGCATCTATTTTCTCATGCTAATGCCAAATGAAGAGCACCTTGTGGTTTTTTTCCGGATGGGTTCCATGTTACATGCCGTATATATGCGTGAATGATGAGTAGTTTAGACAAATGCATGTTTAATGTGTTAAATGATTGATTGGGTATTGTGCTTTAAAGAGATAACTATATGAATGTTTTATTTTAATTATTGAATATGTTTGTGATGTCTACTTGATGTGCATTTTCTTAAGATTGCATAAATAAGGGCGAGTAATACTTCAGTATCAATATCTAAAGTGAAACCACCAACCCACATTCCCGGTCTTCATTGGAAACCTTGGCTGAGCGCCAAGGACTTAAAAACCCTCCCACAAAAATTGTGGAAACATGGTTCTATCAGTTACCCATAAGAATTGAGATATCTCCGGTGAGACGACATCTATGTCATAGGTGCTTTCGGCTGGGATTTGCTCCGTCGGGCCCATATCTTGGGCTTTGTTGCACTAACCGAAGAGAGGGGACTGAACTTGGGTCATAGGGGAGAAAAGTACAATAAATGGTTCTGTTGTTGGGACCCTAAAAGTGTTTGGTGAGGGACATGTTCTGGCATCCCATGAAACTAGAGATCCAAAGTTGGGTGGATGTAAAAGAGATGGAGTTTGTACAGAAAGAAATTGAAGGATCTCGGTGGACGCTGGCGAAGTGGTTAGAACGGTACATATATTCGGACATTCATAATATTTTATTTTTCGAGTTTCCCACTCTGTTTTATGAATGGTTTTCTAAGTTGAAAACCCAGAAAAAGAATTTTCAAGGAGGGGAACCGACAAAATGGACTCTGTTCTTGATTGAGCGTCTGAAAAGAATCAACAACCCTATATCAAGGGTCATGGACTTCTGGGTAGATAGTATCATAGAGGGATATATCACTGACCATGTAATTGATATCTCTCATCTTGGAAGATGTGGATCAAAATGCTCATATGTGAAAAGGGCATTCTCTGAATGATAGAGTGAGAAGCAAAGGGTGGCTATGTCTTAGCAATACCTTGAAGTGAGATGTTCCCAGGAGAAGGTGGAATTGAACTAGAATATGGCTTTTTGAGAAGCGAAAGAAGATTCCTTTCTGGAAAAGATGAAAAAATCTGTTTAGACGAGGCAGTTGCAGCACAGAGCAAGAAGAGGAAGGATATGAGTTTACATTATACCTAGACAAACGCTCATGTGACGAGGAAGAGGAGTACCAACCAATATTAGAAGGAGATGAAGAATCCGAGGAATCAATTGAAGCTTCGGAACCAGAACATATTCTCAACTCGTTGACGGTACCAGAGGTAAGAACATGAGAACCATATCCAAGTATTTATGTAAATACGAGTATTACTAACGCTGTAAATAGCAGACAAGGAAGTCCAACTAGTCCACATTTTGTTCCTACTGTACCACCAGTTAATACAGTACCGATCAACCCAATGGCTGGAACTGACATTAAGCTCCCAATATTCAATGGGAATGGTCTGGAAGACCCAGAACATCATTGGTTTCCATGTGACATCATCTAGATTGTATGACAGATCCAAGATGAGAACATCAAGACAGGGTAGATGATTATGACTCTACGAGGTCGTGCGCTAGACTGGTATATGAAGCTCTCCACAGTACCAGTGGGAGTGGTCCCAAAGACACTTAATGAGATTAGACTTGGGTTAATTGATGAATTTAAGAAACCAGAGTCCGAGTCACAATGCATGATTGAGATCAAGGAGATCAAGAAGCTACCAACATAGTCTATTTGGAATTTTGACTAGAGATTTAAGACGTTAATGGCCAAGGTCAGTTTTCAAATGTCAGATGTGCAACACAAGGAATGGTTCATTGTCGCCTTGCAACCACACACCCAAACATTGTTGATGCAACAGAAACTCGTGTCATAGACAAAGGCTATGGAGATAGCCATGAAGTTAGAAGCCTCACTGGTTGGAGACACTGGCTAAGGCATGATGAAAATTTAGTCACAATTGGCCAATCTTACGGTGCAGCTCCAAGACATCAAAAGAGGAAAAGAAGTTCAAGAAGAACTATGGTATATTAGGTGCTGAACAGATGGGAACCATAAGGATAATTTCTCGACGCTAATGAATTATGTCACAATAGGTGTGCCGGACCCATTAAACACCTAAGGAATGCCTTGGTGCAGAGTATGCTAGCCTAGAGGTCACAATTCTGAGGAATGTCTATAATTGCAAAAGATTGTAAGTGCACCTGCTAGTCTCTATTGTAAATTTTGTAGATCAGTAGGGCATGATGAAAAGGGTAGTAGAGCCTTCCAGTTTCTCTAGGATAAAATGATGGATACCTACCTATTGAAGAATGAGGAACAAATGCAAGCTGGACGAGTGTAACCTCAATATCAGCCTGGGTAGTTTCAATAACAATATCCTTAACCGCAATACCATCCAAACTAGTATCCTCAAAAACAACAATACCCTCCAAAATGGGGGGGTCGGAACTTTATAGGTCTAGGAAAGCAACCAGGAGGAGGATTTGGTTGAGTAAGAGGCCAAGTTGTATGATATAATTGTGGGCATCTAGGACATTTTTCCTGAGATTGTCAAAGTCCTACAAAAACATGTACATATTGTAAAGGATTTGATCACACTGTAGAACAATGACCGTAAATCATTGTGAAATGGTAGGCTAGAACTATTTTTAACCCCAACCCAGTCAAGAATATAAATCCAAACCCCAAACTGAATATTCAAATTATTTCTACCGAACCAAGACAACCCAACCTTGCCATAGTTACAAGAAGAGGTGTTGCGATAGGATTAGACCAAAATACATCGCAAGGAAATCTATAGGTGCGACCCATGGCACAAAAGAAAGCTTTAATAGAGGTCGAACAGGAGAAGGAAGTCTTCTTGGAAGCGCAACAAGACTTTGTTGATCACAATCAACCATCGACATCAATACAAGTGTTGGAGCAGGGTCCTGCAGCTACAGAAGAAGCTGCTAGTTTAGCGGAGAGATAAGTTTTGGCGGAAAGAAGATAAGACAGAGCTACGACGCCGTAGCACGTTTCCAGCTGCAGAGCAGAGCCGGAAACCATGACTTTTAAGATAGAAAATTCAAGAAAGGAAACGGTACCTGAGCGGCCGAGAAGAGAGAGCTCACCCACTACATTGAAGGCAGCGACGAAATACAGGAGGGCTTAGCGACCCTCATAAAGGAGAAGGAGCAACGAGGCTGAAGCATTGAAGGCGAAGGACAGAAAAGAGAAGCGGTGCATAGTACCCATGATTAGTGCCGGGAAGCATGGAAGACTGCAGAGAGCTGTGGTGTGACGGAAAGTGGCTACCTCAAGTACAGATATGGCCGATTGTCACTAGTTAGGGTTTGGGTTACTGTTGGGACAGGCCCACAGTGTTGTAATGGCGAGACCTTCGGGCTGCCTATAAAGGGATATATTTTGTATTGTAAAAGGGTTGGTCAGTTAGTTGGTTCATTCAGTTGTTAGTAGTGTTTTGTAGACTATTAGACTATTGTAAAAGCCTAGCTCTGGTTCTGTTATTAGCGGTAGCAATCTTACTGTAACCAGTAGCTGGCTTATAGAGCATGCATGTAACGATCCACAGGGATCGACAGAGAGGGAAGAGTATATTGTAGGAGAGCAATATAGAGAAGAAAAGAGATCTAAGAGAGAATCTCTTGAGCTGCATATGCGGTGCAGCAGAATTGTGTTTTACCTTCCCCCGAGCTATAATAAAAACACAGTTCTGTGGACGTAACTTCCATCCTGGAGGTGAACCACGTTAAAATCAAGTGTTATGTGATTGGTTTATGTGTTATTTTTACTTATGCATTTCTCAGTCATTTCATGGACTTTGTTTACAGTTTAATGAATGAATGTGTTAATCAGTTCACAGTAACATAGAAGGATAAACATAAGTCGAAAGTCTTTGGCATGTTGTATATGGTTCATTTATGCTTTGCGTGAAACAGTCACTAGTTGCAGTATCGAATAGCCTTGTATGTTAAGTCTTGCACGTCAACACGAGCAACGCTAAGTGCGCTAAACCGCGGAGGTAGGATATCATAGAGAGGTGATACCGCATTGGCAGAGGAGCTGCGATGCGCGATACCGCTGGTTGAGGACTTAGCGTTGGGCGGGAGCTGCGTGTCGCACGGTGCGCAGTGATGCGATAAGGCAGGAGATATCGCGAGTCAGGGAAAGTGCGCGACGTAGAAAAGGACCACACGACAGTATAAAGGAATATCTCGCAGCTAGAACAGCTGCGAGACGAGGAGATCACGCGACGCGAGCAGGAGGTTGTGCGATGCGCAGAGAAAGAGACCTTGCAGCTAGAAGAACTGTGAGCCGCAAGTAGGATTGCCGCAAGTAGGATTGCCGCAGAACCTAGTTCAAGATGCTTGAGTCCTTGGCCAACCCATTAGAATCACTTCGGGTGAGACTTCAGGCCGCTTTGCGGTCTGTCGCCGAAAGGGCCAGTGAGCTAGGGGTGTTGTTGGTTGATTATAGTAAACCCAAGTCTGCCCACCATAGCCAACAAATGGGCCTGTCCCAACAGTAACCCAAACCCTAACTAGTGACAGTCGGCCATATCTGTACTTGAGGTAGCCGCTTTCCGTCACACCACAGCTCTCTGCAGTATTCCATGCTTCCCAACACTGATCATGTGTACTATGCACCGCTTCTCTTTTCTGTCCTTCGCCTTCAATGCTTTAGCCTCGTTGCTCCTTCTCCTTTATGAGGGTCGCTGAGCCCTCCTGTCTTCCGCCGCTGCCTTCAATGCAGTGGGTGAGCTCTCTCTTCTCGGCCGCTCAGGTACCATTGCCTTTCTTGACTTTTCTATCTTAAAAGTCATGGTTTCCGGCTCTGCTCTGCAGCTGGAAACGTGCTACAGCGTCGTAGATCTGTCTTATCTTCTTTCTGCCAAAACTTATCTCTCTGCTAAACTAGCAGCTTCTTCTGTAGCTGCGGGACCCTGCTCCAATAACAAGTGAGAGCTATGCCTGTAATATTTGAACAACTAATCAGAAGGACGCCCACTAAAGAGGTTAGTAATATCAAGGAATTTTTAAAAAGTTTTTTAACACTAATCCATGACAAAGATGTTTTTGCATAGTTGACATCACTCATAGAAGACATCACAACAAATATGCGCCCTAAAAGAAGATTCAATCAAGTCGGAAGCAAGTAGAAGACAAGCTGAGAATTGTGAATGACTACACACATAGGAGATTATGATATGGACTATATCATACTCTACTTGGGCTCATATGTAAATATATTGACAAGACATACATGGGAAAGAATGAACAAGCCATGACTAGACTGGTCTCCTATTCATCTACGGCTTGAAAATGAAGCAAAGGTGCTACCAATTGGTAGACTATCCCAAGTTCCCGTGGACATTGAAGGCTTGAGAACATATGCTGACTTCTAGGTAATTGACATTGTTGATGACACAAACCCCTACCCGATGCTTCTAGGGATTGATTGGGCTATCGACAACCAAAATATCATAAAATTCAAGAAAAGGATCTTGTCTTTTGAAGATTCTGAAATGAGAGTGGTTACGCCCATTGATCCCCTTGAAGGGAAGGGATATGTCAAACCTATACATAGTGAAGGGAAAGAGAATTATCTGGACCAGCTGTATAACATTATGTCTTCAAAGGAAGACTATATTAACCCCAAAACTGATGGAAACTTGATTTGGCATAGTGTAAGCTCGTGCATGTCCGAATCAAGCAAAGCACTAGAAAACTGGTAGAATAGGCTGTATGAAGTCTCCATGCACAAGTGTGCAAGAATTAAAAAAGTTGTTCAAAGAGTAGGAGTCGAATCAAGTGCATTTCCTAGGTACGAAGGATTTCTGAACCTTGCATCCTTCTTGGAATAATTTGAAGAAAATGTCACAGAATCGCAGCGACTGTCCACTCTTGACTGTGTGCTGAAAGCTATGCTCGCTAGATGGTGGGGTACACATAAACAGTCCATCTCTGAATGTATGCAATGCAGAAGAATGATGGAGATCATATTTAGAGATGAGATCAGCTACGCTGAAAAAAAATATATAGGATTGGCAGATCCTGGAAAACATACTGAGCATTGTCACTCGGCTTGGCAAGCATATTCGTGATAGGAATGGGTTCACCCATTCATCAACACCTTGGAAATGCTGCCCAGAAGTTGGTACACATAAGAGGAGTTGCGACGAGGAACTAGCATGTGGAAAATTTTAACTCTAAACTTTGCCCAGATATTTGAAGTTACAAGCGAACATACAATAGTTGATGTTGCACTGCACGTACTAAAGGAGAAAATATGTGTAGAGATAACCGTTGCAGACACGGACCTCCATCAATGTAGCATAACTAGGAATAACTACGTATAACTACGTGGCGTGGTATAAAATCACAACATATTTGATGGATAGTGACCCAAACACCATAATATCCATGTGTCAGAAGGGATGTGTAAAGTGGAAAGAGATTGCATGTGTGAAAATAAATGACACCCTGTTAGAAAGGACATAAAAAAAACTAATAGCGAGCTTTGTGGCATGCCAAGCTGTTGCTTAACAATAAATACTAATTCAGTGACAAGACAGTAGTGGCATAATTCAAAAATATTTGATCTAAGAGCTGGGGTACGTCCATGACACAAAAAGGATGGATTCCTTTCGGAAAACTTAAATGGTATGTTTGAAGTATGCCTAGCGTCAGTTAGGGTATTTATCAAGCCTCACTATCCTATCTTCCATCCTGGAATATAGAGGGAACACACTATTATTGTGAAAAACTCTGAGCAACGAATTGGTGAGGTTACAATATGGTCATTTTTGTCTCAAGCACAAGAACAGTTGAATCCGAGCCTGTATTACCTACCCCGATAATGGAATAGAATGTTGGATATATCCCGCCACCAATGGGCCATGTTAATGAGCAAAGCAATGCTCGAGTCAAGTCAAAGGCCATTAAAAAAATTCGAGAAGGCATTCCAAGCCCACCAGCACCTCAGCAGGAGCAACGCAATAGCGCTAGAAAGTAGAAGGGAAAAGAAGTAACATCCTTAGAGGAAACCCCGCTGGTAGATGATTTTGAGATGCAAAACTTATTACCGCCATATGTCCCACCCCGACACACAAATGCACCTAAAGTTTCAATACCGAGGAAAGGAAAGCCTCCACTACTGGTGCCCTCAGTACTAGAGGGTGTGAAGGTAGTAAGAGATATTTTACCCAAAATACAAAGGCTATTTTACGGTGACCACGACACCAAGATGCAACCAGCCTTAGATTGCGAACAGTACAGGGATATTGTGCAAGACACCCCGGAGGCACCTCGCAAGTATGTTATAAAAGGGTGGGCTGCAAAACTAGAGAATTCTGGCATATTATCGTTTATACATGCCACATTTTGGGTGCGGTACCCAAATTAACACCTGTGTTAAGTAGTTACTGCTACTTTTCCATGACGGGGTTCTCTAGTTAGGAAAACCCATACCCGTGACTGTTGAGCTCATTGCTTCCATCACATGCCTACCATCATCTGTAATAGACCCAACCCTGCAGCTCAAAAAGGATAAAGAGGCTAACATAACTGAGTGAATGAAGGAAACATTCGGTTTACAAATAAGTAAACGAGGGTTTGTGATTAATACTATTAATAACCCCACTGTTATCTTTGCTGTGAAAGTATTAGCATCCAAGTTACTCCAGAAAATGGATCCAGACTAGTTTATTGCGGGAGAAATTGTTCTTGCATATCTTTGCACGCAAGGAGTCCAAATCAATTGGTGTCATTTTTTGTTGAAGGAGCTTATCTGAGATGCCACTGATGCATAATAAAGGGGCTGGGCATTCCACTATTCCTGACTGCTTATTTTAATCTCATTTATTGCATGGTCTAAACCTGAATAATATGCATTAGAGGAAATTTCAACTCAAAATGGGCCTCCTAAAAAGAATTAATAAAATAATAGTTAAAATAATAAAATAATATTTATTAATTTTGGAGGAAGAAAAGAAAAAAACTAATTTTTTGTTTGTATTTTCGACATATCTCCTCGTGTTTTTACTCAAATTTCGATTGAGAGAGCTTGTTGGATGTGGAATTTAATTCTGCATCCAACAAGCTCTTTTGATTGAAATTTGAGTAAAAAAACGGGGAGATGTGTCGAAAATACAAAAAAAAAGTCGTTTTTTTTTATGATAACTATCCCCAAATTTATATTAAAAAAGTTTTTAAGACCTATATGGTATTTAAAATTTAAAGCAATTTCATTCGCTAACACATGATGACCATGGAATTTGAATCAAAGTTAAAAGGCCCATTTTGAGTTGAAATTTCCTCTAATGAAGGTGTTAACCTGGAAGTCCCTTGTCAAGGGGCGAGGTACCAGAACCTATGGTTCAATAAGAAGCATCCCGAATGGAAAAAGGAAAGCAATATTGAATTTTTTATGCATACAAAGGCTATATGGCATCAGGTAAGAAGCATGTCAAGGCTAGATGCTGCCACTTCCCAACAGTTTCATTCCATCATTAAGTTTGATGTCGGTCCACATAATGTTTACCTAGATCCACGACAGTAGCTGCAGTAGCCGAAGATACCGGCCAGCTTTATCATAACTAAAGAAGAGTTCCAATAAATTATTAATCGATGGCTGAAAGAGTGGTGTGTTCCAGTTCTTGAAGAACAAATCGAACATAAATATTGTGCATATGAACAAGAGGAGGATAATGAAGAATAAGACCACATGGGGAGTGGGAAGTTTGATGAAAGTCACACCCCCTCACCACTCATAGGACTAGAATCTAACCATGACGAGGGGGAACCTTAGGTAGACCAAGTTGAGCAGGAGGAACCTCAAAATTAGCAAGTGTCACCAAGCAGACCAAAGAAGAAGATGAAAGTCGACCGAACTGCAAACATTGTTAGCTTGGACAGTGATGATATGCAACTGATGACTAATGCAATCACTGAAGCTGCGCAATCTAGTTTCCGGTCTATAGGAGAACGACAAGAGGAACTTTTAGCTACAGTCACTGAGCTCCTTAAGGTTCTCTGTAAATCAGTGGAAGAAGTGAAGATTATTACATAGAGAAATTCTTATGGCTTGGGGTACCACAATAGACAACTTAACTCCAGAAATCAATCCTTTCCTATATGCAAGAGAAACCAAACAACTAACACTAAAGGATCTCGATTCGTACCTTATTCTGGACGGTTGATGTAGATCCCCATTGAGCTTTCCAACTTCAGATTGAATTGATAAATTGCTTCCTCAACATTCAATAAAAAAGACAAGCATACTATATATAATTGTGTTAGCTATACTCTAGCATATATAATCAATAACATATAAGAATTTAAAATCATCCATGGATAAAATATTCATTCAAACACACATTATTGGATAGGAAAATATATTTCTATTAATATAAAATCATAGATTACAATGAATACAACCTCTGTTGGTACGTCTATGAATCGGAGAAACCGAGTCCCCCACTTGGGCCTCTACCACTTCAATCCTCCATCTCTCGATAGCAAGCTCACAAGCAAAAGATAAGCTTGGGAAGAACACAAAAGTGCTCCAAGGGACAAAAGGGATGCAGACTCAAGCACAAGTTCCGACAACAATGGACTATAGTTCTCTTGCTATCAATTCCTCATGCCTTCAATGGATCCAAAGGGTTCCTTATATAGCTCTTAAATGGGGTAATGAAAGGTCGAATCTGAGCGATCTCAAGGCATATGGAAGGCCAAGAGACAAGTGAGTCAGATCCACATCAATAAAAACTCCAAAAGAATTTGGCCTTTTGCACACATCCCAATGTACGTGGTTTAGGGGTCAAACCCGCGTATATACACGATAAAGGGTTTAAAAGTCGCGTATGGAAACTTTTACATGTTTTTAGGGATGATCAAGGAAACATCAAAGGAACAAAAATGGTCCATGGGGTCTAAGGAGTCTGCATAGGGACAGGGAAGGCCATAAAAGTGTGATTCACCATGTGTGGTAAAATCAGCTATAACAAAGATCGCTGTCGATGGTCCAAGTACAACAATGAACTCCCAAGCTCCATCTGAAACATCATGAATGGAGCAAACTATGGCCTCTATGCAAACCCTACCAATAATGGTACAGGTCCCGAAAGTTGTTGTTAAGTGTGGAACCTCAGAATCTAATCTTGATTTTCAGGATGCTAACTAGCTTATTATAGATTTTTGATCGATGCATATGAATGAAGTGTATCCTGTCCAAAATGTTGTTCATTAGAGGAAATTTCAGCTCAAAATGGGCCTCCTAAAAATAATTAATAAAATAATAGTTAAAATAATAAAATAATATTTATTAATTTTGGAGGAAGAAAAGAAAAAAACTATTTTTTTGTTTGTATTTTTGACATATCTCCCCATTTTTTACTCAAATTTCGATCGGGAGAGCTCGTTGGATACAGAATTAAATTCTGCATCCAACAAGTGCCCACTCGACATACTTTTGACAGACCCCGCTACCCCAAAAACAAGAAATACCTGAAAAAACATGATGATGACATCATCATCATGTTTTTTAAGGTATTTCTTATTTTTGGGCTAGCATGGTCCGTCAAAAGTATGCCGAGTGCGTACTCGTTGGATTTGGAATTTAATTCCACATCCAACGAGCTCTCCCGATCGAAATTTGAGTAAAAACACGGGGAGATATGTCGAAAATACAAACAAAAAAAGTAGTTTTTTTATGATACCTATCCCCAAATTTATATTAAAAAAGTGTTTAAGACCTATACGGTATTTCAAATTTAAAGCAATTTCAATGGCTAACACATGATGACATGGAATTTGAGTTAAAGTTGAAAGGCCCATTTTGAGTTGAAATTTCCTCTAATGAATACCGAAATAAGGCTATGAGAGCGTCACCTAACTATACAGGTAAAGTCTGCACATCAAGACCTCAGGAGACTGAAAACTGAAATCCAAGAGGTTGAACAAAAGAAACTTGAGGTGGACAGTAACTTCTAGAGAATCAGTGAAGCAATCACTTTGGCTTGTAGCATCTTGGAGGATGAAGGAATAACACTAGAAATGGCCCCGGATGCAAAAATAACACAATTAGCAGAATTAGTAATGGACCTTAAGAAAAAAGTAGTGCAGTTAGAGGAGAAAAGGACACCTGACACGCCTCCAAAAGTATTGGCACAAAGATGAGACACAACTACAACGGGTGCAAATGAAATTGAAAATTCCAAACACGCATGTGCTAAGGTGGTAGGCCAAGTTTCCCAGATTTGGAAAACCTTAATGGATGACAAGCAATCACAGAAGATTGCAAGTGACCTCACTACACTGGAAGCCAATATCGTGCAGATCCAGAATGAGATAAAACAGCTGCTCTTTGAGCAGAAAAAGGTCAAAACCATAGAAACGTGTAGCATGCAACATCTAAACACTGCGCTATGTGCACAACAACAACACCGCGAGGAAAAGATAGCGGAGTTGTAGGAAAAACAAGAAAAAATTATAGGGCTAATTCAGTCTGTGCACAAGGTTGCGGACTCAGTTGAAAGTAACATGTCAGAACACATCAGTTTCGACCTGGTGGAGCACATGCATAAATTTGAGGAAGAAGTGCACACAGAAAAAGAGAAGCTGCTGAAAATCGTGGAGTATTTTCAGACCAAAATTCGCATAAGTCAGTTTATGGAGCAATAGCTTGCGTGGCTCGGGACGAGCCATAGGTGAGTGTTGGGGGCCTATTGGGCCCAGGATAGAAGGGCATAATTCATATAGAATTATGCCTAAGTAAGGGAAAAAGAGTACAAGGAAGAAGAATAAGGAGTTGCGACATAAGAAACAACATCAAGGGAAAAGGGAAGGATGCTGCGATAGAAGAAGGAAGAAAAGGAGAAAGGAAAATAGAAGGCAGGGGATGAGGAATATGTGCTAGTTTTGTAAGATACATTGGAAGTACAGAGAAGGATATGTGATGACATGGAAGAATATTTGTGGAAGCAGGCGTGCAGATAAGGTAATGGCCATAAAGTGACAGTAAGGGATGATGCATAGAAGCAGTAACCCTTAGCGATTGTGGGTACGAGCTTGGTTGGATCTGTCAGAAACCACATGCCTAAAGGAATTTTTGTAAGTCAGGTTGATAGCACCTCTTTCATCATATCTTGCTAGAATAGGAAAGACAACCTGTGG
The DNA here is from genome assembly GCA_001517045.1 of Pseudotsuga menziesii. NCBI lineage: Eukaryota > Viridiplantae > Streptophyta > Pinopsida > Pinales > Pinaceae > Pseudotsuga > Pseudotsuga menziesii. Next base: position 108,585 of record LPNX010797034.1, on the reverse strand, counting down.
GATAAGGATAGTAAGCCGGATGAGATATCGACTGTAGCTAAGTTTGTTAGAGTCTGTATCAAGTCATGATTGAGTCTGTAACAAGCATGTATGAGAATATATCGAGTCTATAATAAGGCTATAAAAGGATAAAACCAAGCTATACATGGGTTAGCCGTTCAATCAGTTATCCTCTTCGATAGTTCTTGTTTAGATGCTTTTTGAGCTGAGTAGAGGATACAACAGTTTCGAGTAGGTAACTTTGGATCACTGAGTACATCAGAGTAGTGGATTTGCAGCTAAGTGTGCAAACGTATAGGGAAGGTTGAGTCGATCCAGGCTATGTGCAGATCGCTCAGTAGGAGTAGAGTAGAGAGAAAAAGATAGAGAAGAACAAAGAGCATGAGAGGGAAAATAAGTCTATAGAGATATAAGAGAAGATCTTGAATAGAGTTTGTAGCTTTATGTATAGAGAAAAGTTGCATCTATTTTCTCATGCCAATGCCAAATGAAGAGCACCTTCTATTTTTTTCCCGGATGGGTTTCCGCGTTACATGCTGTGTATATATGTGAATGATGAGTAGTTTAGACAAATGCATATTTACTATGTTAAATGATTGATTAGGTATTGTTCTTTAAAGAGATAACTGTATGAATGATGTATTTCAAGTAATGAATATGTTTGCGATGTCTGCTCGATGTGCATTTGATTAAGATTGGATATATAGGGCGAGTAATACTTTAGTATTGATATCTAAAGTGCAAACCACTAACCCACCTTCCCGGTCTTCATTGGAAACCTTGGTGCAGGTCCAAGGACTTAAACACCTTCCCGCACAAACTGTAGAAACATGGTTCTAGTAGTTACCCATAAGAACTAAGATATATACGGTGAGACGTCATCTGTTTTGCAGGTGCTTCCTACTGGGATCTGCTTTGTTGGGCCAATATCTTGGGCTTTGTTGCACCAACCAGAGAGAGGGGACTGAACCTGTGTCATAGGGGGGAAAATGACAACAGATACCCATTCAGTCAACGGTACAAGATAGATAAACCCTGCTTTCAGAAGTTTTTCAACCTCAACTTTTATTGTCGGAACTTTCCTTGGATGGACTTGACGAATTTTTTTCTGGACTGGACTTACTGTGGGGTAAGTCTTGATTTCGTGTACAATATTGGATGGATCAATCCGAAGCATTTCTTCATACGTCCAAGCAAAAAAATCTCAGAACTCTTTGAATAAAGATCTATTGTCACATCCCCTCCCGTTAATCCAATGCAAGGGAGGAAATATGACCCAACATCCCAGGCTTATTTGTCAATCTCAGCCCCATCCATTAGTAAGAAATTCATGGATAAATAAAAGCTTATGCATGCATATCACTCTTAATACACACAACGAAATTATACACTATCCACACACCATTTTATCATGCATCTCAATATAAACACAATGGAATAAACATAATAACACACATGCAGAAGGGAGTACATCAGCCGATTTCCTTCCAAGAAGAATAATGAGAAAACCATACAATAATCAATCCCATTCTAATTCCATGCACCCGATTCATGTCAACTAGCTTAAGATAATCATATCATTCAATTAACATGAGTAATTAAACATGTAGAACATAACACAAAATGATCACAATTTAAACCACAGAGAATACTTATCTTTAAGATGAAACTGTCCAACAACTAGCTATGTGAGAGCAATGCTCCACCCAACCATAGATCTCTGTCCATCCTATATTATTTTAGCTGAGAGATAACCCCCGAGATGGGATGTGTATCCACTAAGGAGGAAGTAAATAGGCTCACTCATAGCCATGGTTTCACTCAACCATTCATGCTAAGCCCACACACAGTTGGGTTTATCAAGCATGCAATAACAAAGGAGGAGGATTCTAATCCAGTGAGCTCAATCATAGAGCTACAAACATCTCAAGCTAAATTCAAGCAATCCAATCCTCTGTTCCAACATTCACACTTGGATTTCTCACAATTTTGCCATCAAATAACTCTACCCTGTCACTAGATTTCTGGGCTATAAAAGATGGGTTTTCCAATGGATTTCGGGGTATTTAATACTCTCAAATTCACCCCAAGGTTCATATATATCTATCCTCCATTGGATTTAACTGTCAAATACCAATTATGGGCGTTTTTGGCTCTTAAAAACGCGGGTTCTTCCAAAGTTGCGATTTTGGGTTTTCTTCTCACTGTTGGGCACGTGTAATGGATGGAAACTGAAACTGCCATCTTTCACAATGGAATTGGAATCACGAACTGATCCCATACCCTGCCAGCAACCTATGGTTCAATCCCACACCCCCTCACCACTCCCTAGTGGATACGCATGGCCCCTTCTCATTAGTTGCTTCCATAGCCAGTTTTGGTATTTTATAGCATGATGTTTATTTACATCATTTTTACAATGTTCCATGGCTTAATAGTATTGGTAACATAATATCTAATACTTTCCTTTTAACTAAAAATATGAGCATCCACTAGCGGGGCCTTGGCCTTAAGCTCCATGCTAGGAAAACATACATCACATATATACAATATTTACATTAAAAGATAATATATCATAAGGGTCAAAATGGCGTATTACATCTATACTTTTCATTTTCTTCATTTGAACAGTTCTGGCCTACATGAACATGTTCAACAACTATAGGCTTCACTGCTATGTCGATGGGAGTCATCTGAGTGATGTTACACAGTTTTCCTTCGGAATGAGTGTCTTGTAACAACACAAGTGTTTGAGTATTTTTGACAATATCAAAACTAATGAGAGAAAAAACAGAGTCTAACAAATTGGCATTGGGAAGGAAATAGGATCTATGGTGATGGTCTTCCCATACAGGTTCATCCACACTCATGATCTCCATAATAGACTCATCTGATGGGAAAGTCCGCGAGAGATAATCTAGAGTGGGGAGAGGGGAATATAGCCAATAGGGTAGGTGGTAAGGGTCCTATGCCACTAGAAGATGATCATCATAGTATACATCGGAAATAGATTAGATGGAACCCTAGAGTGCTTCATGAGGACCTAGAGAAGATGTCTCAAAAACTTCTTTACCTTTAGGAATGTGGTCGGTTGTGGATATCATCTTCATAGTTGCCACTTCCATACTAGGAGGAGTCAAGGGAAACAAATGCAAAAGAGATGAATCCTTGAACAATGCTACCCCAATCGATTGATAAAGCAGAGGGGATTTCCATAGCATAGGAATATTATTCATGATAGGGGCAGTAACATCAGGTGAACAAAAATCAAGTTGATCTATGGTCACAATCTTCCCTAAGTGAGGGAATTGGAGAGTACAAAAAACTTTTGAAGTGACAACTGTCATAGCGTAAAACCAGTTCCTCCCCAATAGCAGATTGTAATCTAGTGGAGAATTGACTACTTCCACTTGAATGGAAACAATATTTCCCCCAATCTCGATCGATAGTGCCGATAAAATACCATGAGGTTGGAAAACTCGTCCGTTGAAAGCTTTTAAAGTGGTAGGTGACTTAGTAAGTTCGAGAGAACCAATGGTTTTCTAGCAAGACATAGAGAACACTAAAGTGGAAGCCCATTCGTCCAATATGGTCAGATGGACTTTCCTCCAAACTACCCTAGTCGTGATTTGAAATGCGAGCTAGTGGGATAACCTGGACTTGTTTTTCTCAACATTAAAATGAATCATATTAGTATTATTTGGATCTAAGGCCCCTAGAGCTATCAACATATTTTTATGCTGCATAGGGAAACTTTGGAGTACCTCCAGTGTAGACATAGCACAAGGTTCTTAAGTCAAATCTTTAACAATGTTGTAGAATTGAGTGGCTCCAGCATTTGGATTAAATACATATTTCCAGAGAGTACTCTTAGGTGGATGCAAAATCAAGTCGAGGTTAGGTTTATCAATTGTAAGAGGGCCATTAGACAGGGGTGGAGGAGAAGAATTTGTAGAAGGAATTTTCTCAAAAGAAATACCTTCATCTTTCTCCTCTACTAGTTTGTCATGTGTCTGACTACTTGTAGTCAATTTAACATTTTCAGCAGACATCATTTGGATCTCTTCAGTAGAGTTAGAGGTTCCTTGTGAAGACATGTGGTCAATTAACTACTGTTGGGATGGAAAAGGATTGGTAAGTACCATCGATGTAGGGTTATTTTTCAAAAATTGATTAATTTCTTCATGACAAGGGCACTCTTTCATGAAGTGGTCATCTCCACACATTATGCAAGGACCTTCCTCTTACCTTTGTTTTCATTCTCTTAGGTCGCGGTTTTGGGGTTCTCTTGTTGGTTTCCCGACTTTTTACCTTTTCCTTTTCCTTTCATTTTATTACCGAGCGTTTGCGCAGTTTGAATAGAATTCACCTCAACAGAAACTGTAGGAGTAGATGGAGTAGTGGTAGAAGTAAAATTTTTTCTTAGCAAGCTTTACCGCAGATGGGGGATAGATTGAACCTACAACACCATCAATAGGAGTCTCTCCAGGTGGCTTGGAAGGGTCTGTGCTTGGGTGAGGAGCCTGAGGAATCAGATCATACAAAGTTCTGGACTGAGAATAACAAAAGTCCAGATACTGAGCCCAGATGATAGCTTGCTCTTCAGTGACAACACCACCCATAGCCACATCATGGGAAATGGGAGGAAACAAGGATTTCATAAACCAATCAACCAATAATTGTTCTAGGATAGGAGCTTTAATGAGTCTTTTCCCCCTTCTCCAATACTGAATATGATCTGATATATGGGTGGAAGTATTCTGACGAAGGTATGTTAAAATATCCGTACCAGTTTTGTAACGAATAGGCAGTTGAAAATGGGTAAGAAAAAATGTTTCCAACGAGTTGAAATACACAAATGAATGTTGTGGAAGCTCAATGTACTACTTGGAAGCCATGTTAGTTAAATTACGTTGGAAGAGCCTCAAATGGATCGAATCATCCATCAAGGAGTTAGAAGAATACCATAGATGAAATGTCATAACGTGATTTTTTGGATCCTCTCCCTAATTCCCATCAAACTTAGGGATGTATGATGGTAACTTGATCGGAATCGTAGGCCACAAAGGGTTAAGTTAAATGGGATCATTGGTCAAATTGGACAAGTCATGAAATTCCAAAGTTTCCAAAAATGGAAGTTATCGATTAGGTTGTACATACTGGTAATATTGATATGGAATCTATATACCAGTAGGACCATAAGTGGATTGATACACTGACTATTGGGGAGGTATATTTGTGGATGATCCTCCTGATGGAGGTGAGACTCCAGGAAGAGGGCCCCCAAAATTTGGGCCTCCATGTGGAGGGGGTCCTCTAGGAGGTGGTCTTGCATTTGGTGGGCCTCTAGGTGGTGGTCCTCCAGAAGGTGGACCTCCAGACGATGGTCCTCTAGAAAATGTTCCTTTGGGTAGTGGTCCTCCAGAAGGTGGTCCTCCAGGCCGTGGTCCTCTAGAAGCTGGTCGTCTAGGTGGTGGTCCTCCAGAAAGTGGACCTCCACCAAATGGGCCTACAAAAGGTGGACCTCCACCAAGTGGCCCTCCAAAAGGTGTACCACCAAAATTTGGCCCCCTATAACCTCCAACATTATTCATAGGTGTTCCTCCAAGCATAGGAGTATATGACCAATTAGGTTACTCCCATGGTGTAAACATATTTCTGGGCTAAGGCATCCCAGGATAAACAATCCCTGAAGAAGGTTGATCCTAAGAAGGTTGATTAACTGCAGGTTGTACCCCTGAGGGTTTCCCTGTACTAGAAAGAGGGATAATAACATTGGTGTTTGTGGATGGAACAATAACCAATGGCTATCCTATAGCATGGATCTGCCCCGTACTATAAGCAACTCCCCTAACTAATGAAATGACTTGGGCCAGAGGTTTCCCTCCAATGGTAGAATATATGGGAGAACTATAGGTAGACCCAGGATTTGGATATGAAGGAGTAGGAATAGAGGGTTGACCTAGATCATAAGCTACTGAAATGCGAGCCGATGATCCTAAACTAGGATCTATTTGAGATGATGAAAGTGCACGGTATCCTTGGGAGGTCGTTTCTGAACGATGGGGAAGAGGAGAAAGACTTATGATTTTTATACTCTCTCCTAGGCTACACAAATGTTCAATAGATTTATGGAAGAATTATGCATTCGTCGGAGCCTCTCTAAGAGCTTTCCTTAGAGGAGTAACAAACGAGGGTTCAATAGTTTCATTTTCAGAAATGTCTTAGCCTAGGGAAGTTTTCTAGAAAGGAGCATTTGGACCAAAATCTACTCCTACAGTATCATTAGATGGGTGATTGAATACCCAATTCGATGAACAAGCTTGACCTTCCATTGGAAAATGAAAGGCAGTATCAGCCGTAGGAGACTGTTCAACCAAGGGATTATCATAAGAAGTAAATTATTCCCTAGCTTCCACAACTTGATTCCCTTCCAGATGGGAATCAACTGTGACATCTTGGTTTATGGATTCTATTGTGATCTTTCCCGCAATAGGAGGAAAGTTAGGTGGTAAGCCTTGAACTCTTTGAGATCATCTCAAAGGTAACTAAGCTAGAATGTTGGTCACAAAAACCTAGCCTAGGGTTTGAAACTAGAATCACACACAAAACCACTCCTACGCAAGCTAAGGTCAGAAGAAAACTTAGGTGATAAGAGGGGATGATAAAAAGCTGGTTCCTCACTAGGATTATCAAGTCTTTGCAACTCACGATATATTGTAGGGTGCAACAGTAAAATGCAACAAGGAGGATTTAGACTGTACCCTTTCCTAAATACACGACTACCTGGATGACACATGCGTAGTAGCTCACTGAGTGTTGTTATTGTTGCAGTGCTCCAACAAGATGGAAAAAGGATTTTCTCAGTTGGTGTAAGGTTTCCTAGAAGGGTCTCCTGATATATGCAAGGTACATGGGAGCTCAAATCCCTGTTAGTGCTATCTAATGCACAATCGTTTGACAGGAGCCCTCCGATATACTACTCAGTATGTGAAGTACCTTTCTATATAACTCAAGGGTACATGAAAAGCCGTTCTATATATCAGTTGGTACATGGAAGAAATAGAAGCCCCCGGGATGCAGTGCAAGAAATATAACAACAACTCCTATGTTTTTAGATGTCGGAACATGTCTTCTGACTTATCACTCAAGCTACTAAATATTTTAACCTAGAACTAGCATTAATTTTATCTTATATGATTAAGTGGATGAATGAGGCGTGGACAGAAAAAGTAAAACCATGCAGCATGATCATGCAAATTTACACTTTATCTTTCAGGGTATGCCCTACTTACAAGAGAGATAATGATTCAATTTCCGTTTCCAAACAAGAAATCACAAACAATCACACTGAACTATTTTTCAAAAATGCAAGCAAGCAAAAGACTTCTAATGAGTAATCTTGAAAGTAAATGAAATAAGATGTCTTTTCCAAAAATAAATATGTTACAACTACTTGGTAGACTAAACTCTTTTGAATTCTTCAAATGTAAAAATACCTAACTCAAACTATGATATTTTTGTTGAGAAAAGAGCATGTAAATAATGGAAAAAAATGAATGCTTGAAAGTTTATGCAACTAATCAAGTATCCAATGGTTCATCCTCAAACACACATATATGATCAATCTCAAAATTTTATTTTTAATCAAAAGCAAAAGCAATCTTCTATTAACCTATGAAGAATGGAAATAAAGAAACCAAAAGCAAAATACTTTCTTTTCAGCTGATCTAACACTAATAAGAGATCTGACCATATAACTTCCAAGCACTCTTTTAAAAAGAAAACCAAAGCATCACAAGAAACAAAACAAATCAAAATAGCCTAGCTCTTTTAAACAAAGTGAAAAACTAATCATGAAGCCAATTGACAGTCAAATATCAATCATGAAGCCAATTGATAGTCAAATATCAATCATGAAGCTAGCAACAAACTAAGAAAAAGAAAAAACTCATTTTAAGTTTCAAAATTACATAGGTATAAAACCCTACTTGACACTGCTTCTCAAAGCTTATGAACAGAGCGTCACTTCCTGGGAACGGCTTCTTTCCCACTGGAAAAGAGCAGTGGCACCTCCTTTTTTCTGTTAGAATAATCAACCCATAGTATTTACCCACTTAGACATTATTTCATTTATTTTGTCTTATTTGCCTAGTCCATGAGTCCCACCATGTGCAAGTTGCTAATTGCCTATCCATAGAGGTCAAACTTGCCATTACTGACTCATGGAGCACTTGGGAAAGCCTTGGGAATCAAATC
>LPNX010797034.1:0-95897 GCA_001517045.1 Pseudotsuga menziesii | reverse complement strand
CCATATTCAGTCTCCATTGTTGATAATTTTGCATGATCAATTGTTAATTGCTGTGAGTGAAATTAATCTACTGCAGGCCTGAATTTCTACATTTTCCACTAGATATACACAGTGGCACCACTTCTTGTCCCTACTGAAAGCACGGTGTTTCCTATAGGTTTCAAAACAAAAAACAAGTGAAAAAGAGAAAGTTAAATGTCAGACTACTGGCATGAAATCATAAAAATGACAGGAAAATGAAGCATATGAAGTAGATATGTTCATATCTAAGCATATGTGGTTAAAATTAAACCAAATATCACTACAAAACTAGTAGATTTGATCACTGAAAAATTTGAACTTTGGAATAAAGGGATGAGCTGAAAACCAAGTAAGACCAAAAGTTATGAATGTCTTCCCCAGTATGGTCTCCAAATTTGTTGCTAAAAATACTCACCTCTTGTAGACAGGAGTTGTTTCCCTAGCTTGAAATCCTTCACAACTAGAACAAATGAGTAACAACAGTAAAGAGTAATTTCCCTAAGATAAGTAGATGTTTGGAATGAAACTTTCACCTCCAATACAGTGTAATGCTCCAGCCTTCAAGAGTAATAGATCTCCACAGTTTACCTGAAAAAACACATCACAAAGCACACAAGATCAAAAGAACAAAATAAAATCTAATATCTTATATCAAAGACTAAGGAGTTTGATAATAAAACCTATGATTGAAACATAGTAGGAAACATGGGAAATGAACTTTTTATTTCATAGTCAAATAAAGAGAGAGATTACAACCAATATGCTTTAGTGTTGAGATGTCTCCTCTCATGCAAAGTATTGTCCTCAAAGATTTAACTTGTCTTCCTTATGCTCACCGTAGATTTGGCCAAAAATTTGGTGCCGCAGTACAAATTTTTTCCCTTTACCCATGGGGGATGAACCAATACTTATACCTCTTGGGAGGATAGGAATGGTTGAGAAAACGGTGGATGAGGTGGAAGGGAGATCCTACTAAGGGGGATATCGAGTCCATATGGTCCAAAAAAGGTAGGGATGAGGATGCCACAGAGCTGATCTTCAAGAAGCTTACTGAATATTCTCCTTTTCCTTTTGAAACTCGAGCACCGCTCCATTTCTACAGAGACAGAGCGTTACCAGGGTTGCACCTCTCATTGCTCAAAGAGGTTAGGTGGTGGCACTGCTCATTTTCAATTGACAAGTGGAGTTACTGAAAGGGGTAACACACATTGCACAAAGAGAAAAAAAGGTGGTGGACACAAGTATGAAAATATGAGTCATAGCTAGGGTCTAACTTCACATTTTGAGGATTTGAGGTAATTTATGATGTTTTGGCTCTCATTACATGGTCATGACGAGAATTGTGTGTAGCAATTGGTTGTAAGGTTGTAGACAAAGAAAACCCATATCACTAACTTGAAAAGTGTGCTCAAAATGGTGTTGATTGACTTGTTGTTTCATTTGGTTTCTTTCAATGTCAAGATTGTCCTGCAAAATGTGAAGAAATTTGTTTTGGTTTTGGAGAACCCTATCAACTGCTTGAACTGGTGAACTTCTTGGGGTGTATGCAAGGTGTTAATTTTTCTTAATTTCTTAGAGGACATTCTAAAACAATTTACGATAGTATGATCATTGAAAGAACAACAAGCATAGTAACACAAAGAACACATAGATTTTCCTCGGAGCAATCACAAGGGAGAAAACACCGCAAAACTTCTTCAGTGTAGAACTCAACCAGAATAGTGTAAAACCCCAAGACATCTTCTCCTCTTTCTTTCCGACGCACTTTTATTTCTCTCTCTTGAAAACTTGCTTGAGTGAAGTGTGTACAAATGAAGGGGGTGCCTCTCTAATTATATTTGACTCTTGACTTGACCTAAAACCTAGCATGTCGAACTTGTCTAACTGACAAGGATAACTTGTCTAGTAATGCACCAAAATAATTCTTATTATAATTACACGTGGGTACTATTGAACCAAATTACATCCAGAGGTTTACATTTATTCTTTAAATGACTCTTACATGACCAATCACACCATATACATATCCCAAAGGAGGAATACAATTAGTACAACTGGAATATATTTCGAAGTTACAATACTTTAACAAAAGGAGCACTGGTGATGCCTGGCCATAAATTGCTTCGTATGGTGTAATTTTAGATGCAGTATGGTAGGAGGTATTGTACTGCCATTCAACAAGAGGGAGCCTTTTTTCCCATTGATTTTGTTGTTAAGAGGTGAAGAAACAAAGATAATTTTCCAAAAAATTGTTGATAACTTCAGTCTGACCGTATGCTTGTGGGTGATAACCTGAACTCATCTTCAGTTTGGTGCTAGTGTGATGAAATAGTTCTGTCCAAAAATGACTTGTGAAAGTTGCATCATGGTCTAAGACAATGGAAGAAGGGATGACATCAAGATGGATGATCTGGTCCATCAAAATTTGTGGGATTGAGGAGATGGTATATGGATGGCTAAGGGGTCAACAATGACTATATTTGGAGAGGTGATCAACCACAACCAAGATCACAGTCTTCTCTCCATATTTAGGGATCCCTTCAATGGAATCCATCAAAATATCTATCTAAATCCGTGTAGGGATGGGAAAGGGTTTGAGCAATATGAGAAGGAGTTTCATTTCACCCTTGTGGCATTGGCATGCATCACATTTAGCCACCATCTGCTGAATTTCCATTTTCATTCCTGTCTAAAAGGAGTTACGTCGTGCCCCCTCATACATTTTGAGGAACCTAGAGTTCCCTGCTGATGGAGAAGCATGGAAATCATAGAAGAAATCATGCTGAAGATCTGTTCTCTATTGACACAACTCAGTCGATAGGGGTTCACTCATGGTCAACACCCTTTGACGCAATATCCCTTAATATCGATCAAGACAGGTTTTACCTTATCCAACAACACCTGCGAAGCAGATGCAGTCTCACCCGAGATGTTTGAGGTAGGGATGGAGGAACCACATTTTCGTAGAAGGGAAGAAGACTTACACACTCAATCTCTATGTCCCAATAACACTTATAGATACAGAACAAGGTTTAAATATAACATTTATCCAAACTATTCATCATCATACACACCAGTTCTAGTGTCACAACATTCCATCATTCAGAAAAGAGATCAATATGTAAGAATTCATTGATCATACAAAGACTTCTAAACGTTTATAAAAGAAAAACATTATGATATTACAACATATTAACCATTTAGATCACATCAATTAACTACAATATTTGAAAACACCATAGATTGCATCACAGGCAAAGACAACATAGATTTTTCAGCAATATTCTCATCGTATTAACTTCCACAGGTGAACATATATGTCCAAAAAATATCTCTTGGTTGACAACCTCAAACCAAAACCCAAAAAATAGTTTGCAAGACATAGATAAGAGATTATTTTCTCAGCACAAGAAAAAAATCAACTAATATCCAATTGATTCCTTCATTTATTGACTCCTTCCCCTCTATCACTACATTTATTACTCTATTTATAGGCTTGCGCATTTACAAAAGGTCTACATATAACTAATTTCCTAACTAACTTGGACAAAAGCTACAATAATGCAACGAAGCTGACCACTTGCCAACATATTCCTCTTACTTATTTTGTTTTGACACTTGTTGCTTCCTCCGATGTCACACCATGCACACTCGATTCGCCTCCAAACAGGACCCCAACACAAACATGTGGCTCTCCCTCAAGCCACGTCAACTCGATATCGTGTGTGCGATTATCTTAACCTTGAAGTTGTCATATTCCTACTTGACTTGCTTGACCATGTCCTTGGTCCAGGTGCTAATTGCTGTACAATATTCCATGTCATGCTCAGTCACATGCTTTGCAATCTTGTCTAACACTTGTGTGAGGGCCTTGTGAGTGGTTGCAAGTGCATTCACAGCCTTCATCACCAACTATTCATGCATGTCCTGGAATTCATCTAACTGGTTTGTTTGATGCTGATTCCTTTCTTGCACTTTGTTGGATCATTGTTTGAGCACCTTCAACTCTATTGCCTTGCTGACCTACACAACTGGTGGCATTGTTTTCAGGGATGCCTGCATTGTTGCTAGTTTGGCCTCCGCCTCATGAAGCCGTGTGCCTAGTTGTTGCAGTTGCTCATCCTGGACCACACTTATCCAAAATTGTGTGGTTTCATCCACCATTGCCTTGGACACTTTCTCACAATCCTCAACCTGAGCAGTCGCATCCTCTATCTTACCTTTGCGCTCTGTGATCTGCTCATGTGGTGTACTCGGGACTTCCCTTGCTTGAATCTCCTCTTTCTCTTTCTTCAAGTCTAGGATTATCTGGTCGAGTCATAGTATCTTTGCTTCAACAAACATTTATGCCATGATGTATGGAATTTCCTGACATGTGACCACAATGGCCCTTTCCAGTCGCTCTTGTTCATCTAAGGCCTTGGATTCTCAAATGATCTCTTCCTTTTGTGATTTCTTCATGCGTGTAATTTCCTCTTTTGCTTGTGTGTCCTTCTCCTATGACTTAATGAGATGATCACATATGATTTCTTCTTGATTTGTGATCCCTTAGCTTGCTTCCTTATGCAGTCGTGCAAAATTCTGCATAGGTAGTTCATTGACGTTAAAATTGATCATGTCAAACTGTTGCATAGTTGCGTTGACATCTTCGCTTCCAGACACTAGTGCACAAAGTGGAGTCTATACAACCCTTACCATTTTCCCCATACTGATCTCTGCTACTCTTTGAAGCATGTCATATTATGGTACCTTCTCCAATATAGCATTTGTCATGGATTGCAATAGTCCCTTAAAGGCTAGTGGAAATATTCAGTTGAGTGTTTTCTGAGCTGCACTTGGCTCGTAGTTGTCGCAGTGGTGATCACAGCTAGTATGCGAATAACCTGGTCATCTACCATATTTGGTGTGTTTCTTCCCTCTCCCTACTCAAACCTTCTTTTGGTCCTCCCTTCTTTGAATTGTTGATATAACTTAGAATCAGTCGGAGTCTTGGATGACTCTTCGTTTGATTTCTTGTCTCTCTCCCTCATCCTCTCTTGATCTACCCACATTTCAGGTGGTGGACTCGATTATGTGTCTAGCTATTCCTCTATGCTAATTGGAACTTTCCATACGACGGGTCAGTCATTGATAATGGTATCCATTTAATCATTCAACAGTTTATACAAACTGGTGAGCCATTGCTTTTCATCGTCACGTCACGCTTGTATATTGATGACATGTGGTCCCATCGCAAATCGTGTTATTCATCGGTACTTTTTCGATGCCTCCTTAGTGATACAAAAAATAGTTCTTACTCTGTCTCATATGGCATCCTAATATAAATAAAATTGAATGGAGCAATCAACCTACCAGTCCTTCACATTGAGCCACCACAGGTTCTGATATCGTGCGCCCCTGCATGTTTGGGCGACTTCTATGTCCATTCCTTGGTAATATGTGGGTTCCATCCACCCCACAAGTGTGATTAAAATTAACAGCCATGAATATGTAAATGACCACTTACCTTCTTGTGCCATCATTGCATCCTCTGTTAATTGATTCAATAGAAACAACGACCAGTTCATCTGGGTTCCTTCGACGCACTGCTTTGCACATGCAATTGCTCATGATGTGCATTGATTGGGTCTATTTTTTCGCACCATATTCACAACCAACTGCTTGGATGCGACTCAGACGACCTTGTCATTGATAGTCTTGATAACATATGCTTGTTTATCCCTAACAATGCCATACTTCTACTTCAGCTTTGTAGCTAGCCTCTTATCGTTGTCCTTTTCTCTGAAATACTATGAAGGGTTGTCACCCTTCATTGGAAACCCGGTGATTTGTGATATCAATTCGATCGTGACTGGTACCTTTGTGTCGAGCCAAACATACCCTCCATGGAAATAGGATAACAACTACTTAACACACACATTTTCTTTTGTTGAGCAGCCAAAATGTAGCATGTGGGTGATGCCCAACAATCCCGATTGCTGCAACCCCAGAGCCCATTGCTTCGGTACTAAAACAAGCGGACCTCTCTCGCCTTGCGTCTGTTGTTCATATGGTTCTTTTGTGCATTCTATATATTCCTAAATGTCATGGCCATTGTAGGTCAACTTCATCATATGTGACATGATGTTCATGGTGGCATGCACCCCTTTTAGCGTCGCACGCATCTTGATGGGATACCGTTGGTTCTTCGAGAGCTTAACTAATGGTGCGTCTGCCTTCCGTGGCAGTACATACCCATGGATATCACCAACAGTCACCCCCTTTCATGATGTGGATTCCTCTCCACTTTGTGTCTACGACCCAAATTTTTCTTCGACTTCTGCGGCCTTGGTGGAATTGCATGTGGACCTTTTCTTTCGTAGTGGGTACTTTGGACGATTTGTGCCCCTATTCTTCCTTACTACTCTTGGTAGTTCTTATTGAACATCTGGCCTTTATTCTTCAATCAATTCTCTTGATGGTGGATATTCATGGGTAATACCACTCAAAATTATCTGAGCCATCCTTGCAACTCTATCGCTCTCTCACTCTTCACTTTGCTCTGATCTGCTCAAATATCACAATGGTTCATTCGACGCCCCTCTTGTCAATTATTATAACCTTGAAGGAACTTGTGTGAATCAATTTTAACATGATGGCTGTTATATCTCAAAATGACACATATCTTCCTGTGACCATTTTCCCATGATTTCGTCGCAAGTCAACACTTCCATGACGACACTTCATGAAAGTCACTGAAAAAACACCTAACTTGGAGGATTCATATCTTGAGTTTTGTAACTCCATTTGACCTCATCTTTGCATCGTTGGAAAGATATGTGAGTCAGCTAAAATTTTCTAACTAACACAAAAGTATGAAAATTCCTATAAGTACCCTAAAAATGATATTTTTTGATGTATACGCGAGTTTCCTTAAGGAAACCCACGTATTATACAGGACGTGTTATATATAATACTCATGTATGCCCTAAATATGCAACTGTTTACATTTCAACCCGTGTATACCTCCTGCATATGCAATTGTTGTCTCTGCAACCTACGTATTCCTCCTGTAGATTTAAAAAAAAAGACGTTTTTTGAAATTCGGGTAGTTTGGGTAGTTATGCAACTGATTCCTTCAGTTGTAACTACTTTGTCTTCAACCCTATAACGTCATAAAGGTATAAATAGAGGTAGGGAGGTCCATGAGTGGAGACTTGAATCTTTGCATTGTTATGTTGGAGTAATTGGGACTCTCTTTTCTCACACCTTTGCCCTAGAAGCATTCTCCTTGTGTTGCAGAGCTTTGAGGCTGAGTTCCTTGGAGAAGAGAAGCAGTAGAACCAGATCAAGGTTTCGTGAGGTGCCCAACTTGAAGAGAAGGTATACTTGTACTTGTTTTCAAGATTAATAAAGACGTGATGTCCTTATTCTTCCCAAATCCTTGTTCAATGCATGATTGAATCTTTGTTTATGATCATATGATCATGTTAGTCAGATCATTATTTTATGTTTCTTTGATTATCATTAATTTATATGTGGTCATATTGGTTTGAGGAAGGTATAATTTGTTTTGCAGGTCTCGTGGAGCAAGTGGAGCGAGAGGAACAAGAAGAGGATTGAAGGGATACTTGGATCAACCTTCATTTGTTAAGGTATGAACCATTGTAATATTTGAATCTTGTTTATATTTACTTGCAGAACCATTTGCATCCACCTTTCAACTCCAGTACGCTGATGGCCTCTTAAACCCTAGCCATAGGAAACTTTCCTTTACAACAGAACTGGTGACCATACTGGGGAGAGCCTTGTCTGTTTGGGGTTTCTCTATATTTATTTCAGCCTTTTGTAAAGTTTTAGGTCCTTCTTGCCACTTAGGAACACCGTCTCTGTCTTATAGTAATTACCCCTGCCTTCCTAAGTCAGTTTTTGACCTTTTTGGGGATTTTTTCCACCCATACGCGAGTTGTAGACTGAATAGTCGCGTGTCTGGTTTGTACATGTGACCTGCTATATTGTAAACTCATGTATTATGCACGTCTTGTTAGTAGGGGAACTCGCGTGTGCCCCTAAAACAATGTTTTTTCCTCATTTTTGTGGTTTTTTCTGTTGTTGTGGGCTGTTTGGTAGGTCTTTTGGGGTCGTCTACAGGTGCATGACTCCAGGGAGTTAGTCTCATCCTTTTTGGTTGTTATTTATCTATGTGGTAAGTCTTTGGTGTTGAAAGCTAGGCTTTGACACCATTCAAGCATACTTTACATGCTCATACACAACCATCCAAGATAAGTACTTTGGGAAGGGACGTCTAATCCGATGTTGCATTATCTTTGGTAATTACTTATACAATATGAAAGAGGTTGGAGTGGTTTTAACCACTCCAACTGCTCATTTGTTAAGCTACATTTATCATTTAAACTATATACTTATATAAACATAATGACATTTAGGACAGCAAGTGGCCCCCTCTACATCTCCCCCACAAACAAAACGTTTCTTTGTACCGAAGAGAACAAAGAAATATGCATCAACCTCCTGGGTCTATGCTATTGCTGAAGTAGTCCTCACTGTGCATCAACCATGCATACCAGTTTGCATAGGTAACTCAGCAGCAACAGCCGCTAGCTTGATAGGAAAACACATGTGTACAAGGCTCTACTATGACTGGTTACTCTTCAGCCTCCGTCTTCAATCTGACAATAGTCCATTGAAGTATCATCCTCTCATAATGGTGAGAAACCATCTTCTTTTGCAATGAGGTCTTTTGTTTTAAAGCCTCACCCTGGCTCAGCTGACTGGCATCTCCATTGGTTCAAGCATGTGGGGCCTTTTGGCTCTTCAATTTTCTATGTCATTTCTCTGTCTTCTGACTTTCTGAGGTCACAACGTAGGAATAGTTTCAACATTTTGATAATGAGGGGTACATTGTCATCATATCTCATTGAAGCGCTTTGTTGTGTAGGTGAATGATATTTGCTTGAATGCCATCGTCGTCATCTTCTTTTGTCGTGAGAGTTTGAATTTCCTGCAAGATTGCATGTTTCCTACTCATGTGCATGGTCTTGGTTGTGATTGACTACTTTAGAATGACTCAGACTTATCTTATAATAGTCGACTAGATATTGACTTCATTACATAAGTGAGGAGATCACCTGCCTTTAAGAAAGACCAACGTTTAACCTCCTCGACTCGATCAACAAAAAACATTTAATGAATAAACATTAAACTCAACTCACAATGGTTGGAAAAAGACCAACTTAATTTACATACACTGGAGGGGATCGCTTACCTCTATTGAGACTCACATTTAACCCCCTATAACTCAGCCACAATAATACTGATATATCAACCATAATATGATGACTCTACATTTGGTTACTGACTAGACTCAACGAATTTTCATCAACCATAATTTAATGCATTTACTTTCCATATTATTGGTTTCTTAAGAAAAAAAAGATTTGGAGATATCATGTGATCTTCCAACAATATACCCAAACTCATGCAAACAATTTGTGACAAGTCGTGTTATAAAAAGAACATAGAGGAAGAAGGGAGATGATTCTAGCGTATTATATGCCATGGAAGGACTGTGGGAGTCAATTGATGAGAATAATCCGTAGACTTATTCTGAGTAGGCAAGTTTAGCTGCTTTGCTTGGCAATGAATATTGTAGTGTGGCAACCCTTCAGACAACAGATTTAAATTCTGTGGGGTCACACCCATAGAGGTTGGTGAGATCTTGATTGATGATGAAGGTATATTCATTGCAAGGATGGAAGAAGAGGTGGTACCACACCCTCAAGTGTATCTGTCTCCACCCAACCGTTGATACCTATTCCCCTCTGAAGCATCTTCAACCCCATGTCTCCCTCAACATCGATGTTCGGATGGAAGACTGGCGTCACACAGTCCACCCGTTGAGGCCATATGGGATACTCCCCTGGAATCCTAAATTCAAATTTGTAATTCCTACCACCGTAATACTCACTATGTGTTATCTCCCCCTCAAGGGAGATCACTATTGCCGCCTTTCACACACCTAGGTTACGTGGCAGAAATATTCAAGCCACTCAGTGTGTCCCTGGTGGCAAGTCTTGAGTCAAGGCTGTCACCTTGTTCTTGGCTCCTCCATTTAGGCTCAACTCCTAATGAAACCAAGGCGGGTAGACCCTATTAAGTTACCAAGGCTAACTACTTAGTGTGAGAGTGTTATATTGATTAAGTTGTTTAGGAGTTTTGAAATTAACCAGTGGAAACAAAAGATAACAAGATGCAAGATTTAAAGCATATAAGCACAGTAATGACACTCAATATATATATAATGGAAATAAATAAATCACCAGTGCCTTAAATGGAGTCAACAGAGAAAATAATGTGCTTGCATGCGCTTGAAATAATGTTTTGCAAATGTCTCTTGGTAGATTTTAAATTAATGTGGAATGTGAATGAATTAAATTAGGCAAAAAGGGGACTCCAAAGATACTCGAGGGGTACTTAGAGTATGTCCAAAAGTGAACTTTCACGGCTACCTGCAAGGTGTTTATGGGCTGGAATGGAGTCTCAGAGACTATTTTTCATAACGCACCCGTTAGGGTGTGACAAAGATCGACGCCTCGAGGTCACTTTCCAGTTGTTCCCACTCCTTTGGGTATTTTGCTACCGCTTATAGTTTGTTCGAGGCATTGGATTTTCACCTGATGGTTTGTCAATTTGGGGAGAGGAATCAAAGATACACAATGCCGGTTCTCTAATTAGTCCTACCATGCATCTCTTTCCTCTTGCAGGTAAATTGAGAAGTCGTGGGGTAAGTAGTATGATTAATTTTGAAATTAAAGTATGGAATAATGCAAAATTATATCAAATTATAAAATCCTGTATGTCAGTACTAAACTAGAGCAGGAAAAAGGGAGAAAAAAAAGTGAAACAGACGCAGATCCCCCCTGGGGGGATGGGGAGCGAGCTCCAAAGAGCCTACTCAAAGAAGAATTTATTTTATTATTATTGGTTACAATGTCAGCAAGCTGAAATTTCAGAAACCTCTTGGTCCTTATATGGGATGAAACCAAGATCTTACAACTTTGCAAAATTTTTAAATTTTAGTGAAAGGAAAGACCCCTGGGGGGATTTGAATGCTCTTGAGGCCACTTTCGAACAGTAGATTATTTTCTTTTCTATTACACCTGCTAAAAACAAGCAAGAATTTTAGAATAACATATTTCCAAAATCACTTTAAGAGTACCTTTGGATAAGCCTACCTTAACTCAAAAAAGATTAAGTTAAAGCTAGCTAAACAGGTGAAAAAGGAACCAAGGAAAGAAATATTCCCTTAGGATATTGGCTTTCTATTTGTGCAGCCAATGAAATATGCACTGATTTATGGATTTAATATTTTTAAAACAGAAAAGGAAATCTACAGCATGCAACCTACAGATTCTCTTTAACTTGCCATGCAAAACGGACGATTTCCCTAAGCTAGATCTAGAATGTTTAATGATACTTTTTAGAAATGAGATCTAGACTATGAGCTTTGAAATAGCATATATATGTAAGTTTTAATTTAATATAACAGATCCAAATGATTCCAAATCTTTTGAACACAGTAACCAGGTAAGAAAATTGATTTTTTGAAGGAGAAAGAGAGAGAAAGAGTGCTGGAAGCCTGGGAATGTTGGGCTTTGGAGTTTGCTTTGGTGGAACACCGAGGGAATATGTCCTCTAGAAGATATTGAAGATGAGGAATATGAAAACCATATCAACCTCTTCTACAAGTGAGATCACCTGCAACTTAGAAATCCTTGCACAAACATATGGTTAAAACATAGGTGCTGCCGAAAAAGATAATTGGAAAGCATGCAATTAAACTTAAAATACATGCAACTACAATAGATCTGAAACAAGAAAACAGTAAGAGCATAAATCAAACTAGAATAAAATATTACCCTAACAAGAGGGAGCTCTCTCCTTTAAGGCCAACGATTAACCAACAAAAGAAAATACAAATAACACAGATTATACCTCATAAGCATTTGACAATCACCATCCACACATGAAGAGCATTACACCATAGATATTGCCTCCAAAGCTTCTTTATTACAGAATAATAAACAATAACACAATACAAGAGCAAAAAAACCTCAATCCCAGTTTTAACTAGCTTGGAAGAGGCATTCTGAGCTTTATTTATACAAAAAATAGGAGATCCAGCCTGGGGGGGGGCACAAATCCCAAGGAGACAAACCATTGCAGCTGAAGGAGAGTCAATCAATGCTGATTTGAAGCCAAACTGAGCCTACCTGTCAATTGAGGGGCTGATTGAGCTAACACATCAACCCACAGACTGACACATCAATACACAGAGCTTCCAGGAGATCCCACACGTGTGGAGGAGAGAGAGAGAGGGTGTAATCCCCCATAAAGGATGTTGAAGATCAACTCTAAATCTGTCCAGATCACCTCCTTCAGTCAAGGATTTGTCAGATCCAGTCAATCTGGTTCAGATCTGACTGATTTCAATCAAATTGGTTGAGAATCCACTGATCTAGGATTTTGGATTTGCTCCATTATTCATCAATTTATTAATTAAAATCATCAATAATTGATTTTTTGGGGCTTTCTGACCTGAGTGATGGAAAATCACTCAAAACTAGGAAATATTGGGTCTATAGGTTTACTAGGTGCTCTTAGCTTGAAAATGAGCACCTACATGACTGAATCTAACTTTCGAGCCCACTTTTATTACAAAACCATTTTTTTCAATTAAACTATTAAAAAATAGCCTAAGTTTTGGAAAAATTAAATTTTAATAAAAAACACTGAAAAAATTAAAAATTTAAAAAAGTTGAAAAAACCTAGGGGGACTTAGACATGTTCATATGACTCGACCATGATGCCCAGCATGTTTATACATTGACACATAGACTCTAATAACCTCAATAGGCCTAAATGCCAAGCTAACCACCCCAACTTTGGAGGTATGGAGTGAAAAACTCATAAATTATTAGTTGTTTATTCAACAACCAATAATAACCAAGGGAAAAAACACCCTTGGCTGATCGGATTGACAAGTAAAGTCTAAGAGATCGAGTCTTTTACAAACACTATCATGCCATAACATTTATTACAATTCCCCCATGGGGTATGAACATGTGATATAGTACAACAAAGCTTCCCAGAAGCAAGATTGAAGGTCTTCTGAAGTCCAAACAAGTTATCCTTGTCTGGTTCACTAGGCTCACTTGATAGAAAACCACTAAGTACAACTTAGGTGGTAACAATCACCACATCGAATCACCTCTAGTCCAGAAACTCACTGGGGAATTCGATGGTGACAAAGGCGGGAAGGCACTTCTTCATGGCAACCAACTCAGTCATTACGCAATACTCGGAGACCAGGATCTTCTCCGCAACTAGGCGGTTGTTGTGAGGCCTCTTGCCCAGTCTAACAAATTTGCTCTTTTCCGGACTCGTCGGCCACATCTCTGATTCTTTTTTGCCTTGTGGATAGACTTCATCTTTATAAAAATTGGTCGATATTGTAGGCTCCACAATACTTTCTTCCATGAGAATATCCTTTTCCTTTTCACACAATCCTTTGACTTCCGAAAACACTCATCTTAGAATCCATAAACTTGAGTAATCTAGTGACTCTCATGATTTCCTCGAATAATGGTAATTCGTTGGGGATAACGCACCTTCAATGACACTAGAAGAGTGACAGTCTCAACCAAATAGTATCCCTGGTCAACATAGTCTCCCATGAACAAATAATTTGTTTCTGGACACTTTCCACCAATCTGGAATAGCTCTGCAAGATCATGAAATTGATCATGTATGTCACCACATATTGTAAGAGGGCACTTCATAGGATGCACACCACCAACAGTTGGGTTTCTGCCACAGATTTGATCTCCAAATATGAAATAAAAGGTGGACAGAGAAGCGAGCAAACTACAGGCTCGATCAGGTTCCAGATGTTAAGCTTCACATGCCAAACGAGGAGGAATATCTAGGGTTTAGGCTCCCCAAAGTTCATACGATAGATTCTCAATTCTCAAAATCTCATATCCCACGATAGTCTTTCAAATTGCAACAGAGAATGAGCTCACGATATTCAACTAATCCTTCAATGGGACTTGGTATCTCTCTCAACATTACTCCAATCTTTTTGGGCTCCAATTTACCAACGCAGCAACAAAATATAGCAGAAGACTTCTTAGATTCATGAACACACAAGTAGTCCTTTAATCTTCATGATGATCTTGAGGTTCGAGCCACCCCACTCGCTACTACTGTCACCCAGCTGAGCGAAGGAGGAAACGATGCCAAATGTTGAAAGCTAGGCTTTCACACCATTCAAGCATACTTTACACCCTCATACACAGCCATCTAAGATAAGTACTTTGGGAAGGGACGTCCAATCGGTGTCTCATTATCTTTGGTAATTACTTATACATTATGAGAGAGGTTGGAGCGGTTGTACCCGCTCCAACTACTCATTTGTTAAGCTACATTTATCATTAAAACTTTATACTTATATAAACGTGATGACATTTAGGACAGCAAGTGGCCCCCTCTACAACATGCGTCCTGTCAGTAGGGGAACTCGCATGTGCCCATAAAACAATGTTTTTTCCTCATTTTTGTGGTTTTTTCTGCTGTTGTGGGCTATTTGGTAGGTATTTTGGGGTCCTCTACAGGTGCATGAATCCATGGAGTTAGTGTCATCCTTTTTTGTTGTTCTTTATCTATGTGGTAAGTCTTTTTATAGAATTAGGTTTTTCTCTTTGCTCATTCCCCCCACCCCCTTTGCTCGGTATGATTTTTGGCTTATGTTTCTGGTCAGCCTTTGTTAGCGATCTTTGTTTGAACTTAGAAGCTTATTGGTCTTTGTTTCCTTCTTCTTTTGTTGGTTCACTTAACCATGCCAAAATAGTTGACTTGTCTCTTATGCAAGCCTTCCTTCCAAGTAGGGTTTATACTGACTTTAGGGCATTCTAGAGTCTTTTTGGTGGTTAAATAACATAGTTCCTTTTTCTTTGTTCTTAACATCTACATACTTTAGTTTGTAGGTATTTTTTCTTTTTCATTTATAAAAGAAAAAGAAAAAAAACACATGTTTGCTTTATATGCATGTAGATTAGGTTTTAGTCTAGATTGCATGGCATATCATTGTTTTTGTAAAAATAAAAAGAAATTGTTCTTTTGTGGTTTTCAAGTTTCTATTTGAAAAGAAAGAGAATAGTTTTTTCCTTTTGTATTTCATTTCTCTTTGCTCAGTCATTTTGTTTCAACTTTGAGTCAAAACACCACATAAGTTTCATGCTATTTACCCTCTGACTAAAAGAAACCTATTAAAATGAACGATATAATTTAAAAATTATTAGTAAGTTTTATCTTATAGGCTCCTACACCAACTAGCTTAGGTTAGACTTGTGGATTAGGGAGTTTCAACTCTCCACAAGGGTGAATCCATGAAGATGGGTGTCTATTTTGGGGGGTCTTATGAGAAAATAAATTTGATTTTTTCATGTTTTTCAACTTTGGGCGAACGAAAGTGATATTTTCGTTTAGAATTTCACTTTCAAGTAAAAACAAAACTTTTAGATAATTATGTTAGCTTTCTATTCATAATTTTTTGAATTTTTTTTATTGAGATTCGATATGTCGTTTCGGAAAATGTTTGGTAGTGTGTCATTATAAAATGAAAGGACTAAAAAATAGTCATGTTTGGTTGCGCCCGTAAAATCATTGTTAAAGTCGTGTTTTGCAAAAAAAAAATTTGCTATGACAATCTACACACAATATACTATTGTGATGACTATAACTTTGTAACCAATGGATCTATATAGTAATTATAATATTTTTTTGAATTCAATCGATGGGAAAACCTTGTTGGTTTAAAACATGTTTTTGGTTGCGCCACTTTTCTCTCAATTGATTATAAAACTTAAAAATCTACGAATACCCTTTTGAAGTAGACACTCCAATTAAGTGGACCATATTTGTTTCAATTTTTTTGGTGGTGTATTTTTAAAGTTATATATTTTTCATTTCTCCGCATTTTGAAGAAGATGTAACTAAACTCGACACATGTTAAGAAAGAAAAAAAATATCGGATCTCACCTATACACAACAAAATCTATACCTACGGAAAGTAGATTTAATGATGAAACTAAAGGTATCAAGTTTGACAGTCAATTTGAACTGTAAGGCATCCATTTTACCTTCCGAAAATGGAGAAACCTGAAAATTGTGCAGGTTACAGGTTTCAGAGATTATTTGGCTGAACAATGTTTTTCCGTAACGACGACGTTACAAATAAGGTTGTTTGGCCGAAAACTAAGTGCCAAAAAAAATTTGTTAGCCAGAAAAAATAATCGTATAAATAAAACGAAAGAGATTCATTATTTTCGCACCTCCCTCATTATTTTCGCACCTCTTCATTTCGTATAAGTAAAATGAAAGAGCCTCATTATTTTCTCACCTCTTCATTTCGTATAAGTAAAAGTACTTTTGAAGGAGTTTTCAGAGGAGATTTCTTTTGCCAAAGAGTTTTTAGAAGGTATTTTTCCTCTTATTTATAATCCAGGCGTACATTCAAAGAAGTGTTTCCCAATGCGTTTTTGTCAAAGATTTTGTGTTCTAAAGTAATTTTGAAAAGAAGTTATTAATTTGCAAGAAGTTTTTTCATAAAGTATTTTTCCAAGATATTTTTCCAAAGTAGGTTATTTGTTTGCAATGGGTTTTTTCCAAAGAGGTTTTTTTTTTTTTCAAAAAGTGTTTTTCCAAGGTATTTTTGCAAAGTAGGTTCTTTGCAATGGGTCTTTTCCAAAGAGTTTATTTGCAAAGTATTTTTGCAAATGAGTTTTTTTTTTCCAAAATATTTATGTAAGTTGTTTTTTCAAATAAGGGTTTTTTTCAAAGAGTTTTTTTTTCTCCAATTTTTTTACAAAGAAGATTTATTTACAAGGTGGTCTTATTTTTTTCCAAGGGTTTTTCAAAAGGATATTAAGCAATCATGGGAAATAAAAGAAACCGTAAAAAAAAAAGTGATTGTAAACGTGATGACGATGCTAATAGGGAAAAAAAAACTCAGAAATACAGCCAAAAGAGCAAGGGTTGCAGAAATGGAAGAAATAAATGAAGATATAAGAACATATTTACATGACAATGTTGATGAAATGGAAATTGAAAATAGGGTACAAAAAGAACAAATGGAAGTTGAAAAGACCATTGTTGACGTTAATAGTGATTTACATGTTAATGTTGATGAAGTCAATATTGAAGATCAAAACCAAGATCCAGAAATTGGACCTAGTATGTATATATCATGTATTTTCGAAATTCATTTTTTATAATGAATTGTATTTTTGGACATATGTTAAATTAAATTAAATTTGATGTATAGGTACTTTCACCATTGATGATGAAATGTTGGAAGACATTGATTGCGACAAATATGGAGAAAAATTACCCATACATGTTGCACGATATCGTGCTACAAAAATTTATGATGATATTCTCAAAGATTGTTCAATAGCAGGACAAGCACAAATTTTGAGATGTTTATTGGTGTCCAAGAAGTTAGAAGGTACTACGTCATTATTGGGTATTCACAAGGCGACAAAAGAGTGTAAACTGAAACATAATGTGATAGAAAATAGAGGCGATGCAATAAAAAAATTTGGAAAATCCAGAAAGAAAGATACCAGTGCTGCACATAGAGCAATTCAGACATCAATTGTTTCAGCTAGTACTAGACAAAAACGTTTGACAACATAACTAGCACAAGCAATTGAAACCTCAAGAAATAAATTATACAAACATAGCAAATTTAGAATGCAAATAGATGAAAATGATGAAATTGCTTGCTGGGCAATTATTTGTAGACAACCTTACAAAGATAGAATGGGAGAACGTGTTAAAGATATTGTACAAAAATATTGGTTGGAACATGCTCGAGTTTCACCAAATTCAAGGGATGTGATACGACAAAGAGTATCATGAAATATATATGAAATTCATCCAAAACATATAATGGAAATGACACAAGTACAATTGTTCAATAAATTCAAGGAAGATCATCGTGGAATTAATATGTCGATCACTACATTTGTGCAACAAAAACTATGGTATGTTACACCTATTGCTATACATGAAACGTGTTGTTGTCGTTATCATGTGCAATTTCAATTATATTACGACACGTTTCTTGAATTTGGTAAAATGTTTTGGACAAATTCACCACCTCCGCCCACAGTACGTGAATTCACATCTCAAACCCTATGTGAAAGAAATCACGATGAAGTATTTATAATAAGAAATGTGTCAATGGAAAACATTGTCATGGTTGTGGAAATATTGTTTTATTCCACAATAAATACCCTATCGATAATGATCAGTTGCTTTCAAATGTAAGCGTCGATTGGATAATATATGAATACAACAATTATTCTACAAGTTCTAGTGATGCACATTCCAAAAGAATTGAATTGCGAGAACATAAAATATGTGTGATAGATTTTCTCAAGAAATTTGAAAGTGAAATTTATAAGTACACCAAGCATTCACATAGAGGACAATGGCAAGACCTTTAATTCAAACATTCCCATGAAAATTTTCCAATTGGAACAATTTTGTCTGTAGTTGATTTTGCAGAAAACTACACATTTGCTGCACAAAAAGAGATTCAAAGTGAATACTATCATTCTGACCAAGTTTCAATATTTGTCCATGTTCTATATAGACATTCTCAACAAGATGTTGATGGCATTGAAAGCACATGTGAAAATCGATATGTGATTAAAGAATATCACTTTTATATCAGTGATGATCGTACACACGATACACATTTTGTTCAACATTGTATTGAAATTTTTTTCTATGATTCACTAAAAAGTCGTAAAGTTGAATTAAATGAACATTGGATATGGTTGGATGGATGTGCAGGACAATTTAAATCTTCACGATCATTTTTTTGGTTATGTCGACTTCATAAAGCAATGAACATTAAACATTGCTAGAATTTCTTTGAAACTGGACATGGAAAAGGTGAACATTATGGTGCAGGAGCATGCATAAAGAGAGCACTTCGAAGATGGAAAATGAACCATTCTTCTAAACGATTTCATTTAGTTGCAGAGGTTGTCCAATGGTGTAAATCAAATCTAAGCCATGATTGTAGTCAACAACCAAAAGATGTGTGCAGGTATATACAATATTTTTTTAATTTATATTAATTGTCAATTTTAAAAAATATATGTACTAACATTGAAGTATTTGTACACTAACATTAAAAGTTGTCATTTGTGATTTATCATTTATTGTGTAGTTTTTTTTGGCTTTTTGGGGTCCAAGATATAGATAGATCAATACCATACGAGGCTAGAACCATACATGGAACTAGAGAACTTCACTCTATTCAAACAAAATCCTTCCAAAACATGTTTGCATTTGAAAGTAGAAAGCAAACATGTTTTTGTCATATTTGCACTAAAAATGTTGAAACTACAGAAGTTTGTGAAAACATAACAAACAACTATGTAAAACATTGGAAACACACATAGATTAATCCAAAAGGAAAAATGCCACTAGAAAACATAGAAGAATTAGAATCGGAAGAAATAAAAATATCATCTGATGGCGATATAATTTCAGATCTTGTTAGAGAAGGTAATGATGTTGTTTATTGTTCAATATTGTCCATCACCTTATGTTTATATAGTCAATTTAATTCACTTAACTCGAACGCCAATTGTAATTTGCACAGGAGATATTTTCGCTGTGATTGCACCTTTAGACAACAATGAATACGTAAAATATTATTTGATGTGATGCATCGAAGGAAAAATGAAGCTATTGGAGGACTACAATGACAACGGATTATGAACCTGATGTTATATGTTGTCAGTATAGTCATTTAGTATGTGCATCTTGAATAAAATTAGAACAAGTTGTATAAGAAAAACCTTAAAAAATAAAAAATGGAAACTGCCCAAATATGACCATGAACGGATAATTGAGGACATAATTCCATTGCGTTGTTTTTAACTATATCATTCCTTTTTCTAATTCTTGTTATATGTTAAGATTGGCTATCATATCAGTCATTTATTAAAATTCAAAATCAAGTTTCTAATGTTACCTTAGTAATAAAAAAATATTAGAATTCAAAATCAAGTTGCTTTAATGTTACCTTAAAAAATTGATGGATTGAGCTATAATTTATTAGAATTCAAAATCAAATTACTAATTTTACTTTATTAATAAAAAATATTCCTATCAAAACTTCTTAAAATTCCTAACCATTCCTAACATTCACTCATACATTCATATATTTACGCCTATCAAAACTTCCTAACATTACTAACATTTTCTAACCATTCCTAACATTCACTTATACATTCATATATTTACGCCTATCAAAACTTCCTTAACATTACTAACACTTCCTAACATTCCCCACATTGATTCCTAACATTCTTAAATTTCTAAACTTTTCAACATTACAAATATGTTACATATACAAACATACATAAATTTACTAATACAATGGCATTCATATATTTGCACCTATCTAAACTTCCTAACATTCATTCTTAACATTCCTCATCCCCATTCCCACATCCACTCCTAACATTTCCCATGTTTATATAGTCAATTTAATTCACTTAAAACTCTTGAGGTTAACATTCCCCATATTCGTTCTTAACATTCCTAACATTCCTAACCTTTACATATACATGTATATAATCCAAAAAACAATATCTCAAATCAATGTAACAAATTGGATTGCTTTCATTCTTAAGGTTAAAATTCTCCATATTCGTTCTTAACATTCCTAACATTCATAACCTTTAAATATATATGTATATAATCCAAAAAACAATATCTAAGATAAATATATGTATGTATATAATCCAAAAAAACATTCATGAACATTAGAGTTCAATGTACATGTATATAATAATAAAAAACAGTCATGAACATCTAAGTTCAATGTACATGTGTATATAATCAATAAAACATTCATGAACATGTGTATAATCCTAAAATTAAACTATTCGATGTCTGAATCGAAGAAGTCCATCACTATCCTCCACCTAGGGTCTTCCCTTTAACTCATAGCAATCTGAAACATGTATAAAAACAAATTATGAATATCATAAATCATTTAAGCAATTTTAAATTAAAATCAAAACATTAAAACATTAAACTAGTATATAAAAGATCAATAAAATTACTAACAAAATTACCTCAAATTCTCCATCATTCAATGGAGTCTTCTCTTCGCCTCTAAAAGGTGGAGAATACCCAAGCTACAACATGTATAAAAATAGTTTATAAATCTTACAAACTATTTAAACTATTTTAAACCAAAATAAAAAAATAAAATATTAAACTTACCATTCCACCACTATCCTCCAATGGAGTCTTCCTTTCGCCTCAAAAGATTGAAGAGATCCAAGCTTCAACATATATACAAGCAATTTACAAATGTCAAAAATTATTTAAACTAATTAAACTTATATATCAGAAAACAATTTGGATAATATTACATACATTGAAGAAGAAACATGTAAAAACATTACTACTTTTGCTTCCTCTAAATTTTATGTGTAGATATGTAAATATGGGTCGAGGAGTAATAGGAGTCATAGATTTGATAAATCATATCTATAACTCATAATACTCCAAGACCCATTTCTACAAATAAAGATAAATGACCCTTCTTTATATCAATAACACTGCAGCCATAGATGATAAGGAGAAATCATCTCTACCACTATCGCCACGTCGATGATCAATTGAATGTGAACTATACAATAAGCCTGAATCTAGAGGTGACCACGCTAATCTTTTATTTTCATTTCAGACACCAACTCCCAAAAAATGTAATGACCACCTACGCTTCTGTCTCAAGGCTACTCTCTTTCCATTGAATATGACATCTACAAATTTACAGAAATATCAATTTCTACATGTTAATTAATCAACTTCAAAAACATAGCTACTATAAAAACTAAGATTTCAATAAGGAACTAGATGTCCCTAATATTATCTAATAGTTCTTTAAATGATTATAGCTAATTTATTATCTAATTCCATATCAATTTCTACATGTTAATTTTAATCAACTTCAAAAACCTAGCTACTATAAAAACTAAGATATCAATAAGAACCTAGATATACCTAATATTATCTAATAGTTCTTTAAATGATTATAGTTAATTTATTATCTATTTTCATTTGAGATGATATCTACAAGATTACACAAATGAATTCATATCATGTTCAAATTCTACATGTTAATTCCTCATCTTCAAACACCTAGTCACTATAAACACTATAAAAACTAAGTTTTTAATAAAGACCTATATTTCCTTAATATTATCTAATATATCAACTCATTACATATTCAAACTCTGCATGTTCATGCCTCAATGTCAAAGAGCTAACTACTATAAAAACTAAGTTTCTATTACCTAGATGTCCCTCATATTATCTAATAGTTCTTAAAATTAAAATAGGTACACTATTGTTGGATGTATAAAAAAATAATGTAGCAATCTTTTTGTTTTTTATGTGTTTTAAATTTTTAAAACTATCTTTTTAATAAAGACCTAAATGTCCCTAATATTATCTAACAGTTCTTAAAATGAAAATAGCTACACTATTGTTGGATGTATAAAAAATTAATGTAGCAATCTCTATGTTTTTGATGTATTTTGGATTTTTAAAATTAATAAAACCAATATCATCAAATATGAAATTAAAACTACATTTCTTTATGTCAACTACAAATATTTTCATTATTCCATAAAATCATAAAAAATATCCCTTATACTAAGTAAACTGATCAAAGTCACAGTTGATGAACTCTGCATTGACAAAGTTGATTAACTCTGCATGGATAGAGTTCATCAACTCTGTCCACATGGATAGGGTTAAGTTCATCACTTCATGTAAACAAAGTTAATCAACTCTATCCATGGACATAGTATTCATTCATGAACTTTGTCCATGAATAGATTTAATACAAATATCTTCCTTATTATACCTATGAACTTAAATTAATATTATAAAAAATTCACAATATCTTAATATAATACTAAGTATAAATTGTAACTAATAAACATTATATAAGTTATATGTTTCTTTTTAGATTAAAAATACATAAAATAAAGCAGATCAGTAATAAAAAAATCTGATGTTTTATGTGTAATAATGGCTTTTTTTATGATTTATATTAAAACTACTAAAATACGTTTTGCTTAGTAAAGTTATTAGGGAAAGAGTTGATGAAGTCTGAATGAACTATGTTTTGCCAAGTTTAATCCATTGTCTTGTCTATTTGGACAGATTTGATTTACTCTATTCACATGTGGACAGAGTTGATGAACTTTGTCCAAATGGACAGAGTTCATAAACTCTGTCCATTTTGAGAGCGTTCTTTAACTCCGTCTATTTGGAGAGAGTTCTTCAAGTTTGTCCATCTAGAGAAAGTTCATGAACTGTCCATCCGAATGTTGATCAACTCTAAAATACTAAAACTACTAAAATACATTTTACTAAGTAAAGTTATCAAAGAAAGAATTAATGAAGTCTGAATGAACTATGTCTTGCTAAGTATAATCCATTGTCTTGTCTATTTGGACAGATTTGATTTCCTCTATTCACATGTGGTCATAGTTGATGAACTCTATCCAAATGGATAGAGTTCATCAACTCTGTCCATTTTGAGAGAGTTCTTTAACTCTGTTTATTTGAAGAGAATTCTTCAACTTTGTCCATCTAGACAGAGTTCATGAACTGTCCATCCGAGTGTTGATCAAATTTGTCCAAATGGACAGAGTTCATCAACTCCTTTCATTCTATTTAAATTATTACCTATAATTTAGGTTAAAAATATTTCATTCTAATTCAAATAAATTATATTAAATTCTAAAAACATAGAAATTATAATTAAAATAAACAAAAACTTACCCAAATGGACTCTATTGATGAACTCTGTCCATTTGGACAGAGTTCATCTACTCTGCTAACATGGATAGAGTTCATCTACTCTGTTAACATGGACAAAGTTCATACACATATAGATATTAATTAAAATTAAAATTATAAGATTTATACAACAACACATAACATATGCAAGATTTAACTCTGCAATACTATCATGAAAAACGAATGCCATTGGCTACAACAAAAGATATATCACATATTAAAAATTTCATTTCAAATTATAGAAGAAATTTCATAAAATATTTGTTGAAAGGGGGGAGCACAGCAATACGAAACCATGAACAGACCCTCCAAGGAAAGACCACAAACACCAAAACAATGTGTCCTCCACGAACACACCTCCATGATGAACAGACCTCCATAGCGAACAGTCCATCACGAAGCACCCTCCACGAATAGACTTCCACGCCGACAAGAAACTAGTATGTGTAGAGGATAGGGGTGACGGACAACAATAGACAAATCGGACGACGGAAACAATGTCATCCAGGAATCCAGCAGGTTTTACCGTAGTGCGATCTGCTAGTTCTAGGATGGAAGGGGCAGGTCAAAGAAATTGTCCTAACTGTAAAACTTCTAAAACTGTGATGGTCATCATGTTAATAGTGGATCCTAAATCGATTAATGTATTCTCTATAGCGGTGTTGTTTATAATTACAGTCACTACTGGGGTTCCTGGATTTGTATATTTTGCAATCCGGGACTAACCTGTCATACATTCAGACATTTCTCCTATAACATGAATTGTAAGAGGGTCCTTTTGCTTCTTTCCTGGGCGTTTAATACATAGCTCTTTCATTACCTTACTATCTATCGATAGGTATATCTTTGATAGCTTGTAATAGAGGGATCTTAATACAAATGTTCTTTAATTCATTCAAAATTTTATACTCCGGATGAACTACAGGTTTTTGTTTTACTAATCTTTCTGGAAATGGAGGAATTCTTTGCTCCTAAATAGTTTCTTGTGGAGGATGGGTGTGTACTGGAACCTTTGGAATGGTCACATCCTCCAAAATAGCATAATTCATGGGTTCATAGTGAATCTTCTTCTTCTTTTTTTGGTTCTTGAATGATGACTGATGACTTGGGTTTATTATTCACAACTCTTCCCGATCGTAATTGAATTTCATGTACAGGTACAGTCGAGATAAGGTATGAGGGAAGAGTTTGCAACTCAATGTTGTTAAGAGCTTGAGTTGGTTTATTGTTAGGGTTATGTATTGGTTGTGTAGGTAACAATGTTGGTCAAGGAGGATTTGAATTCTGAAAGTGATGAGGTTGTTGTGTGATGAAAGGAACTGGAGGTACAAATCCATGAAGCATTTGCTGGAAATTACTCGCGAATGCCCTAAATACGCGACTGTTGTCTCCGCAACCTGCGTATTCCTCCTGTAGATGTAAAAAAAAGATGTCTTTAAAAATTCGTGTAGTTTGGGTAGTTATGCAATTGATTTCTTCATTTGTAACTACTTTGTCTTTGACCCTATCACTTCATAAAGGTATAAGTTGAGGTAGGCAGGTCCATGAGTGGATACTTGAATCTGTGCATTATTATGCTGGAGGAATCGGGAATCTCTTTTCCCACACCTTTTCCCTAGAAGAATTCTCCTTGTGTTGTAGAGCTTGGAGGCTGAGTTCCTTGGAGAAGAGAAGCAACAAAACCAGATCAAGGTTTCGTGAGGTGCCCAACTTGAAGAGAAGGTATACTTGTACTTGTTTTCAAGATTAATAAAGATGTGATGTCCTTATTCTTCCCAAATCATTGTTCAAAGTGTGATTGAATATTTGTTTATGATGATATTATGATGTTATTCAGATCATTATTTCATGTTTCTTTGATTATCATTAATTTATATGTGGTAATATTGGTTTGAGGAAGGTATAATTCATTTTGCAGGTCTCTTGGAGCAAGAGGAGCGAGAGGAGAAAGAAGAGGATTGAAGGGATGCTTGGATCAACCTTGATTTGTTGAGGTATGAACCATTATAATCTATAAATATTGTTTATATTTACTTGCAGAACCATTTGCATCCACCTTTCAACCCTAGTACGTTGATGGCCTCTTAAACCCTAGCCATAGGAAACTTTCCGTTACAACAGAACTGGTGACCATACTGGGGAGAGCCTTGTATGTTTGGGGTTTCTATATATTTATTTCAGCATTTTGTAAAGTTTTAGCTCCTTCTTGTGACTTAGGAACACCTTCTCTGTCTTATAGTACATTTCCCCTACCTTCCTAAGGCAATTTTTGACCTTTTTTGGGATTTTTGCCAGCCATACGCCAGTTGCAGACTGAATAGTCGCATGTCTATTTTATACATGAGACTTTATATACTGTAAAACCATGCATTACATGTGACCTATAAGTAGGGGAACTTGTGTGTGCCCCTAAAACAATGTGTTTTCCTCATTTTTGTGGTTTTTTCTGCCGTTGTGGGCTATTTGGTAGCTCTTTTGGGGTCTTCTATAGGTGCATGAATCCAGGGAGTTAGTGTCATCCTTTTTGGTTGTTATTTATATATGTGGTAAGTCTTTTTATAGAATTAGTTTTTTCTCTTTGCTCATTCCCCCCACCCCCTTTGCCTGGTATGATTTTTGGCTTATGTTTCTGGTCAGCCTCTGTTAGTGCTATTTGTCTAAACTTAGAAGCTTATTGGTCTTTGTTTCCTTCTTCTTTTGTTGGTTCACTTCACCATGCAAAACTAGTTGACTTGTATCTTATGCAAGCCTTCCTTCCAAGTAGGGTTTGTATTGACTTTAGGGCATTCTAGAGTCTTTTTGGTGGTTGTATAACATAGTTCCTTTTGCTTTGTTCTTGACATTTGCATACTTTAGTTTGTAGGTAGTTTTTATTTTGCATTTATAAAAGAAAAAGAAAAAAAACACATGTTTGCTTTATATGCATGTAGATTAGGTTTTTAGTCTAGATTGCATGGAATATCATTGTTTTCAAAAAAATAAAAATAAATTGTTCTTGTTGGTTACTACGGGGCAGACCCGGGTTTACTTGTACTATACCAATAATACCCCTAGCTCACTGGCCCTTTCAGCAACAGACCGTAGAACGGCCTGAAGTCTCACCCGAAGTGATCTTGGATGGGTTGGCTAAAGACTCAAGTGTCCTCAACCAGGTTCTGTAGCATCCTGGTGGTTCTTATCTCTTCTTAGACAGCGGGACCTCTCTACGAGGCGCTGTTCTCTCTTCTCGTCGGATCTGATAGGGGAAGGATCCTATCACATCACAGCCCCTAGGACGACCCACAACTTTTCCCTCTACTTTCCTTCTCTCCTACAATATCTCACACTGCAGGTCCTCCGACGGTGTGATATCGCCTTTCTTTACTGCGATATCTCTATAGTAAGGCTTACTATGACTCTCTAGGTCTAAAGGATTTCTCCCTTAGGTACACTAGCCGAGTTACACAGCCTCACTTAGACTTCTACAGTCTAATATGCTTAACATCAACTATGCGCAATCCTGCTGAACTTGTATACATAAGTCGCTTAATACTGTAACTGTTTAACTGTCATAAATCAAGCACTGGTAACCTCATACATAGAATACTTGACGGATTCAACGCACAGTTTAACCTTCTAAGCTACTATAAACTGACAGATAGCATACATACATTCATTAACTGTTAAAGCAAAGTTCATGTAACGAATGACAGATAGTAACTAAGTAAACACAATCACATGAAACAATCGCATAACACACTGATTTTACGTGGTTCACCTCCCAGGAAGGAAGCTACGTCCACAGGAACTGGTTTTTATATTATATCTTGAGAGAGTAAACACAGTTCCGCTACAACCTAGTATGCAGCTTGAGATCTTCTCGGAAACTCCGCACACACAGCCGGGAGCCCTTCTCTCTTAGATCTCTTCTCTTTCTATATTGCCTTCTTACAATATACTATTCCGCTCTCTCTCTCTCTCTCAATCACCACGGATTGTTACATTCATGCTCTAGGAGCCAGCTACTGGTTACAGTAAGATAAATACAGACTGAATAACAGAACCAGAGCTTGAATCTTCTACAATACAACTGACTATGAGCTAACAGATCATCGACTGACTAGCTAATTGTTTGAATAGCTAACCTTTTACAATACAAAATACATGCCTTTATAGGCGGCCCGAAGGTCTCGCCATTACAACACTGTGGGCCTTTCCCAAAAGTAACCCAAAACCCTAACTGTGAAAGTCGGCCTATATATACTTGTACTACTGCTTTCCGTCACACCACAGCTTTCTGCAGTATTCCACGCTTCCCGACGCTAATCGTGGGTATGGGCACCGCTTCCTTCTGTCCTTCATCTTCAATACCTCGGATCGTTGCTCCTTTTCCATTTATGAGGGTAGCTGAGCCCTCCTGTCTACGTCGCTGCCTTAAGTGCAGTGGTTGAGCTCTCTCTTCTCAGCCGCTCAGGTACTGTTCTCTTTGACTTTCTTATCCTGATATAGCAGCTTTTCCTGTAGCTGCGGGACCATTATAGGAAATTTCAACTCAAAATGGGCCTCCTAAAATGAATTACTAAAATAATAGTTAAAATAATAAAATAATATTTATTAATTTTGGAGGAAGAAAATAAAAAAAACTACTTTTTTGTTTGTATTTTTGACATATATCCCTGTGTTTTTACTCAAATTTTGATCGGGAGAGCTCATTGGATGCGGAATTAAATCCAACGAGTACCCACTCGGCATACTTTTGACGGACCCCGCTACCCCAAAAACAAGAAATAGCTGAAAAATGTAATGATGACATCATCATTCCATTTTTTCAGGTATTTCTTGTTTTTGGGGTAGCGGGGTCCATCAAAAGTATGCCGAGTGGGTACTCGTTGGATTCAGAATTTAATTCCGCATCCAACGAGCTCTCCTGATCAAAATTTGAGTAAAAACACAGGGAGATATGTCAAAAATACAAACAAAAAAAGTATTTTTTTTATGATACCTATCCCCAAATTTATATTAAAAAAATGTTTAAGACCTATACGATATTTCAAATTTAAAGCAATTTCATTGGCTAACACATGATGACATGGAATTTGAATAAAAGTTAAAAGGCCCATTTTGAGTTGAAATTTCCTCTAATGCCTGCTCCAACAGTCCCCTAACACTTACTTGTGGCTCATCCCTCAGCCACTAACAGCTGGTTTCTCTTGCCGTAGCTTCTCCTTGGCTTCCTGCGAAATCCTTGTAAATCTCTGTCGAAGTCCTGTGACTTCGTTCTGCATAGCTTCGACACACTCTTGTGTCGTTTCAAGCATAGCTTGACTAATGATGGAGTCTTCTGTGAACTTAGTTCGTATGTCTCTCTTATCTTTCCTTCCCTCGTTGTCATGCTCTTGCTTTCGTCGCTTGCGAGACCTGATATACTGTAAAGTTGTATATAGGTCGTTTTGTGGATGAGCAGCTCTTTGAAGGATCTTAAGCTTTTGAGAAGCCTTCCACAGATATCCTTTCCTCTTTATCTGGGTTAGAAATTTTATCACAAAGGAAATAGAAATCTGTATCTTCCAGCCTTCTCAAACATTTCATTCAGTCTAGATCATTCCATACGAAAACTATACAGGCTATGAATTCCATTCCGAGAACAAGCATTTGTCTGCATGCTGAATTTCTACTTCGTTCCTTTCCTTTTTCCTTTTTTTTTCTGTGTCTCGGATTCCTGTTTCTTGGTCCTTTTTTCTTTCTGTGAGATCTTCTGGGAAACTCCATGTGCACATCCATCCGAGTTGTCCTTCTCTTTCTTTTTCTCACTTTTACTTTCCTCCTTTTCCTTTTTCTCTGTTCTAAGCTAGACTCTTCTACTATCTGAGCTTGACTCCTCATCCTTGGCGGTTGTCTGGCCTGTGATGTACCTACTTTCACAACCTTGGGCGGTGTCACCATAACAGAAACGAGGCCACCACTCTGGAATCGTTTCACAATGTATTCTAAAGGTTCCGTCTCGGACATAAACCACTCGGTGCAGTACTCTGGACTGGCAATGGCTGCGAAATTGGAGAAAACCAGCACTCTGCAACTGGAGTATTTCTTCATAGGGAAAACTCTTCAAATTGATCTATAGCTCTCATAACTTGTAAAAGTAACCCTTATGTATGAATGATCTCTGTTTTTATGCTGAAGGCGATAATCCCTGAAGCAACGGTCATCTAGGCTAGACCCGTCGGTAGTATTAATTGCATGGACAAGACCACACCCGTCATTTCGATCCTCATTAATTGCTGAAATATGATCAAATTTCCCTTGAAACTTGTGTGCAGGTGCCGGTCTCGTCGAAGATTTTACCAAATCTGGAAAAAATCATTATACTGTTACCAAATCTAGGGCAACAGATACCTGTCGTATCCAGATTAACTGCTTGTCAGAAGGTGAAGTGACTGGCCTTCTGTCCCTTTTTAAAAGTGTCTACATGGCACGAGGAAACATCGCCTTGCTACGATGCCACACCACATCATCGGAACAAAATGCTGGCGTGAACCTCCTTAACGTTCAAACTTCGCAAGCGTCCTGGTACTTGCGCAACATAAACTTATACTTAGATTTTATTTTATTTTATTTTTACAATACAAAATACATGCCTTTATAGGCGGCTCGAAGGTCTCGCCATTACAACACTGTGGGCCTTTCCCAACAGTAACCCAAAACCCTAACTATGAAAGTCAGCCTATCTGTACTTGTACTGCCTCTTTCCGTCACACCACAGCTTTCTGCAGTCTTCCACACTTCCTAGCGCTGATCGTGGGTATGGGCGCCGCTTCCTTCTATCCTTCGTCTTCAATACCTCGGCCCGTTGCTCCTTTTCCATTTATGAGGGTAGCTGAGCCCTCCTGTCTACGCCACTGCCTTAAGTGCAATGGTTGAGCTCTCTCTTCTCGGCCGCTCAGGTATTGTTCTCTTTGACTTTCTTATCTCGATATAACAACTTTTCCTGTAGCTGCGGGACCCTGATCCAATAGTTCTTTTGTGGTTTTCAAGTTTCTATTTGAAAAGAAAGAGAATAGTTTTTTATTTTTACATTTAATTTCTCTTTGCTTAGTCATTTTGTTTCAACTTTTAGTCAAAACACCACATAAGTTTCACGCCATTTACCCTCTGAATAAAAACAACCTATTAAAATGAACGATATAATTTAAAAAATATTAGTAAGTTTTATTTTATAGGATTCTACACCAACTATCTTAGGCTAGACTTGTGGATTAGGGAGTTTCAACTCTCCACAAGTGTTTAATTTCAGATGTAGTTGGCCAATCAATAGGCAAATCCTCTTCTATGTTGATTGTATATGGGAAGCTCCTCTCAAGTAGGAGTTAAGCACGAGGCCGCGTGGAGGCTTGGATTGAGGAGATGACCCTCCAATTCCTTTCCAAATCGTAGACCAAGGTTTTTGTGCATCTGGGGACTTCTGTCAATACCACCCTTTAGGCCCCGTGCGGTGCTGATGTTGATAGGGTTTTGGGCTTTGCTACCTGTTGGGTGTTATAATGTCTAAATTAATCCACCTATTCTTTAATTATCAACTGGGGTTGGTAAGCTTAGATTTGACACAAAATATATGCGAAGGTAGAGAGTGTCATGTAAATATTTTAACATAACAAAATATCGAAAGATCTTTCAACATGAAAAACTGAGTCAAACTTCCTAAAAATGCAATTAAGGTAACTAAACTCAGATAAAATTTTAACTAAACAAATAATCTATCTTATAACTTTGGACTGAAAAGATATAATCAACAACTTACTTATTCAAATGGAAAACTAAAGTGCAAGGAAGACTTAACTTATAAGCAACTAGAAAACTTGATAAATAAAACTTAATAAGGAAAGCTTAAAAAGAAACAAGTAGAAAACTTAATAAAGAAAACTTAAATAAAAGAAGCAAGCAGAAAAATTAATAAAGAAATATTTTTAGGTTCTGTCCTACAAGTTCTTTCAACAATAACACAATCATAAAAGACAACCTAAAAACATACTAAGGAAAACAAATATAAGCCTAAATTTTGTACATAAAAAAATAAACTAATTCAAAAGGAATAAACACAAAATCATACAACCATAAGACAAAATCAAAAACAAAACTTAAGAATAACTTAAACTACATTCAAAGTAAAAGAAGTAAGGAACATGATAAAACTTTAATAAATAATTTAAAACAACTAAACTTTAACTTAAATGTTAAAAAAACTATTATTTAACTATTACAGACAAAGCATAATTAAAACATCAACAAAACATAACTGAAAACAATCTTACAATACATAAAAAAACATTAAAAACAGAACTAAAGGCTGAATGACAGATTGAACTGTGGGTCTGAAAGGGTGGCTGAATAACAGATTGAACAGGCTATCTGAAAGATAGGTTGCACAGTAAAAATAGTAAAAATTAACCTAAATGACCTAATCTTCAGGTGAAGTCATGCAGATGTAATTCTAATGCATTGTAACAGTAAATAAACCTATTTAACAACAAATTAACCTTAAACTAATTCATGAACAAAAGGAATCATTTGCATATTAAACTAATAAATAAACTGGAAATTAACTTGCATAAACTCAAAACAAGAAATGAAATAATAGAATTGAATCTATTCTAAATTCATAAAACAACTTATTCTATATTCTTGACAACAAAGACTAAAAGTAATGTTGGAAATGAAAATAACTGGAAACAAAATGACAAGAAAATAACTAAAAGAAAGCTATGTGCGCATCTAACTAATTAAATTTTGAAATAAAACTAAGTTAATGTATTGTAGAAAACAAATAGAATAGCATTTACTCTAATCTAATGGAAACAAACTAGAAATTAAACTAGACTAGCTAAAACAGAAAAGAAACTAAGCTAAACAAAGAAAATGAACCTCTGGTTGATGAGGGGCCCTCTCAGCAATTAGGGGTGATGCCTAGCTAACTTCTACTTAAACGCAATCTTCAACAACAATACATACAACTCTTTAGTCAGATGGTGGAACAGAAATACAAAGTTCAAAAGTAAATTACAGCAATAACTCTTCTCCTAACTCTGTTAATTGATTGATTTTCTAGCTAACTGAGCTCTCTCATAGAGGATGCTTTATATAATTATTTACAGGGATGAGCAAGTCGACCCTTTAGAGGTCGAATGCTCTCTAAATTTAGCCGATATTTAAAGCATTTAATTGATCATAGGCCAGCACATAAACATTTTCCTTCTTCAACGTAAGTCTGGTTCTTTTCACTGGACGACATACACACATGTTCCTTATCCAGCACAAACGATCTGCAGAGGTAGCACACAACTCCTTCTTTAGCATGAACATGGAATGGTGGTGACCCAAGGCAGCGTACACGGTGAATCTTCTAGAAGCACAGGCCATTCTATTCTGTAAACGCATAGGCTGGTGGTAGTTTGGAGTCAAGCAGAGGAGGCCATGAGTGATCCTTCTAGGGTGTGAGTTGAATGCATCAACCCAGCGCGTGGATGGTTGATGTGGTGGAAAGTGAAGGAGAATGCAGAATGGAGAACTATCTAGAACACAGCTTCATCACCCATATGCATGGATAACAGAATGTTGACAGCTGGTTCATGTTTTAAATGGCTGGATTTAATTCTTAGTAGTGCACAACCTGATAGGAGATCTGAACAGAGTGCTAAACGGAAGGCTGGGATGTGAGCTGGATACGTTGGGCATCGATCTAGGGTGAACGGAGTGTCTATCTACTAGTGTGCTTCAGGACTAGAGTCTACAGCAACACATCTCAACATCTGGAAAACCACGAGTGATTTTCATGCAACGGGCTGAATGATGAGCTGGACATGCTGTGCGAAAACCAAGTTGAATGCGTTTTGCATATTAATTTGGCCCAAAGAGATTATAAAACATGGAGTTGAATACTAATCTGTGTGACATAAAACATACAAAGGATGATAAAATATGTATTTAAATGAATAATTTATCTACCAAAAATGATAACAAATTGAGGATCAACACTACCTTGCCCATGCATGCGAACTAGGCTTGCGACTATCCCCACAGACTGTTAGTATAGTTGCGGTATCCTTTAGTCTCTTTTGACATCTAGGGTTCATACATAGGTACACCGGAAGGCTATTTTTGGTTGACCTTGGATGGGATTGGAAGGTAACCCCGGTAGAAGGTGTGGGAGGGTGGTGGGTGATTCCTTCACTTGTGCCTAAGAACATCTACAAGGACACCAAGTAACTGTCTCTCAGCTTTCTTCTGGAAGGTGTATCTTATACCTGTTTGTCTGTTTGGCTTTAGGAATTTTTTAGTGAGTGCTGTGTGGTTTGTCTGTACTTAGTTTTCCTTTAGGTGTGTTCTTTGTAATTTTGGTCGCTTGTCGACCTCAGACTTTGTATTATTTTTTGAATCTATGGCTAGCACCCCTTTGAACACCATCCAATAGATCCCCATGTTGGGAACTCCTTGTACTATTCCTCTCACAGGGAATGTTGGCGTTCCTTTGATGGCCACCCTGAATCTGCCTGGATTCACCCTAGGGATACCGGTGTGGTTTTTCTCCACTCCAACTATCCTAAATGCTCCTGATGCTTCTCAAGTAAGATCCTTATATCAAGGGCATCAAAACACTGCTTCCCCTTCACCTATAGTTGATTCTCCTTCTCCTTCTACCTCATGCGGTGAAAGTATTGATACTAGTAATTGACAGTTGAAAAGGAGTAAAAGAAAGAGGAATAGAAAGAAGACACATAAGAAAGAGGGCACCCATTCAACCTATGTAAGTCAAGTTGAACCTCACCACCCAGCCTCTACAGTTCATGCTGGCACTAGTACAAAAGCGCGGATTTTTCCATGGAGGTCTTCCACGTTTCTTACTTTTTGGTGTAAAATCCGATGTAACAGGGATGAGGCGTCGCTGTATCCACGCCTAGCCATCGCTGTATCCATGCCTGGACTCTTAGACGTCTCTGTATCCATGCCTAAACTCTTGGACGTCGCTGTATCCACGCCTGACCGTCTCTATAGCAACGACACCATCTTTTGTTGACTTTTTACAATGGTCAACAATGTCATAATTCTAGTTGTCGTTCCAAATTTGTTTTTTTAGTTCTTGATTTAGGATCAAGTTTACTATTTTAATATTATAGAAATTGTTTGCATTATTTTGAATTTGAATTGCTTTCATTTTTTGTTGAGGATTGAAGGAAAGTTGGATTCCATTATGTTGATAAGTTTACTTCCATTATTTTTCATTTTTAGTTAAGGCCTAAGACATCAAGCACACATATCCAAGTCTTGTAAAACTCTCCTTTCTTTTTTCAATCATGATTAGGAAAGGAAATGGTACAAATAAAATTGTGAATGTTTCTTGAAATTCTCATAAAAATGGGAGAGTTGGGATATTTGGAGTGACTAACTGCTTGAAAACTTTGAATCTCAATCTATTAGCCAATGAATTAATTGATGAAAGGATCTCATCGGCTCACACTAAAATAATATGATCATGTGGAAAGTAGAAATTCTAACATATAGGGTTAAATATCTCAAGAGGAGAAGCTTCCCACCTTTGATAAGCTTTATTCATATTATTGCACATATGATACACAAAGTTCACAACCTATGAGAGAAAGGTTAAAACTTGGTTTTGTTTACTCCATTCATAAAACAAACATGGTGAAAATAGTATGGGTAGGATTGGAGCAGGCTTCCCAATACATAACAATTGCAATTATATTTTTTGGTATGGGAGTGGTAACTAGAGCACTCTACCCACCAAGCGTTGTCATCCCTTGGATCCAAATATATGGTGGAAATTGACTATGGCATGATTTTATGTTTTAAACCAAAAATAGAAAATCGATTTGGGATTTTTGTTGTGGAAAAGAGGCAATTACTAAACTAAATATTCCAAAAGCGGGAGAACAAATTACAACCAACGCAGGGGAGACAGAAGAGTATTACAAAACACCTACTAATAATATGGGTGGGTGCCTTCCCTTCTGACTTCTGTGTAGCTCCAGAGCAACCTTGACTCCCAAAATGGGATTCATTAAAGGGATTTTTTTCTATTCTCCCCTCCGCTTCGCTTACCGGTTATGGATCTTATAGAAGAGCGCCAAGTCGAGGGTTTCTCCTATCATTCATGCAACCCTGTCTCCATACCCATCTGTATTTTCTATCAATAATCTGTGGGAATCTACCTAGAACCACAACCATCTGCGTTATCTTTGCATGCTTGGGTGACCAATCCATCTGATTTTTTCTTGTATACTGAGAAACCAACAATGTATACCTTTATATGGGTTCACCAAGTCGATTTGTGGAAGGAAGAGAACCCCATTAAGATCAATGCACAACCCACTCGACAATTCGGTGTCGGTTTTTTTTTAATATGTGGTAGCACAAATCCATGCCAATCCTTAACCTTTAACCTGGGATGGTGTAGAAGGTGCCTTAATGGAAAGGGTTTGTTTGATGG
This sequence comes from Pseudotsuga menziesii, assembly GCA_001517045.1. Lineage (NCBI taxonomy): Eukaryota > Viridiplantae > Streptophyta > Pinopsida > Pinales > Pinaceae > Pseudotsuga > Pseudotsuga menziesii. The sequence continues at coordinate 59,419 of LPNX010797034.1, read as the reverse complement.
GGTTTGTAGGTCCAGAGACAAATTTTGAAACTGAGCATGTCAGAGCATTGCAAAATCAGGCACAGGTCATGGATGATGGTATTAAATGTGAGTATGGGTTGGTCATGGCAACCGGAAGCAAGAGAGGCTTCAACCAAGCGTTTGGCAACATGGGTAAGAAACAGGCGAGTAAAGGGCTCCTTAAGCTCCAAATGTGCGGACACTCTCACTCAGCTGGAATCGCAGAACAGCAGTCCAGCAGTAAGCCTCCTCAACATTCTTCTTTGGCAGATGAACAATTAGGAGTGGCAGATGCTTCTTCGACCAGTCCAAAGTAAGTTTGCAGAAAATGACACAGAGAATATTTTGATGACATTTTACAACTGTTTATCTTTCTTATACTTTTGATAGGCATTGCAGAAAATGATACAAAGAAGATTTTGATGACATTTTACAACTATTTATCTTTCTTATACTTTTGATAGGGAAAACAATGCCATTAGTAATTTTGCTTGTGTAGAGAAGTGAATCCCAACTCCACTTTGCATTAAGATGGTATAAACCTATTTTAACAGGGGAGATAGACTTCAACCTTGTACCTCCAAAGCATAGGGTAATCCCAAAAGCAATGCTGATAGCTTTTTGAGTCTTTTTGGCAAAACGCTCTCTGCCCACATTAAGATGAAAAACACAACAGTCAAATTTGGCTAACACTTTCACCCACAGGGCTTTGGGGTTTAGTAATTTTTATTATCAATAATTTTGCTTTTGATTTATCCATATGATATTATAAATTCCAACTCCAATTTTCATTAAAACTAGATTTGAACCTAAACAAGATCAATGGCATTACGAATTTAACATAGGATAATCCCAAAACTTAGAAAGCAGTGCGGATAGATTGTTGAATTTTTTCATTTTTAGTACTCTATTTGTCAACATTAACCTCGAAAGAAAAGTATTTAAGCTTGCCCAACACATTTATCCATAAAACTACGGGTTTCCACATTAATACGGTTCACTAAATTACAGTCCAATGGAATTTGATAGCTTGTTGAGTTGCAAGAGGAAAGAAAATGTGGATTTTGATTGCTTGTTGAGTTGCAATGTTCTCTTACACCTCTTACATCTTCTCTCACATATGCCCTTACACCTAGCCTAGACATTATCACACCTCGCATTTTTTATTCCTGTACAGGGCATATTAACGTCATGTAGAATCATTTCTCAGGACTCATTAATCTACCTAAGATGACTGTTACGAGTCAAGGGAGAAAATATGTTATTCATAATGAGTTAGGCCATGCCCATGTACAACTTAACTATTATTATAATATTAATTATCAGTGATATTATACATATTAAAATAATTACCTCTTTTTGGGTATAATATGTGCTTACCCTTTTGGACTGTCTTCATCCTTGTCTTGTTTGAACTTTGGAATATACTATGGCCACCAAAATTCACCTTCTCAGCTACCAAATCAAGCAGCTGTGAATGGAAAATTTGGCTTCAACTTTTAAGCCTCGTGAAGAGTAAACAATAATGATAAACACAATTTCTCATGTTCTATGAACAGAAAGTAGTGTATATGCTCATAATGACAACAATTGATTATAGTTTCCGCATGCAACAGTTGAATGGTGAAATCCCTATTTATTGTAAATTTGTTCTCCGGACAAAGTTAGAATTTATGTTATTGGCTTGAGGAGGTTGTCATTTCAGCCATGCATTCTGGCTAAATCATTTTGAGTAGGGGTGGCATGTTATATACCCAATAAAGGGGTAATTATACAATATATGAATGACTGTAACAATGATAATAATTTATAATATATTTTTGGCTTCCTCATCTTGTAAGAAGCCCAGTGAACCCACCTGATGATGATGGTGAAGAGGAGGATCCAACGCCATGATTCTGATCAACAGCACCTCCAGATTCATCATGCAAAGAGGTGCTAGCCACAGCTCCTAATAAAAAAGATACACGCATATAATTAACATATTTTTTCACTCAAACACAACTTGTAGGCAGTAAGGAAAAATATCGCAACTAATAAAGTACCAAAGAGCATGCATTAAAAACAGTTTTTCCAAGTTAAAATTATACTTGCAAAACTCACTGGCATAAATTAAATGATCAAATATTATCCATTAGAACTCCATGCAATATGCTCTACACCAAAATATGCCTTGGTGAAGCCCAAAGTTAGCAGCTATAACTAGAGCATATGCTTGATAAGTGAAGATGTAAAAGCATATGCTTGATAAGTAAAAAAGTAAAAGCATATGCTTGTAAGCTGCATTCCCTTGACATGCACGAGCAAGAAGCTTTTTTCTACCGACAGGAGGTATACCTCCACTTGCTCACATGGAAAGACACTTAGTAGAAAGAATGGGTTAGCATATTTGAACCTCCATTAAATTTGTTACATAAAAAGGTACAACAATGAATTTTTTATGTTTATTTTCTGATTATGGCATATGTGCATACTGCATATCAAGCTTTGTTTAATCAATATAAAATTCACCACTTCAGAAAGATCTATTCTTTCTTTTGACCTTTCAGTAATTATCAACATGATCCTTTTGTATGGAATTCAGATTCCCAACCCCACACTCTAGGCTGGTGAACAATTCCCTCACCTCTTGTCACATATCTACAACAAACATACAAATGCCTTTCCTTTTCTTTTGAACCTGCACCTTCCTGCTCCACAATTGTTATAATTACTGAATGAGTAGAATATATTCTTTGTATGGTAAACATTGATAAAGAGGAATTGGTTCATTGCCTTCCTTAGCTTCACAATGGCCTATAATTATTCTCACAAACAGTGAGTGAGACTATAATTGTAAGAATGTATATAGTTAATTGGTGAAGTTGTTTTGTCCAACTTCCCTGTTAATGATTTCTGTTTGATAGCTTCTTGAACGGTATTGCCTTGTACTGTGTTGCAATGCATTTGAATGTCGAGTTATTTAGGGCCATAGGGCCATTTCATTTAAAAAGAATCTATTTTATAAACTGTTATTTTCCATTTTAAACTCTTGTCAAATACATCGAGTGGTTCTTGTGTGTTTATCTATATTATTTGTTAGAAATGCTGCTATTATCTAATTTTAAATTAAAACATGCATCAGAAGCTTTCAGTTCTAAGGTACATGTTATGTATTTTTGTTATATTGTGAATTAAAAATAAACAAAGCTTTCAAAGGGAGTGGTTTTATTTGCTTGTCTTGAAATTTTTAGGCAAAGAAAGAGGAGGCTAGAGAACAAGATCAGTGAGAGAGAGCAGAATTGGAAAGGATACTTCGAGAAAAGGATGAAGCTAGTACAAGGAAGGTTTGTGGTGATATTTTTCTTGTACTTTTGTTGTTTTAGGGCAGCATGAATGGTCATGTATTATCTGGCATTTCATGGTTGGAATTTGATGTTATGTTTCCATGTTTGATATGATCTGTATTATGTTGAATTTTAAGTGGCCATCAAATAGAAAACATTATATGTTTGGTTTGAAGCAATTGTGTTGGGATTTGTATTTCAACTAGACATTTACTGATGAAATTTGCACTTATATTTCTTTTTGGGTATTTATTTAAGCCAACAATTTATTCTTGTATTTACAGCTAATGGAGCCAAAGTTGACCCAAAAACAGGAAGGTATATTACTTTGTTGGTCATTGATAATGGTGTTCTAGAATCTTTCCTCAGAACTTGCATTCTTGCTGCCAAATCCCTTCTAAACTAATAACTGAAATTCAATATTCTATTGAAAGAGGATGCAATTCAGCATTCTGAAGCGGAGAATGAGAAAGATCTTCTTCCCACTCTGAGGTTTTATTTTCCCCCTTAGTCTTCGTTGTTTTGGTGTTCTTTTTTATATTTTCAATCTTGTCTATACTTACTCCTAGGAGGTAAGACTATACATCAAATGTAAGTTCTTAGTTGGCTATTTTGATTTGTCTTGTGTGACTTTGGATTTGAGCACGCAGAGAAATTTCTCGGCAAGAATACTTGAAGAGAGGGAACAGAAAAAGCTTGAGGAGCTAAGGTATACTAACATAGCCATTTTGATTTTAGAAAGTATATGCTTGTTTTAGCATGCTAATGTTCCCATTCAAGATCACCCAAGTATGATATTTATCTGTCATAGGGAGATTCTTTCTTGAAATATTTCTTCTAGATTGAAATTTATCATACACTGGACATTATTTTACACAAATTTCAGAGATGATTTGGAGGATGATAAATACTTATTTGATGGAGTGAAGCTAACGGCAAAAGAAGAGCAAGAAATGAGGTATGCATTTTCAAGATATAAGCAATTAAGGAGATTGTTACTTACCATCTGAGAGGAGCAGAGTTTTTTAATTAGTTTTACTATTAGTTCATATTGCAAGAGTTGTATTTTAATCAAAGGCATGGAATACGTTTTAGCAATTTATGAGTAATATTATATGCATGTCTAGTTTTAGATGATTTCTCATGCGTTACATGTAATCTGTAAAGCTACAAAAGGTCAAGAGCTTTGCTTTATCAGAAAAATATTCCTATTTCTTCCGGTCAAACCCTCATATTAGTCAAATACTCTTTTGCCACATCACTCCCAGCGTGGAGCACTATGCATGCATGGTTGATCTTCTCGGATGTGCAAGCCATCTGGATGAGGCTTGGAACTTTATAAAAAATATGCCATTAGAGCCTAACGCTATTATCTGGCGAGCACTACTTGGTGCTTGTAAAAATCATCACAATATAGAGTTAGGTTTGCAAGTAGTTGAATGGCTTGTGGAGTTAGAGCCTACATATGCTGGAAATTATGTGCTGTTGTCGAACATATATGCTTTCCAGCACACCCATCTGAATCACCAAGAACCTTCGTGTGTGTGGTGATTGCCATAAGGCCACCAAGTTCATCTCAAAGGTTGTTGGGTGAGAAATCATTGTTAGGGATTCCAATCGTTTCCATCGTTTCTTGGATGGACAGTGTTCTTGTGGGGATTATTGGTGAAGCTAATGGTTGCAAATTACTAGCACGAGCTGATAAGGAAACTACATTGTACATTTTTGAATTGTCCTTCTGACATGATCGAATACCAGGTACTCATTGATTTCTGGGAAGTTTACTAGTTAGTAACCAACACAGGATGAACCGATGGTATCAGACTTCATTTGGCCCTTACAAGTTGTGATGTGCACTTAGACCAATGGGAAAAATGCTTAATGAAAAGCCAATGGGAAAAATGCTTAATGAAAAGCTTAAATTGGCAATTTTTATTATTCAAGGTTTATATCTTTCCTTAATTGGCCAACTCAAAATAAAAACATAATGTTGTAACCTGCTTTGACTTGTATCAAAAGGTTATCACAGACCTTAGAAAAACTTAAAGCTTTGCCCCAATCATCTGCATCCCACTCTCTGCATATGACAACTCAAACAGATGGAAGGAATTATGGCTGTGTACAAATTGAGATTAGGGGATAGCTATTCTAACAATCCCTCTGAAGATTATTTCTTTTACATTAGCTGTTATTCCCTCAAGAATGGTGGAAGATATTATTATATTCATAATATATTTTTTAAATATTTGTTGGTCAAACTGGTTTGTTTTAGCTTTGGGAGGGACTTTTTCAAGTCAAAAGTTGCTCCAAATTGGTGGTCACCGTATAATGATTGCATTTTTCCATGACTGTGAGAGCCTTGTTAAATAAACAAGCAACTAACAACTTCCATAACATCTAAACAGGCTACAGGATATGTTTTCAATCTTTACCTAGACATTAGTGCACCAAATCAGGGGCATGAAGATTTTATCATCCTTTGAATATAATAGAGCTATGCAACCAGAGTCAGTGATTGCAATATTCAATATTGTCATTCATTCTTTTTTTTTCCTTTTAGGGTGAAATGATTTTTATAATACCATTCATTCTCTCTAACAAACTCTTCATTTTATGGTTCTTTGCTTTTCCCTATTTAAATATATTCTCAAATTCCAATATTATCACAGTTTGTCAGTCTGCTATAGTTTGTATTCTCATGGACAAATGTGTATTATGTATAAATCTGATTTACACACGATACATGTTCCCATAGAAGAGGAATATGATGTCTGAATCATTTGAGTTTTAATTTTTTATCTTCATTTACCTCTGCAGACAAACCATCCACTGATGACTTGCAGTATTTCTTGGAGTTTCAAGTTCCTCGGCAATGGGCCCCAGTTTACAATGAGCTACCCCTTGGACCTCCTACAAAAAAAGTATCCTGCCCTTCATTACAGTTTAGTTTTATGGGCCCCAAACTTTATGTTCACATAGTTCAGGTATCTCCTCTTTCTCTCTTAATTCATCTGAAATGACAAAAATCATTTCTAGTTTCACACTTAAGATGTCACATTGGAAGTCTATCCTTGGCCTTTTCTAGTAGGCTGAGTCAAATAGTATATTGCATAATGATTTTGTGAAAAGAATTAATAAATTCCATCAATAGGGCCTTTTAGAGAGAATGCAGAGCATTTTAAGAATGCTTGTGCTTCACACACCTAAGTTTGTAATTCTAAACTTTTGAAGTGGCTTATATCAATATATGCAGGTTACTGTTGGCAGAAGACCTGTAATTGGGTTACGGTTGTATATTGAGGGAAAAAAGTGTAACCAGTTGGCTATACATGTCCAGCATCTTTCTAGTCTCCCACGGGTTCTTCAGCCATTCTGGGATGAAACTATTTTTTCTGAGCCATCAAGGTGGCAAGGGTCAGATGAAGGGGATAGCAAGTACTTTGAGCCTGTCCAATCGAAAAGCTATTCCCATGTATGCACAGTTGCTGTCAAATATGACATCCCTAGCTAGGATCAAGGAGCAGGTGGTGTCTTTTTTGTGACTGGTGCACAACTTCAAGTGAGAGCGGGCTGGACTAAAAGTGTTTTGCATCTGAGGTTTCTTTTCACTAGGCTACCAAACTGTAGCATTCAGAAGTCTGTTTGGGGCCATGGGCCTGCAGTTTCACAGAGATCAAGATTCTTTTCAACACTCAGCTCCACTTTTTCTACATCAGCACCCCCACCAAAGCTAGTCCCAATTGTGTTGAATTTAGGTATTTATCCTAATGGTCCACCTGTTCTTGTCCGATCTTAGAAACTTCTAAAGTTTGTAGACACTACCGAAGTTAGCAAGGGACCTCAGGATATGCCTGGGCATTGGCTGGTGACTGCAGCAAAACTAGATATTGACAAAGGCAAAATATCTTTACAGGTCAAGTTTTCTCTTCTGAATTATTGTAATGAGAGATCACCTACTTCTTGGCGATGATTATAGGTGGATTGCTTTTATTCCAAGTTCACCTCCTATCCTCATCCATAGAAGAAATATAGGAAAATAGCTGTAATAGTTCCTAGTCTTCCCGTCGCAGGTATAGCATCCCCGTCGCTATTCCTGGGGTTTGCATTTAAAAAAAAAAAAACTTATACAAAGCGTGGATACAGCGACGGCCAGGCGTGGATACAGAGATGGCAAGGCGTGGCTATAGCGACGTCTTATTCCTGGGTTTGCATTTAAAAAAAAAACTTATACAAAGCATGGATACAACGACGGCCAGGCGTGGATACAGAGACAGCTAGGTGTGGATATAGCGACGGCTTAGACATCTAACGAAATATAGAACATTGTCGCTCTTGCAACACAAATTAGGGGTTGTCTCTATTGCGATGGAATTTTTTCCACGGAAAAAAAAACACTTAGATGTGGAAATATCCACGATTTTCCGTGGATATTGCCATGTTTTTCCGTGGCAAAATTGATCACTTGTACTAGTGTGGGGGCACCTATCCAACCTCTATAGGTCATGTTGGCTCTAAGCATTCAACCTCTACAAGTCAAGTTGAACCTCACCACCCAGCCTCTACAGTTCATGCTGGGGGAACCTATCCAACCTCTACAGGTCATGTTGGATCTAAGCACTCAACCTCTGCAAGTCAAGTTGATCTTCACCATCTAGCCTCTGCTGATCATGTTGGTGGGATCCTTCCAACCTTTCCAGGTCATGTTGGATCTAGTCACTGAGCCTTTGCAGTTCATGCTGAGGGCACCCGTTCAACCTTTGATGTTCAAGTTGAACCTCCCCATCCAACCTCTGCAAGTCATTTTGGATCCATCCACCCAGCCTCTGAAGTTCATGCTGGGGGAACACACTTAACTACTGCAAAGCATGTTGATCCTAACCATTCAACCTCTGTTGTTCATGCTGGTGGTTCCTATCTAACCTCTACAGGTCATGTTGCACCCAGTCTCTCAGCCTTTGTGGGTCATGTTGGGGGCAGTATATCAGCCTCTGTGGTTCATGCTGAAGACAATCTGTCAGCCACTGCAAGTCATGTTGACATTGTTAAAAAGACTACCCATTCAAAACACAAGCCCAAGTTTCCTTGTAAGATTTGTGTGGGAGACCACCTTACTTATAAATGCCCTTATATCAGGGAGGTGCAAAGAGTTTGGTTTCATGGTCATCCTATTTTTGAACATTCTGAAGTCTCTCAACAACCAACCTCTCTTAGTCAAGTTGGACCCAGTCACCCAGCCTCTAGTGGTCATGCTGGGGGAAAAATCTCAGCCTCTGTAAGTCATGATGAGAGCAAAGAGTCAGCCATTGCTAGTCATGTTGACACTGTTGAAAAAAGTGGTCGTTCGAAGTGAAAAATTAAGTTCCCTTGTAATCTATGTGAGGGATATCATATTACTCACCAGTTCCCTGCTATCGCAAAGGTACATAGAGTGTGGTCCGAGACTCAAGAATTTCCTTATGTCAAAAAGCCTATAGTTTCTCAAAAACCTACTCAACCTTTGGTTGATCTTGTGGTCGAACCAATCTCATCTTTGGTAGATCCCACTCTTATTTCATAGAGTGATCCTTATGTTATTGAACCAATGTCACCTTTGGTCAATCCCACTCTCCCTTTGGAGAGTGACTTTCATGAAGCGGTTGAATCGATTTCATTGTCGATTAATCCCACTCTTCCTTTGGAGAGTGAACTGTCTGCTAGTCACATTTTCTTCACTACCAGTTCAGAAATTATTGAAAAAGGGGGCACTGAACTCACTTCGAATCAACCCCCCCAAGCTCTCAAATTGCTTCCTTTGATTGGAATAGCCTAGCTGAGCCACACCTTCCTTATAATGCACCTTTTGAGATAAAGGTCAAAGTTGGATAGTGCATGATTGCTAGTTGTATTGTTGATGCAGGAGCCTTAGTTAGTATCTTGTCTGGTCATGCTTTGCGAGGCATGGGATCTCCCAGCCTTGTGTCGACAACTAGTCAGTTACTGGTGTTCTATAGAAGAACTAGTATATCCTTGGGAATTATTTCTCAAACACCTATTACTTTGAGTGGGAAGACCGTTTTAGTTGACTTCATGGTGATAGAAGAACCGTTGGACTTCAATATGCTCCTTGGACGTGATTATGTCTATGCCATGCAAGATGTGGTGTCAACATTCTTTCATGTGATGTACTTTAATCATGGAAAATAAATTGTCACTATCGATCAGTTGGATTTTCTTGATCTGTCTCTTGACCCAACTAGAGACCAGGTCTTTCCTTTATTGATTCCCAGTGTTTCTATAGACACTACCCTGCCATAGGAGAGCTATGTGGCCTCATGTCCTTTGCATTCAATTGCTACTGAGAAGCAACCTATGTTTTCATTCTTACCTTATTGGGACATGGTCCCAGCAGTAGACCAGGTGATTCATCCTATGCAGACTGTGGAGCCTGCTCTCTACTCTATCGATCCATTTGAAAGTTTAGACATGTGTCCTATCTCGGATGATCTCCTTCCTTTGGATGAAGTCTTCCTAGAGTCTTTGATACAGTATAACCTTATTATAGATGTCGGTTCAGTTGTGACTAAGTCTAACCTTGATTTTCTTCATAATCCTCATCTTCTCATGGATCAGTCTTCTTATGTTGGGATTTTTGAGTTGTTGGACTCTCACTTCAAACAACAAGTCAGTGATCCTGATGAGTATGATTTTTCTTATGAATTTTTCAACTCCTATGATACTGAGTTTGTTTCTACAGACTCTACATCACTTGTTGATCTTTGCTTTTCTTATGAGGTTGATTTTACTGGTTGTAAACCCTCAAGCCTTGGTGCTATAGAATCTTCTTTGGTCGATTTTTCGTTGACTTTCTCTTTTGTAGAAGATAGCAAAGTCACATGTGTTTCTTCAAAAGTGACCTGCATTGGTTCTTTTCTTTTGAATATGATCTTGATGTTGTTGTTTCTTGGAGATAGTATTTTTAGTTGGAGTCACAACTGTTTACTGGCCTCGCCTTATTGTTCAAGTTTTAACTGCATTTGCATGTATCCTGCTCGTGCTTTTGATCCTGATGCTGGATTCCACGCTTTTAGCTCGTTGTATAAGCCCTCATCTTTTCTCTAATCATCACTCATCCTTGTATCATTTTGGCTTTGTAACTTGACACCTTTTACCTTGAGGAGATGTTCCCCGAGTGTCTTTATCCCGCTCATGTTCCTTGCATTATGCATAGGTCTGTTCCTAGCACTTGGAACTAGTTTCAATTGCTTATGACACTCGTCTCCTTGCATTTAGAGCATTCTTTCTGCTCTCCTTTGAGATTGTTAAAAATAGTAAGGAGGCCACGAGTTGACTTTTCTGGACTCATTAAAACTTCACAGGAAAGATATGGAGTTTCTTTAGGCCTAGGTCTGACTCCTTAAAATAGACTTGACTACCGAGTAAACTTGTCCATTCAGGCTCGTTAAGAATATGTGAATGGGCATCCATATTGGTGGTAGGTTATCGCTTTCTTGGACCATGTGGAATAATATCAGAAAGGAACACTCTCTTTTCTTCTGAATTGAGAAGAGTATTCTTAGGCATAGGTTTATCGCTTTTCTGGACCTGAGGGACTAAAGTTACGGAAAAGGAGCGTCCGGTATGAGCTTAGTTTTCTCTTTTTCGTGCTCTAGACCTAAACATGAAAAATATTCTGAGTGTACTTTATGTCTTTCTCATGCTCGTTAAAAAATAAAGAACAAAACATTGATTTTATTCTTGTAAGCCCCATTTCTCGTAATCAAATAGATCTTTCTGAGCGATCTTGCCTTCCTTCACACTCATAAAACTCAGGCTATATGCTGCTTTTGAAGGAGTGTTGGGTAGGTGGTAATTTAACCTTTTTTAGAACTTCCTGTTTAAGTACAAAAAAGGTGTGCCTTACTTCTTTGGAAGCTAAGAGAGTTCTTCTGTGGATTGTTTTATACTTTTTCGGCCTCAAGAGACTAAATTGTACGAAAAAGCACCCCTCTGTAGTCTTCTTTGGAGTTTTTTGACTCTCTAAACTATGAAAACACCATTGAGCATACACTAATTTGGGCTCGTAAAATCCACGAATCAGTGCTTTATCAAGCATTTTTCTGTCTCTTCTTCGAGCTTGCCAAAACTGAAGAAGGTCCTGAGTTTGCTTTCTTGGAATCGTTAACCTTTACAAGAAAGAGGGGAAGGGAAGTTCATTCACATGTATTTTACATCATGTCAGCAAGTTTTGTTTCCTTGAACAAAGCACCAGTTTGATTCTATCAATAGTTGGGTCCTAGTATTTTGACCTTATCCCGATTCAGAGTTTCTTACTCCTCCAGTTGGTTTCTTTTCCAATTATATGGGGAATCTGTCAATGTCTCCTACATTGCAGATTTTTGTCGTTGGTATTTTTGTGTCAAAATTTTCCTAAGTCACTTTTGTGTCGTGCTCACTGTTCAAGGATTAAAAATTTGTTGGCCATTCTGCAGTTGCCCTGACCTTTTGTGTCGTCCATTCCGTATTATCAATTCATTACATCATGTCTTCAGCGATCCTTGTCATGAAATTTTGTATCAATTCTAGATCTAATTAGTCTTTGGATTACCTTGTGTCAGATGATGAAGGATGGCTTACTGCCTTTATTCCAATGGATCTCTTCCTATCGACTGCAACACCTCTTGCTCTGGGAATGATATTTAGAGTTTTATGAAAGTACATTGGGGATTGCAGTCATCAATGGAAATTTACCTCGCTATTGGGTAGTGGGAATACCTTAATGTCTCATACTCGATGGATTCTTCGAGTGTTTGACTTCAAGTCCTTGTACTCACACTTGTTAGAGTGTACTAGGTACCTTAGTGACCATTTTCATTAATGGTGGTTTCCCTCACGTTTGTTAATGGTTCTCATCATTGACCAGTAATCAAACGGTTTCCTCCATGTTCGACTTCAGCTTCTTTATTCGCATGGTTAGGATTCGTACCTTTTTTGGGCGGTTTGGATTGAAGACCTTGGGCCGATAGTAGCATCATCATTTTTCTATTGCCCAAGTTGTGCAAGACCTTGTTACATTTTATATGTCATTTTGCTGAGACATAGTTCCACCTTGTAATCTTGTGGCTATGATTGATTGTTGAGAATGGATCCACCTTGTTCATTTGTGGTCATTAATTGTTTAGATTTGATATGGTGCCTTTTTGGATATTGAGAAACCATGATAGTTTCATCAGTTATACATATATTGTATTCGCCTGTATCTTTATGGCAATGATTTGTATATGGACTTGTATGTCCCAGAGATCAGTTTTTTTCTCACATTTATCTCTCTTTCAGGTACCTTTGCTCAAGCCTTTCGATCTTGGATTCTCAACTCTCTCCATACTCAGCTGTTTCATTTATAATGTATTTTGGCTATCGTCTTCCCCTCTAACCTCATACATTAGGGGGCATCTTTTATAGCTCAAAATGACACATCTCTTCCTTTGACCACTTTCCCATGATTTCATCGCATGTCGACACTTCCATGACGACACTTCATGAAAGTCACTGAAAAAATAGATAACTTGGAGGATCCATATATTGAGTTTTGTAACTTTGTTTGACCTCATATCTACACCGTTATAAAGGTATCTGAGTGAGCTAAAACTTTTCAAAAGACACCAAAGTCTAAAAATTCCTAGAAGTACCCTAAAATGATATTTTTTTATGTATACTCGAGTTTCCTTAAGGAAACCCCCGTATTGTATGTGACCTATTATATATAATACTCACATATGCCCTAAATATGTGACTATTTACATTGAAAGCCATGTATACCTCCTGCATACGTGACTGTTGTCTCTGCAACCCGCATATTCCTCCTATAGATGTCAAAAAATACGTTTTTTGAAATTCAGATAGTTTGGGTAGTTATGCAACTGATTCCTTCAGTTGTAACTACTTCGTCTTTGATCCTATCTCTTCATAAAGGTATAAATAGAAGTAGGGAGGTCCATGAGTGGAGACTTGAATCTTTGCATTCTTATGCTGGAGGAATTGGAACTCTCTTTGCCCACACCTTTTCCCTAGAAGCATTTTCCTTGTGTTGAAGAGCTTGGAGGCTGAGTTCCTTGGAGAAGAGAAGCGGCAGAACTAGATCAAGGTTTTGTGAGGGGCCCAACTTGAAGAGAAGGTATACTTGTACTTTTTTTCAATATTAATAAATATGTGATGTCCTTCTACTTCTTCCCAAATCATTGTTCAATGTGTGATTGAATCTTTGTTTATGATCATATGATGATGTTAGTTAGATAATTATTTCATGTTTCTTTGATTATCATTAATTTATATGTGGTCATATTGGTTTGAGGAAGGTATAATTTTTTTTGCATGTCTCTTGGAGCAAGAGGAGTGAGAGGAGCAAGAACAGGATTGAAGGGCTGCTTGGATAAACCTTCATTTGTTGAGGTGTGAACCATTCTAATCTCTGAATATTGTTTATAATTACTTGTAGAACCATTTTCATCCACCTTTCAGCCCCAATACGTTGATGGCCTCTTAAACCCTAGCCATAGGAAACTTTCCTTTACAACAATGGCCAAATACTCCAACAATCGACCAAATCTGTCACTGATTCTGGAAATCCAATGGTCTAATTCCTCATAAATGCGTGTCTCATCCACTTGTGTCATATCCCATCTAGTTTAACTGCTTCATTTATTTCCTAATTTGACCCTATCACACTTTGTCAGATGTTTCCAAGCTTCCTTCCTGGTGTGACTTGCACATCCTTTCCTCTCTTGTGACCTTCCTTGCTACGATGACCTCTTCTTCACCATATCTTACATCTTTTTTTTTTCATTTGCGCAACATCTTAAGCATGGTGTCACAATTGGCTATCTTGATAGGGATTTATCCAATTACAATTAATAAGCTTCAGCAACAATGCTCCATTTAGCTGCTGTAACTGCACCGTACCCTTGTTGGTGATGAAATGAATTACGTAAGGTCCTAACCTATGCATTTGTAACATACCCAAATGATTCAAAAACTTGTTGTCATAGAGGAGAACCATGTTTCCCCACTGGAATTACTTTTCTTTGATATGTCGATCATGCCATGCTTTCTGGCAATCCTTTTTAACTTGCTGGTGAAATCTGACAATGAACCGATCTTCCTCAAGCTGCACCAACTGCGTCAATCTTTCTGCAAGTGCTCCTTCATCATCCATAACTGTCGCTACTGCAATGCGTAGGATGGGAACAATGTACTCCATTAGCATCACCGATTCTTGGACATAGACAAGCTTGAATTGTGTTTTCCCCGTCAATCACTTGCATGTAGTCTTGTAGGCCCATAATATCACAGGAATTTTCAAATCCTAATCATTGTGGTTTACGTTACATACCTTTTTTAACGCATGCTCCAACACCTTGACGAATGCTTCACTGTTCAATTCGCTTGCGAGTTTTAGGGAGTGCTCTTCTTATGTTGAATCTTGAATTCCTCCATCATTGCGCTAATGGTGCTATTGATGAAGTGACTCCCTTGGTCGCTCATCAATATCTTACAACCAAACAGAGTAATAACGTTGTTGAATAGGAACCTTGCAACAATCGCTGCTGTACAATCTATCACTGATGTTTCTTCCACCCATCTAGTCAAATATACTGTTGTCATGATAATGTATCATGCACCCATCCTCTTTCCTGGTATGGGTCCCATAAAATACACTACCCACTTATCAAATGGTTGAAATGTTACCCGATGTACTAATGGAATCTCATCCCATCGTGATGGATTCCTCGTTCTCTGGCAGTTGTCACAACTTTTTGCATAATCTGCAGCATCGTTGTGCATGGTTGGCCACTAGTGGCTATCTCAGAGTATCTTCTTGGTAGTTGTGCGACCTCCATAGTGTCCTCCTGCAACTCCATCATGTGCTTCATCCAATATCCTTTCCTTCTCATGCGGTAGAACATATCAATGTAGAATTTCATCTGGCGCCATCTTGTAGAGTTTTCCAATGATTATCTGAAAATATGTAGCTCGAATGACCAATTTCTTCTTCTGACTAGTAGTGCAATCGTCTGGTGCTTTCCCTGTTGATAAAAACTAAATAATTTGTTCGTAATGGTCATCCGCCATTCTGACCTTAAAAAAATGAGCATCAGGTGAGCCATCCTCGATACTGGTTGGTTATTTGCATGTCTCAATCCTTGAAAAATGATCAGGTCTGCATTCAATTGACCCAGATTCACAATGAACTCGAAATCAAATTCTTGGAAAAGTAGAAACCATCGATAGATATTCCCCCCCAACATAGGATTTTTGACTAGGTATTTTAATACTGAATGATCGGTAAACATATTAAAGTGTCCTCCCAATAGATAGTAGTGAAATTTTTGCAGTTCCTATACCATATCCAATCCTTCATGCTCTTTTGTGGTGTATTTCCTTTCCATAGACAAAAAATTATGGCTTGCGAAGGCGATTAGGTGGTCAATCGCTCCTTCGCCTGGCTGTGTGAAGAATAATCCTAGTGTGACTAATGATGCATCGACGTGGATGTGAAATTCCTTCGTCTAGTCTGGAAAGACTAATATCAATGCTGTGACCATCTTCTTTTTGAGAGTGCAAGGCTCCCTTGACACTCACATATCAATTCGAATTTCACATCCTTCTTCAACAATTTCTCCATCAGTTTTGTGATTGTTGCATATCCTCTTATGAACTTCTGATAATACCCTGTATTTCCCAATGTCTTCCTGAGTTATTCAACCATTGTTGGTGGGGGAAGATTAAAAATTATCATGATATTAGCGGTATCTACCAACATTCCTTCCTTATAGATGATGTACCCCAACAAAATTCCAAATAGCACAAAAAATATACACTTCCGTAGATTTAGCGAGATTTGATGTTTTCAACATCTCTCCAACATCATTCGTAGGTTTGCAATGTGGTCTTTCACTAACCCATAGATAGTCCAATCATCCATATATACTGCCAAAAATTTCTGAATGAAATATTTAAACACAACGAATACTATCCTTGGGAATATCGCAGGTGTATTCTTGAAGCCAAACGACATCACTGTGTACTAGAAACATCCCCATTCCATCACAAAGGTCGTCTTGTGCTGATATTCCTTTGCAATGTTTATCTGATGGTAACCTGAAAAGCCATCTATGAACAAATAGACCTCTTGTACAATGACTCCTTCTAATACTTCGTCAGATAATGGTGTTGGGAACAGATCATGGAGACATGCTTCATTTAGCTTTTGGAGGTTGAAACAGATCTATATTTCTCCACTCTTCTTATCATGAACAACCATCGGACTGATCCATTCCGATTATTCCACAGGTTTGATGATGCCAACATCCAACATCCTATCGATCTCATCCTTCACTCTCTCCTTGTATCGCGGATTCAATCAATAAGGACATTTCTTTACCGACTTCGCATATGTATTTGGTGTAATTTTAATTTCTCCCAAGTCCCCTAAAATCCCTTTTGTTTCAGAAAATTTAGTCAAGAATAAATACTGGAACTCGTGTAGCATATCAGTAATATTTTCCATAGTTTCTTCATCCCAATAATCACCTACATTGGTGAAATTTGGGTCCTTCGTTGTCCCAATATTGACCTTCCAAATCTTAAGTGGTTGTTGGACTTTGTCGGTCGCATCACCGGTGATGCGATATCCTGACTTCCTTTGGATTCTGTGATATCAATATTCCTTAGATGATCTCCATCGTTAGATTCTCCACTCACATTGTAACACTCTGTCATAAATTGTATTACTGGTGTCTCATGTGATTCCGTGGGAAATGCCACTAGGACTATTTCCAAGATGACATCTCGGATGGGATGAAGTGCACTATGTATCACTAGATCAACATCTGGAAAGGTGAAAGTGTGGCTGAAGTATACCTTCAAGTCTTGCAATGTTGTAATCTCCCTTCGGAGTTCTGCTGATACGTACCATTGTCGCGAAATCTCATCTAGTGTGTGGAAAAAAGCATGTACCCATTCGTATTTCGGCCTTGACACCCACATAGTCTGACATGTGACCAGATGATCATTGGGATCATTCCTTCCATCATACTTCTCACCCTGACAGTTCTCTATTGATCCAAATTGAACTTCCATCAGTCTATGACATATCATCCAACCGTCGATCGAGTTCTTATGCATCACCCACCATCTTGCTAGAGTGGCCTTCAATGCTTCCTCCAATGCCAATAGTTGCTGAGGTTATGATACCTTGTCTTCAAAATCGTCAATAAAATCAGTCAAATTAGGTAACCCTTCATACATTGGTATCTCAATCACCTCTGTTACGACCCAACGCAGTGACTGAGTGACTCACCCACATTTCTGGATTGATACTTCATGTAGTCGATTCTCCCAATTCTTTAGCGCATCGTCAAAATCTGATGACATAGAGCTAGAAATTCTCTAGAATAGCTCCTTATCCTCACTGGGATGGATGTATTCCTCCAAAATATTGTATGCATGGTCCCATCCTCCCATGACTTCCTCCTTTACTGGTTCGACATATCTTCTACCTTCACTTGGATCCAATGGGGAGATGATCTACATGTCACGATTCTCAAAAGTCATTACTCTCTTCTTAAATTTGATAACCTCTAGATTATCATTAGCCCAACCAATCCCAACCAACACGAGATTTGAGCTACTTTCATTGATAATTTCAATAACATTGAAGTCTGCATAAGTATTCAAACCTTCTACTTCGACAAGTATGTGAGATACTCACCCAATTGGTGATACTATGATATTATTCACCAGTCACAGTTGTACATGGGACCAAACCAACTGTGGTTTCCCCATCCATTCCCATGTTTGATTTCTCAAAATATTTACATCCAATCCTAGATCTAACATGACTGAGTCCACATCTTAGTCACCAATTTGTACATTCATTTGCATCTCTCTTTCAGTTTTCTTCTTATGCAAATAGTTCAAAACATAGTCATGGCATCCTTTCTTTGGTTGGTATAGAATACTTTCTGTCCCATCTAGCACATTAGGATCTTTCGCTAACAAAAAACAATTTCAATGTTCCAACCTTCCGTGATGGTCCTGCTACAAGTGTCGAATCAAAAGCACATGGCATTTCATAGATAGGAACCTTACCCGTATCTCTTTTTGTGGCGTCTCTTGCATCGAAGAACATTTTTACTAGGTGTCGACATCAAATTGTACCTTCTTCTGAGCCGCCAATCTGATCTGCGGGAGTGGACCATCATCCCCTATTGTCACGCCTCCTCGTGTTATGAATCCAATATCTGTAGGTTGCATCCTGGGTTCCGCTGAAATTTTTCCCACAATTGGTATTTGGTTCTGATTTTGAGGTTGGTTCATAGCCTGGATCACATTCTAGTTCACATTGTCATTCTGTTTCTATGGTGGTGGAAGATTCTTCAATTACCACTTTGCAATTAGTTGTGGAAAATATTTAACAGTATGATCTACGATGGTACAGTAAGTACATTGCGACTGAAGGTTTGGGAAATATCACTGATATGCCCCAATACTCCACAATTATAGCATTGCACAGGCCCACAACCTCATCCCATACCTCCTACTCGATCGAAACCCCCATTCTGAACTCCTTAGAATCCTCCTCAGAATCCTCCTTATGCATGGTACTGTGGTTGATTACACTATTGTTGTTGTTGATTAGGCCACGGAAGAATATATTGAGGTTGAGTATACTTTAGTTGTGTGTATTGCAGCTGTGGCTGATTATACCACATCTAATTATACTGTGGCTGCGGTGGAGAAAAATGTGGTTGTTTTTGCATGAACTAAGGTGGTTTCTACAGTTGCGGCCTCTCTGCTAGTTGGTGTTCTTCCCCTTTCATGAAATACATATCCATTGTTCTCTCTTGTAGCAAGTCATATGATCTATAATCCTTCTCTACATGACCGACCGATTGACAGAAAATGAAAAATAGGTTCATCGGATTTGACACAACCTTCTGGAGATATACACATTCCTTGTGTCAATTTCCTCGAGTTTGACATATTTGACACCATGGTAAATCTCTTTTACTCTATGGATTAGGAGCACCAACTTGTAAGCAATCGCGGAAGTCCGAACATTGATCCTTATGATGTCCTTTCATCCAAAATCAAGTACACCATACTTATTCATGGATGTCCTTTCCCATACTGAATCGTGATATTTTCCAATTGTGATTGGATCTAATTCATCTGCACCCCTCTTTCACCAACTAGTGAAGCCTCAAGCTTCATCACAATTTCCAATGCCTCAGTTTGTGTTGCAGTCTTCTGCTGCATTAACGACATTCATATGTGTGGCACCAATTCTACGATGAACCATTCTATGTGTTTCACATCGCTCATTCTGAATATGACCTTAGCCATCAACGTCTTAAATCACTGATCAAAATTCCAGACTGAATGGTTCAGATATTGCTTTATTTCCTTCAATTTAGTGATGTGTTGCAACTTAGATTTGGATTTACGGAATTCCTCAATCAACCCAGTCTTAATCTCTGCTAGAGTCTTATGATGATTCCCCTTTTACACTTGTACGAACTTCATATACCAATATAATGCGCGACCTTGGAAAGTTGTCGCAAGTTGTCCCTTCTTAATGTCTTCATCTTGGACTTGCTTCATAGTCCATACTGCTTCATAGAGAAACTGATATTGTTCGATATCTTCTGTCCCATTCCCATGGAGCAAAGGTAATTTTACGTTGTTCCCCGTTGTTGAGGCCGTTCTTCCAGTATTCACTGATCCACTACTATTACTTTGGTGATGGCACATCGAGCAATCTTGTGATGATCTGGTGTTTCTTCCTTAATGTCATGCAGTGCACAGAGGTGTAGGTATGTTGTTTATTTGGGTTGGTCCTTCCTCAAGCTCGGACGTATCTTGGTTGTCTCCTTCATCTCTATAGGGTCTCTTAGTCCTTTGTGATATTCTCTCATACTTTCTTGTTTTGATCGCACCAGGACTCTCCTTATTCCTCTGCCTCTTCTCTTTTCGGAACCTCACCCCACTTCGCAGAAGACCACACACTTCCTCGACTTCCCTCATAGTCTCGTCGTAACTACCATCCATATAAACCATATCATTCCATCCAAACCTCATCTTTGCAGTACTCGTAACCTTTGCACACCAAATATCTACTCATTGGAGTTCATCTTCAATATACCCTTTTCACAGATAAGCATCTTAATCCATAATTTCAAAGACAATAGAAACCTACATCTTCGTCCTTGGAATAATTCCCTCTCTGCGTCGCTATAGGATTTGACTATGTCAATAGCAAAATCAGTGATATATCCTTCCAAAATGTTGTTGAGCCACAATTTGACAACCCTATATTCCTTGTTGTTGACCCTTTTAGTTGTTGAATCAATGTAGGGGTCCAAAAAGTAGGTTCACCTCCTTGGAAGTTCCTTTTCTAGTAGGTTAGCTACTCCAACCACTCATACAATATTATCAGGAATTTCCAAAAGAATATTTTGTGGATATCAGAGTATAGATGTCTTCCTAGCCGCTCTTCTGCTATCAATCTAGAGATCTGGTTTTCTTCTGCTGTGAACTATTGTACCTTCTGATCAAACCAGTCTTGGATCTCTCGTTTCATCAGGTGCCACAACATGTCCTCTTCGACCTCGCACTAAGGTCTCGACAATGGAACCATTTTTTGACACAACTTAGTCAAGGCGGGTTCACTCACTTTCAAAACCCTTTGACGCAATCTCCCTAAACACCAGCCCAGATAGGTTTTATCCTATCCAACAACACCTGTGAAGCAGATGTAGTCTCACCCAAGATGTTTGAGGGAGGGCTACAGTAACCACATTTCCGTAGAAGGAAAGAGGACTTGTCCACTTAATCTCTCTATCACAATAACACTTAGAGATACATAACATGGTTTAACTCTAACATTTATCCAAACTATTCATCATTATATGCACCAGATCTAGTGTCGCAACATTCCATCATTCAAAAAAGAGATCGACATGTAAGAATTCATTGATAATACAAATACTTCTAATCATTAATAAAAGAAAAAAATTCTGAGATTGAAACATATTAACTATTCAGATCACATCAATTGACTACAAGATTTGAAAACAACATATATCGCATCACAGGAAAAGACAACATAGAGTTTTCAACAATATTCTCATTGTATTAACTTCTGTAGGTAAACATACATATCCAAAACATATCTCTTGGTTGATAGCCTCAGACCAAAACCCAGAAAACAGTTCGCAAGACACAGATAAGAGATGGTTTTCTCTACATAAGATAAGAAGTAACTAATCTTTAATTGATTCCTTCATTTATTGACTCCTCCCCCTCTATCACTACATTTCTTACTCTACTTATAGGCTTGCGTCTTTAAAAAAAGGTCCACATCTAACTAATTTCCTAACTAACTTGGACCGAAACTACAATAATGCGACCAAGCTGACCACTTGTTGACATCTTCCTCTTGCGTAGTTTGTTTTGACACTTGTTGCTTCCTCCAACATCGCACCATGGGCACTCGATATTCCTGCCAACATGCTCTAGGGAAGCACCAGGTGACCCTTGTATCTGAGAGAAACACCATCCCAAGAGTAATGCGGTACATCATAAGGGTTATTTTCCAAGTGTTGGATGATTGCAGATAATGAAGAGTCATTGACATCTCGTTGTTGAACAAATTGCAACCAATTTGGAATAGGCATAGAAATAGCTGATATAAAAACATGGTTATCAAATGTGTGAGAAAGAGCATCCACCACAAGTTTGTCATTACCCTTCTTGTAAGTGATCTCACAATCATAACCCATGAGTTTTCTAAGCCATTTCTATTTTGTTGGGGATGAGACCTACTGTACTAGGAAATATTTCAGGCTTTGGTGATCAATCTTGATGCAAAAATGATTCCCTAAGAGGTATGGTTTCCACTTATGTATTGCATGCAAAATAACCACCATTTCCTTCTCATATGTAGAGGAAGATAAATTCTTACCAAAAAGGGATTTTTTGGTGTGTTAGAATAGTAATCCACCACTTCGTACCCGATTCTAAATCCTTAGACAATTTTAATTGTATTTATGCAATGATATGCTATAGTTTGGACTTAAGGAAGTTAATCCAGCATAATAACTAGTTAATTTGATGCTTTAACACGAATAGGAGCACTCTAGCTCATTCAAAATCCACATGTGTGCCCTCATTTCTGATAGGTGCACTACCATTACTTTAATTGAGGAATTGTGGTTGACTAGGGGTGCTAGGGGTGGTTTTAGCCCAAATTTAGACCGTTGGAGCATTTAATTCCCACCTTGAGCCTCCCACTCACCTTATTTTGCACACCCACACATGAAAAGGAGTTATTATTTCTCCTTCACACTTCATCCACGTCCACACCACCATTCGTGACCATTTGGGCCGAGTTGGAGTGATTTTGGCCCACCTAGGGGGGATTGAGGTCAATTTGGCCAATTTCACATGGACACTTAGATTTGGATTCCAAAGCCTCTCAAATTGAACCAAATTTAACATAAAAATGTTCTAAACATATTCACATGTTAGAGAATCAAATAATATCCAGTTTCTGTTCACACTGTGTATGTAAAATTGTTCCTCTTTCATGCTTTTTTGCTTGTTTTTTCAAGTAATTCGATTTGTGAGTTTATCTTAGGCTCCTAGATATTGATGTATATCAAAATTCTGACATGGTATTAGAGCCAAGTGGAGCTGAGTGGAGTTTCAGATCAATCTTGATTGTTTGAGATGCATTTTTTGAGAGAAATTCTAGATAAAATTAAGTGTTTTTGCAGGACTTTTAGCAAAATTCTCACCATTAGCACAAGAAAAAATGGAAGAAAACAAAATATTTCTTACCCCCTTAAACTTCTTCGAGTGGAAGGAATAAATGGTTATTCAATTGAGATCTAAGGGTCTCTACATAGTTACCATGGGTACAGAAGTGGAGCCAAACTCTGTTGTAGAGAAAGCTAAGTACTTCAATAGACTTGATGAAGCCTATGGATTACTATGCTTGAGTATTTCAAGAGAAATATTATTTCATATAGATAGTTTGACAACCCCAAATGAATTATGGGTTAAACTAGAATCACTCTTAGGGAAAACTGATGAATTGAAAGGACATCGGCTTGAAAATGAGCTCATAAGCCTGAGCCCAACACATTTTGAAACTATCTAGGATTTCTTCATGTAGTTCAAGTCTCTAGTAATTCAGCTAAATAAATGTAGAATTGAGAAGAAAGAGGACCAGTTTATACTGTCCATCCTTTCGAAGTTAGGCCCATAATATTCAGTGTTTGTAGGCACCTTTCGTTCCAGCAAATTGACACTTCGAAATTGGCAAATTCCAGCACTATCCAGCTTCATGGAATTCCTAACATAGGAGAAAGACAAGCTAGTTCAAATGGGAAAAATAAAATATATCAAAGGTCAAGCTTTGACCATGGGTGTTTCGAATGCCTCCAAGGGAAAGCAGAAGGAAAATAATTCGAAGCAGTTAGAGAAGAGGAAACCTGATAAACCCAAAACCATTGATGGGGGTTAGAATCCTCCTAAGGTGAAGGAAAAGAAAGGGAAGGAGAAAACCAAATTCACATATTTCCACAAGGGATGGCATCCATAGAGCTACTGCATAAACAAAACCATTGATCAGATAGCGCAATTGCTGGAGAAAAATAACATCCTTGTCCCAGATGGTGCAAGGAAGAAAGATGGCACCTCAAGTTCAGACAACAAATAGAAATGGCATGCCTTGGTAGCATGCACTTCGAATTAATCCACCTTCATTATTGATTAAGGGGCATCTAGACATATGGTTTCCACCAGAGAGCTCTTCTCCTCTATGCATTTGAATAGTGGCCCAGTTGTTCGAATGGGAGATGACTCTGAAATCCAAACCAAAGGAATTGGTAGGATTTACTTGGAGCATGGTTATTTCAGTGATGTGCTCTATGTACCATATTTGGCAGCAAATTTGTTGTCAGTCTATCAAATTATCCATACAGGAGAAGCCAAGAGAGTAACATTTACTCTTGACTTGGTAGAGATAGCAGAAATCTCATCCAACCAAGTTGTGGCAATTGGGTATGCAGACCACCAAGAGAGGATGTACAAGTTCTTGAATTTTATCCCTAGTTCTAGTGACGAAGCGCTCCTCTCTCATGCCAAGGACACCTCCAAGCTATGGCATGAAATATTTGGACACATGAACTACAAGTATCTCCAAGAACTGCACAAGGATGAGATGGTGGAAGGGCTTCCTTCAATCAAATCTTCCAATGGAGCTTGCATTGGCTGTGTAGTTGGGAAGCATCCAGAGCGCAAGTATGAGAAGGGGAAGGCAAGGAGAGTCACACAAAATATTGGATTGGTACATTCATACCTCATTGGTCCTCTTCCAACTCCTTCCTAAGGTGGACCAAGGTATGTACTCACCTTCATTGATGACTACTCGATATTCTACTGGGTATACTTCCTAAAATTGAAATCTGAAGTATTTGAGAAATTGAAGATTTGGAAGGCCTTAGTGGAGAATCAAAGTGGGAATAGGATAAAAATACTTAGAACTGATAATGGAAAAGAATATTTCAATAAAAATATGAAGCATCTTTGTGAGGAATGTGGAATTCAAATGCAACATTCAACTCCCTACACACCACAACAAAATGGTGTGGCAGAGAGGAAAAATAGATATCTGAAAGAGATGGCCACATGCATGATTAAGGAAAAGGATATAAGTCACAATATATGGTATAAATATATCAATTATGCTGAATATATATAGAATAGGTAATTCCACAAATCAATCAAAGAAAAAACTCCCTATGAGGCATGGTTTGGCCATAAACCAAATGTCTCAAATTTCAGAATTTTTGGATCAAGAGCATGGGCTCGAATTCCATCAGAAAAGAGGAATGATTTGTAGCCACATATAAAGGAATTTATCATGGTTTTTTATGGTGATGAAACAAAGGTTTATAATCTCTTTGACACATCCACGCTCAAGACTTTCATTGAGAGGAGTGTGCAATTCAAAGAGGAAACAATACCAGATTTTGAGCTTGCACCGAGGGAATGCTCTTCTCCCCAACACCTTGATGAAGTAAGTAATGATTCAAGATCTATTTTTTCTGATCATTATATGGCTGTAGATGACATTTTTGTATATGAATCACCATCAAGGCCCAAATGGGATTAAAAAATCATATAAGCTACAGGAGAATTGGCAGGCAATCCCCTAGAGCCGCAGGAAGACAAGATCTCAAAATCACAATGCTTCCTATGCAAGTGAAAGTGATCTTGCTGAGAACTGTTATATGATAATTGGATCTGATCCATATTCATATTAGGAGTATTTTCACGATCCAAGGTGGCAATCAAAGATGCAATATGAATTCAATTCTCTCCAAGAGAATGAAACATGGGAATTGGTTCCCCTTCCTCCCAAGAGGAATCTTGGGCAATGCAAGTGGGTATTTCGATGCAAAATTCATGCAGATGGTTCATATGTTAAGTAAAAGGCTATATTGGTTTCTAAGAGTTACTCTCAATTCCAAGGTGTGTCTACACTGAAACCTTTGCACCGATTGCAAAGAGGGAATCAATAAGACTAGTTCTAGCAATTGTAGCTAGTAAAGGTTGGCAAGTGCACCATATGGATGTCAAGAGTGCATTTTTACATGGTGAACTGTAGGAGTATATCTACATGTATAAACATGAATGTTATAGCTGATTTTACCACACATGGTTGATCACACTTTTATGGCCTTCGATGTCCCTTTGCAGACTCTTTGGACCCCATGGACTAATTTTGTACCTTTGATGCTTCCATGATCATCCCTAAAAACACTCATTATTTTCTGTATGCAACTTTTAATCCCTTTCTCACGTATATACACATATATTACCCCTAAACCCATGTACATCAGGATGTTTGCAAAAGTCCAAATGTTTTTGGAGTTTTCCTTTATGTGGATCTGAGTCACTTGTCTCTCGGCCTTCCATATTCCTCGATATCACTCGGATTTGACCTTCCATTACCCCATTGAAGCACTATATAAGGAAATTTTTGGATACATTGAGGAGGAGGAATTGAAGAGCAAGAAAACTATAGTCCATTGTTGTCGTAGCTTTCTTATACTTGAGTCTGCATCCCTTTGTCCCTTGTAACACTTTGTGTTCTTCCTAAGCTTTCCTTTTCATGTGAGCTTTCTATTGAGAGATGGAGGATTGAGGTGGTGGAGGCCCAGGTGGAGGACTTAGTTTCTCCAGTTCGCAGATGTGCCGACAGAGGTTGTCACTTATGTAATCTCTGATTTACTTAATAGAAATATCTTTTCCTGTCCAATGATATGCATTTAAATGAATATTGAATCCATGGATGTGGTTAATTTCTTATGTATCATCCTGACACTATATTATATAGCATGCTTTCCTTGTTTAATGTTGTTGAGAGTAAATTGCTAATGCAACAGGATTGGAAAAATCTCAACGAGGATCTACTACAACTGTTCGGAATACGGTATGTTTTGAGATCCTTTAGTGTTAGATGTTGTATTTCTCTTGCATATGGGGAAGGGATTGATTTTTGCAGTTTCTCTGTCTATTGTGGTACACCCCAAGCCATTGGAAGTTTTCTCTGTAACAGAATTGCCGACCATACTGGGGAGGTTCCTACTTGTTTTTATTTGGGGGTTTTCGGCATTTAATGTACTTTTATTGCTCTTATTTTCCTGTTTCTATGTCGGGTCCGTGGGCATGATTACCCAGTAGTATCCTGGAGAAGTAAATTTTGTCTCAGTTTGTCCATTTACCTTATTTTTCTATCTTTTTCTTCCTATACGTGGGTTTTGCTTTCACAGTCACGTATACATGTAGGTTTTCCTAGAAAAATCGCTTATGTACACAGGTTTACTAAGAACAGTCATGTATGCCCTGGTTTTTTGAGTTTTTGGGAAGATTAAGTGTTGTTGGGTGAGTTTGGGTGATTGCTGAGTCTTCTTTGTTGCTTTTGGAGTTTGTATCTGCCCTCTGTTTCTAACCAGAGACTCTTTTTGAGTTAATTTTTGAAAAAATGTTCTTGTCATTTCATTTTCTATTTTTTGTTTTGGGATTAGTACATTAGGTCTCTTTTACCTTGGTGCTTTGCTTGGATACTCTCTGTGAGTGCATGCAGAGTCTAAGGGTTGTAGAGTCGTACTTTTTCTTTTTATCTCAGTTAATTCAAAAATACAAAAAAAAAATTCTTTTTTGCATTGTTATGCATTGTTTTCATTTTGCATTTAGCATGGGACTTGCATTAGGTTTGCTTGGTGAATATTAGTCATATTTTCATATAGGAAATGATTGCATATACATTTGAAGGAAAAATTTTGCACTTCATGTAGTAGCATACCCTATTTTTTCATTTGACACAGTGCATTTGCATTGATTGTTAGGTGTGCATTTTACTTCTTGTTGCGTCATAACATCATTAGTTGCATGGCCATTTACCCTTTGAGTAATAAAGATAATTAAACGAACGCATAATAAAATGAATTACACTCTTTTCCTTTTTAGGGTGCACCAACAACACTAGGTTTTAGGGTCTTGGAATAGTTCATTGTGAGTCAATTCTCTAAGACAACTAAACAAAACAATTAGGTGTCTATCCAGGTGAGAGTGTGAAATACTTTATATAATTAGTGTTCTCAGGATCCTCCTCTTTCAAGGGAGTTAAGAATAAGGCACTGTGAGTGGTTATGATTGGGATGAACCCTAGTTGTAAATGAGTAGTACCAGAGATATTTCCAGGTTTATATTTGTATCTAGGGGATCTTTTGAGAGTTTCAGGATTTTCTACCCTTCCCATATGGTCAATCCGGCCTGCGACTGTCTGCCTGAGAATTGATTATATAGAGGTGACCTTAGTTTCCTTACCTAGGTTATCGAGGGGGTATTTGTAGAGGTTATTCTACAGGTGTCCTGGCCAGGTAGGGGTCGGACAACATAGTCGCTATATGCGTTGAAGCTGAGGGCCACTATAATTGGTTATGGACCTCTGCTTGTTGTGTATCGGAGTCTCAACCCTCTCCTAGGCAAGACATACCTTATTCATTTGGGAGCTCACATATCCTACTCTTGTTTGCTTGTGATTTGGATTTACATTTTATAAATGTATGCTCTATGCACACTAGTTTGTCTAGGGTTTGCGTAATTAGATCGAGTCTTTTTATTTTTTGAGTCATTGTGGATTCGGGTGTGGCACCCCACTATTCTTGTCATTTAGCAGGACTTCCGCCTTCCACATCTCCTCCTCCATTGGGAGAGAGAACCAGACAGTCCAAGTAGACTACTTCTCACTTTGATTCACACACCATGGGAGATCATGAGGATGAGATTCCAAAGATGTCTTCTCCACCTCATGAGGTTGGGGAGGAAGATCCTATTAGCACATATGATGCTCCACACAAAAAACCTTCACAATATGGTTATGGTCCCTCATTCACGGGTCACCGGTATTGGTTTTCGGGCGACGAGACTCATCATGAACCCATAAGTACTAGTCATGTTAGATATGACATGTCTGATATCCCTACACCTGATTCGGCACATCATGTTGAGTCAAAATTTAGTGCTAACACTATGCCTAGGGTCACTCCCATCCCTTTCCATGTGGAGAGATTTGGGGGCACTAGTCATATTGCACCCTCCATCCCTATGGTGGAGGAAACTTTACATATTCATCCTAGACCTAGTGTTAGTAATGCTATGCGGATACTAGAACCAAGACGAGTGAACATTGGGAACAACACTTACATATCTTCACATGTTCCTTTGTCTTCAAACCCTATTCCTTCAAATGAATTTTTAATGACTCATCCAACCCCTATTTCATGTGGGCCTTCAGGCTGCAATGTTGCTACTAGCCATGTTCATTCTACGACTGCTTGCATGGTAGTATCTTAGAGTCAAGTACCTCCTGTTGTGTCAGCAGGTCATGCACCTGCTTCTGGATCGTCTCATGTTCCAACTTCTGGAGCTTCCCATACCATTAACTATGGACATTCTCATGGTACATCCCATGGAACACTTTATGGAGCTTCTCATGGACATTCATATAGACCACACTATGGACATAACTATCAACCGTATGGGTACGGGTATCAACAACCCACTTACTCTTCTAATTATGGCTTTGTAGTGCCTCATAATCAAGGCACCCCACATCATAATGGTTCCATGCAAACCTACGTGGGTCAAATAGGAGGAGGTTATTATGGCCAAGGCCATGGTATTTATAGAAATCAACCTTACACGAATGAAAACTATCAGGGAGTGTGGAATCGATCGTCTCAACCTAGGCTCCCTTTCCTTGCAACTTTGAACCTACCTGACTTGTCGAGATTGATGAACTATCCTATGTCTCATAACCGGCCATGGCCGGTTGTCCCTAAAAATATTCCTTTAGACATTCCCAATTTCGAAGGTAAATCTAATGAAGATCCTGGTGAGCATGTCACCACTTTCCACCTTTGGTGCTATTCCAATTCCTTACATGATGATTCCATTCGTTTGAGGCTATTTCAACACACCCTAACAAGCCCTACAATGAAATGGTACATAGAGTTACCAGGGGGGGGCTTATGTTACATTTGATGATCTTGCGCTAACTTTTATTAATCATTTCCAGCTACCCGTACGTTACGATGTTGGTACCGAACTCTTGTCGACCTTCCAGCAAGATAAAGCCACACACATTTCAGATCATATTCAAGAGTGGCATAGACAAAAACAGTTAATCAAAGCTTTTATACCACCAGAGTTTCTTCTTGAGTGGTTCCTCAAATCTTTATTACCTTATATAGTGAAGGATTTTTTGACATCCGGAGTTCAAAACGAGGAACAGGCTATTTTTAGGGCACAAGAGTTGGATTTGATCTATGCTCAATCCAAAAATTTGTATGATATTATACCCAATGATCCTAGATCCAATTTCAATTGCAAGGTCAAGCCTGGGCCACATGCCGATTGTATTGTGGGCTGTACAAGTACCAAACCTGCAGACTCGATTACGAAACAAGTGAGACAATTGTCAATTAACCAGTCTGCGTTGGGACAAGCTACGACTTCGTCTCAAACTACCCAATCGACGAATGCACTTTTTGTGCAAACGTCGAACCTGAAAGGAATCCAGAAGCCTGGAAGGAATAAGAAAAAAGGAAAAATTAATTGTAAGGGTGGGAACAATAATGAAAATGGTAATAATAATGACAAGAACACTAATGCTGGGGGGGACAAGCAGTCTAAACGTAAGGTGAAGTTTCCTTGCAAATTATGTAAGGAGGACCATCTCACTCACTTGTGCCCTCATATGGAAGAGTCCTTGAGGTTCATAGCATAGGGCCCAGCTGTGTTAACTAATCCTTTACCCAACAATCAAAATATGAACTTGAGGACCATTGATCTTGGTTGTGCATCGGGTGGAAATCAAAACCCGTCGGAGGCCGCTAGTGGTCATGGATGAATCAACATGATGAGTGTTGCTAAGGTTGTGACCCATACGAAATACTATGGTTTCTCACAACCAGACCTTGGGAAAGAACCTTCCCTACCTGAGAGCCCTTTGTGAATCGAAAAGCCTATGGATAAGCCTGAGGCTCCACCTCACATTCCTAAGGGAGTCTTAAAGTGTTTGGGACACAATCCTAATGCCCAAGCCTCCCATAACTATTTAGTTATCGAGGATTTGGGCCAGACTCCTTGTGCGATGTCCACATTAGAAGTGCTTTAGAGTTGTCCTCCGCAGAGGAAAGCTTTGTTATCTGCTCTTTGGGTCAGTGATGATAATTCTTCCACTATGATCAAATTTGAAACCATGGAATTACAACATCACTTGTCTTACTACATGTCTCTTTTGATTCATGTAGAGTGTCTTAATAACACCGTCAAGCACATTGTCACTGATGAAGGCGTTGCTGCTTCCGTGATGTCTTTGTCTTGTTACAGGGGCTTAGGTTCTCTCGAGTTGTCTCAATCTGCTACTATGTTGACAGCTTTTGATAGTAGATCATTTCGACTGCATGGAATTCTTCCTTCCTTAAAGGTCCAATTGGGAGGGAAGAGCGTTGAGATTTAGATTGAGGTGGTTGATGTGCCCTTTGACTACAATCTTTTGTTGGGTTAGAATTGGATGTATAGTATGCAAGCCGCAACTTCTTCCCTCTTTCAAGTGGTATGATTTTTGTTTAATGGGAACATTGTTACAATTTATCAAACGTCATTCCAAAATCCGAGTGTTAATGCATCATCGAGAGCTTCTATCCCGATTATCGATCATTCTCGGCTAGCAACTCGGAGTGTGGGCGTAAGTATGTATCCTTCTCTTGTGGAAACCTTTAATTGTCCTACGCTCATGTTTATGATGGGGTCTAGTTTTGGTGGGGCTTCATCCTCATTGAATTTGGTGTCTTTTTGCACTACCCATATGGAAGATCCTTGGATTCTTCCTTCACTGAGTACTTTGAGTGTGCCCACTGAGATTGACATGTTGTTTCCTGCAAAGATGGTGGATTATCAAGTGAACCTTGATCAGGTTGCAGAGCCTAGTCCTTCCCCTTCATAGACAGAGGAGGAGGACCTGTATGTGCTTCTAGCATGGGCAGTAGAGCCATCTCACTCACATGATTGCCTTGATGATTTTTTTCCATCGGATGAAGCTATCCTTATGGCCATGTCGGAAGTTGAGAAACCTTGGTAGGAATTGCATCATCGATCATATTTTCTTCCTAAGCTTGATCGTGTGGAGTGTGATGACTTTAGGGAGATTCTTAGCGAGAAGATTGGTAGCCTCGTGGTTCCATTAAGCTCTCCTGGTTCGATGGCTGATGGAAACATGGATAATGTATCACCAACTATTCCTATGAATATTTCTCACGATTCTAGCAAGGTTGAGAATGTCTCCATTGGGGCAGATTGTTCCCTTGATGAGATCAAGGAGTATACCATGCTATTTAAAGAGTTTCATGACATATTTGTGTGGTCATACGATGAGATTCCAGGTATCGACCCTCGTATTGTCAAACATGAGATCAAAATCTATCTGAATGCGAAGCCGGTTCGACAACGTTTGCATGCTGTGAATCTTAGAAAAGCACTCACCATTAAGGCTGAGATAGAGAAACTTTTGAAAGTTGGTTTTATCTATCCCATTCCCTTGATAGAGTGGGTTTCAAATCTTGTTCTTGTGGATAAGAAGTAGGGAGCAATCCGTATATGCACTGATTTCTGTGACCTAATACGCGCATGTCCTAAGGATAATTTCCCCACACCATTTATTGATCAAATTTTGGATGAGTGGTGGGAGTGAGGTATTTTCCTTTATGGACGGTTTTTTTGGATATAATCAGATTCAGATTAAGCCCAAGGATCAACATAAAACCTCATTTATTTGTCCTTGGGGTACTTTTGCATATCGAAAGATGCCTTTCGGCCTTACAAACATTGGAGCTACATTTCAGCGGGCTACGACCTTAATTTTTCACGATCTCAAAATGATTATCGAAGTATATTTGGATGATCTCACTGCTCACTCTTTTCTAAGAGTGCGTCATCCATATCATTTGAGAATAGTATTTGAAAGATGTCATCATTACCAGGTTCATTTAAATCCTTATAAGTGCATCTTTTGCATGACTTTTGGTCGCTTGCCGGGATTCATTGTATACAAGGAGGGTATAAGAGTCGATCCCTTAAAGGTTGAGGCAATACTTCAATTTTCTCCCTCGCGTAATAGTAGACATTTTCAGTGTTTGCAAGGCATGGCGAACTTCTTGCAAAGATTCATGGTTAATTTTTCCAATTTGACTAAAGGATTTATGCGTATTTTGAAGAAGGACACTCCTTTTTACTGGGATGAGCGAGCCCAAGA
Source organism: Pseudotsuga menziesii (assembly GCA_001517045.1). Taxonomy (NCBI): domain Eukaryota; kingdom Viridiplantae; phylum Streptophyta; class Pinopsida; order Pinales; family Pinaceae; genus Pseudotsuga; species Pseudotsuga menziesii. The sequence continues at coordinate 26,161 of LPNX010797034.1, read as the reverse complement.
GTCCTTTGATTCTCTTAAGTGTGCCTTAGCAATGGCCCCCGTGCTTAGTCCACCCGACTATAGCCGTGATTTCTTGATTTATGTGGTTGTGTCCATTGATACGATTGGTATGGTTTTGGTTCAAGAGGATGAGGAGCTCCATGAGCATGTCATATATTATTTGAGCCGAAACTTTATAGCTGCAGAACTTCACTATTCCCATGTGGAGAAGCTTGCCGTGGCTACTGTTCATGTGGTTCAATGTTTGAGACACTACATTCTCCTTCGCCAAACCTTGGTCATAGCTCATATCAATCAATTTCAGTTAGTCCTCACTAGAAGGGTGATTGGGGGAAAATATAATAAATGGATTGTCATTTTGCAAGAGTTTGATCTCGATTTCGTTTCAGCGAAATCGAAGAAATCATTGATCTTTGTGGAGCTCATTTTCGATTTTCCAAGTTTGAAGGAGGAGGAAGTTTATGAGGATACATTTGTCCATGAGAATATTTTCCTTATCTCAACTTTGGACCCATGGTACGGGGATATCATTGTATATTTGCAAACATTAAAGGTCCCTACTCACCTTTCACAGGATTAGTGACGATGATTACATCATGTAGCTAAGAACTACCTTATAGTGGATAACACTTTGTACTGCCATGGGGTAGATTCGATTTTGCGTCGTTTTTAAACCCATGGTGAGGCTGAGGTTGTGCTGAATGATTGCCATGGAGGGGCATGTGGTGGTAATTTATCTAGGATTTCTACAGCCCAAAAAATCTTGAGAGAAGGATATTTTTGGCCATCCATCTTCAACGATTGCATTAATGCGGTCAAGAAGTGCCACCCTTGCCAGGTCTTTGCACGCAATATGCGCTCGCATCCAGCCCCGTTACATCCTATTCTCACCGTTGATCCCTTCACTAAGTGGGGGCTTGACTTTATGGATTGCAACCCAGATTTGGCTGGGGGGCATCATCACATTATAGTGGCTGTCAATTATTTCACAAAATGGGCAGAGGCTATGCCCATAATTAAATCTGATGGTGAGACAACCATTCATTTTGTGTTCAACCATATTATCACCCAGTTTGGCATTCTAAAAGAGCTTGTCACCAACCATGGTAGGCACTTTCAGAATAAAATGATGGAAGAGTTGGATTCCAAGTTAGGGTATAAGCAAGAACATTCATCTTCTTATTACCCTCAAGCGAATGGATAGGTTGAAGCAATGAATAAATCACTTAAGTCTATTCTCCAATGAACCATCACACGAAGCAAGACCAATTGGCATATTATGTTGACGCTTGATTTGTGGGCCTATAGAACCACGGTTAAGACCGCCACCGGTTTCTCTCCATATCAGCTTGTGCATGGGGTGGAGTCAGTTTTACCGGTTTAATGTAAAATCCCTTCTCTGAAGCTAGCTATAGATCTTTTACCAGAAAATTCTAAATTGGAAGAACGTTTGGTCCACTTAGAGCAGCTTGATGAGTAGTGCCGATATGCCTTAGTGGCTCTATAGGTTAACAAGCATCGCATCAAGGTCTAGTATAATAAGTCTGTCTGTCCAAGGAGGTTTAATGAAGGTGACTTGGTCCTTTTGTGGGATCAAGCTAAAGAACCCTTGGGGGTAGGGAAATTTAATCCCATGTGGCATGGTCCTTATGTGGTTAAACAAGTCTTAGAGAAAGGCACTTATGAGCTGGTTGCTTATCATAAGGGGTAGCCTTGGTGGAGCCTAGAAATGGGCTCTATCTCAAAAAATACTATGCATGATTTTCAGCCAGGGCTGATTGTTGTATATTATTGTATAGTTTTGCATTGCATAGTTAGGTTTTCTTATGGTGATTAGGTATGTTGATTAGCTTTCATTTCTTATGGCAGATGCCGATGGAGTCTTATGTTTACATAGGATTCATTGATGGTGCTAGCCACCACACTCAAAACTCATCTTCGGCTGCTTAGGTGATTTATGCTCCTACGGGTCAATTATTGTCTTCAGGAGGCATATGTTTACGGCCTTCTTCGAACAATGTTGCTGAATATAGTGCCGTCATTGAGTTATTGCATGATGCCATTTCACATGGTGTTCATTCTCTTGAGGTACGTCTCGTAGCTAGCGGTTTCACAGCTTAATGGCTTGTATCGTATTAGGGATCCGACATTACTACGAAGATTCTTACGTGTGAGATTGCTAGAACGACAATTTGAGAATATAACATAAATTCATGTTCCAAGAGTTTTTAATCAAGTTGTTGACTCATATGCTAACTATGTGTGAGATTGGCATTTGTTTCATAGACCATAACCATATCACAAACATACATTTTACGCACATGTAAATATAAATAAAATCGATCATCATAAAAGTTTTTCATTAATATCCAAAAAGTGACGTCATAATACATAAGTGTCAAATAAAAAATTGGGGCTTCCGAGCCACCAACATATAATACACGGTCATACAAAAATGAGTACACTCAAGTCTCTAAGCCTGAGGAGGAGGGGGGTTCTGATCATGATATAGCACTATGGCTCTAGCTAGCCATTGAAAGAGTTGAACCCATGCTCGTGGTACATCAACCACCTGATGTTGCATGGCCTTAGGAAAGTCCTTGACTTGTGCCATGGGTACCCTATGTGTCAAGCGAACGAAGTTCATGTGGATGCTTTGGAGTGTCCGCTCCGCATCCACACCCATGATATCGTCTCCTCTTATGCTCCGTCGATGATGAGGGAAGCCTTTTGGCCGCTATTGTCCTACATCTGGATACACATGATAGATTTTCACTATGTGTCGTCACACCAAAAATATGTCTTTTGAGTCAATATATCAAAAAACAAAAAAAAAATTAAATAATTCAAAACTTAAAAAGTCGGTTTGGGATTCTTTACCTATGTCACCATAAGCTTCTCCTGGTGGTAGCGGCATATCCGAATATCCATGGAATTCTATCCCTACATAGGGGTAGTCGTCTATGGCGATGATCTGTCTCCACCACCATGGAAAGAAATCTGCTGGGTAGGGGTTAGCCACCCTACCTTCGCCCAGTCTGTGCATAACATTTTCCCAACGTCGTTGGGCTGGATCCCGAACTCCATGTGGAACAATTTCCACTCTAGGGATTAGCCCTGGTACATGCTCAAAGAAGAACATGCTCAGTATGCTATCGAACCCAAAGTTCCATACCCTTCCCATTTTGCAGTCACTGAGATCTTGTTTCATGTTGCTCAATAGCCTCGTGCTCTAGTCATACACTGTAGGTCTCATACATTCCACTGCATAGAAAATCATTGGCCATGAGGCCTGGTGGAGTGACACGAACCCGATAATCATGCCTAATGCCAAAAGTGTGGCCTTCAGTCCCAGAATCTGGATAGAGTTTGTCAGGATTTGAATCCCAACCTTTTTCATCTCCAAAAAGCAGTACACAACTATGTACTCATCAATAGTCAACCCGCCTCCTAGCCCACGAGATCGAAGATTCACCATCTCTCCTCATCGGGACAAACTAGAGATAAAGTATATCTCCTCAACCTCAAAGCTGAGCAACATCTTGTCAATCTAAAATGTCTCAGATTCTGGATCCCAATAATTGACCAGCAACTGGAGTAGTCTTGGTTTGGCCCTCAGGCTGCCAAGACACCAAAACTTGTATAAATTGTTGGGTGTTAGATCGACTAGATTAATTCACCTAATAATTAATTATCAACTGGGGATCGTAAACTTAGATTTGATACAAAATATATGCAAAGGTAAAAAGGCTCCTAGGGTGTTGTGGAAGTCTTTTAATAAATAAAATATCAGAAGATAAAAAACCGAGTCAAACTCCTAAATTATCTAAATAATTGGACTGGACTAAAATATCAAATTTTGAACAACTATTGAAAAGGGAGGCATAAACAATGACTTCAGGCACTAATTTATACATAAATAAATCATAACAACTGAACTGACAAATAATCAACTAATTACTCTTTAACAGAGGACTAAGGTACAAAACAATTTATCTTATAAAGAATAGGAAACTGAAAAAAAGCAAGTAGAAAACTTAATAAAGATAATAAACAAAAGCAACTAGAAAACTTAATAAAGATATTTAAACTTTATTTTTCAATACACACATAAAAGCAAGAATGATTACTATGATTTCAAATAACTTAACTTCCTCTTAAAAATAGTGCATCTAATCCCAAACTCTAAATGCAAACAAATATAATCATGACATAAATCCACAATAAAATAAAATCAATATTTAATATTCAAAGCGTAACACAACTTAAGGGAAAATGATAAAACTTTAATCAATAACTTAAAGCAACCAAACTTTTAATTGGAATACCACCATCGTAGATCCAAATCCTAGGCTCTATCAAGCGCTGAGAGGGATCAAATCTCTTCTTAGGTATCCATTGATTTATTAATATTTAATATTATTTATGGCCGACATATAGTATTTTTTATTATTTTTTATTTTGTTAGGAATAAACATTACAATGTTCCCCCATACATGGTTTTAAAACCATATGCAAGGCCTTGCAAGGCCCTCCTAAACCATGTACAATAAAACCATGGGTTGTTCAGGAGGCCTTGCACATGGTTTTAAAACCATCTGTATGGCCCTCCTAAACCATGTACAATAAAACCATGGGTTGTTTAGAAGGCCTTGCATAGGGTTTTAAAACCATGTGCACATAGTTTTAAAAACATGTGCAAGGCCAACATTTTTTTGCGGATAATTTAGTTTTTTATTTTTTATTATTTTGTTAGGTAGGAACATTACAACATCTCCCCCATATTGTGTTTTTTCCCTGATCCACATTTTTTTTTACGGATAATTAAATTTTTACTTTTTATTGTTTTGTTAGGTAGTAATATTATAACATCTTCCATTTTTTTTTCTGGATAATTAAATTTTTACTTTTTTATTGTTTTGTTAGGTAGCAATATTACAACATCTTCCCCATATTAGGTGGTTTTTCTGGCCTACATTTATTTTGGCCTATAATTAAAAAAATTATTTGTTATTAATAAAAATAACGTTACGTAACATTACATAACGTTACAAGATCTCCTCCATACTGGGCTGTAGAGCGCCTCTAGGTGCAAAAATGAAGGTACCAACTACAAATGTAATCCAAAGATTGACAAACCAAAACTAGGAACAATCTAAAAAATGCATAAAAAATAGTAAAAACAAAACCAAGGGTTAAATAACAGGCTGAACAGTAGGTCTGTAAAGGGTAACTGGATGACAAACTGGACAAACAGTTTGAATGGCGGTCCGTACAGGAAAAATGATAAAAACTAACCTAAATGAACTAATTCTTCAGCTGAAGTTATGCAGTTCTAAACCTAATGCATATATTTAATAAACACGCCTATTTAACCAGCAAATTAACTTCACACTAATACTTTAAACAAAAAGAAAACATTGCATTATAAATTAATTAATAAACTAGAAATTAACTTAAGTAAACCAGAAATTACTTTAAACAAATTCATGACAGAAATGAATAAACAAAACTGAGTTGCAATGAAAGCAAACTATTCTATATTAATAAACTAATAACAGGAAATAAATAGACAAGACTACATTGAAAATAAACTATTGTACTTAAACCAATTCATAACTAACTAAAACTAAATTCAAATGGAAATAAACTATTCTACTTGTCTGATACTAAAAGCTGAAAATAATACTGGAATGAAATGACTAACTAGAGGCAACTAATCTAAGAACAAAATACTAGAAGTAAATAACGGAAAGCAAAACTATGCGCTCATCTACTTATTTAATTATTGAAATGAAGCTAAACTAATGCAATACAGGAAATAAAATACTTATTTATCTACTGGAAAGAAACTGAGTTAAATACATCGTAGGAAATAAAATAGCATCTAATGAAAACAACTAGGAATTAAATTAAATTAACTAAAACAGAAAAGAAAGAACTGAATTAAAACTAAGCTAATGAGCCTCTAGTTGATGAGGGGCCCTCCCAATAATCAGGGGTGAAGCCTGCTAACTCCTACTCAAAAAAAATCTTCAACATCAATGCATACAAGTCTTTATTCAAACTCAGAAACATAAATACAGTTTTTATGAACTGCTCTAATCTTGACCAACTAACTGACTAACTTTCTCTTCAATTGGAGACTGATATATATAGTTTTACATAAGATATTAGCAAGTCGACCCTAAAGTTCGACTGCTCTCTAATTTTAGGCAATCTTTAAAACACATTATTGATTTACAACCAATGCATGGTATGACTCTTCATTCAGCATGATCGTGGCATAACAGGGTGAATCTGCTCCTTCTTTTTTGTGGAAAGGCTTCTACAGCGTGTTGGATGTGGAATGATCTTCTTCCTTGGCGTGGAGAATGGGTTGGTGTTGAATGTAGATTCATACACAACAGCAGGTTCTGGAATGCATGTCCCTTATCAACACGAGCGTGCAGGCTGTGAAGAGCAGGGGCGGAGACACAATCTGTCTTCTGGAATGTAGGCCGTTCTATCCCTTAAATGCACAGACTTGAGATAGGTTAACATTAAATTAGAGGAGACCGTGAGTAAACAACAAATATCCATATCTTTGAACACGTGGATGGTGAGCAACTAGGTGGAAAATATTCCAGAATATGAATTAAATACATCAGTCCAGCACAGAGATGGTTGGCGTGATGGAAAACTAAGGAAATTTACAATTGTTTTATGTTTAAATGATCAAAACCAATTATGGACAGTGCACAGGCTGATGAGCGAGCTGAACGATGAGCTAAACATAACACTAAAATGTAAACTAAATGTGTAGTGCGTCAATCTAGGACACACATGGAAACTAATTAGCAAATCTTGCATAGTGGCTAGATGACAAGCTAAACGCCAAGCTGGATCGTGAGCTGGACGCTAGACTGGATTGTGAGCGAAATGCGTTATGCGAAAGGAAGGCTAAATGCGTTTAGATGTTAATTTGCCCAAACAAACTTTAAAATCTGCAAACAAATATATATATCTGATAATACATAAAAATGCTTCGAATAATGTGAATTTAAGTTAATAAAATCATAAAAATGATATTAATAACCAAGGTGGAAATAACATCAAATTTCTTCTTACCTTGTGTTGAAATAATGATCTGCATAACATAAAATATACTAAAGGTAATAAAATATGTATTTAAATGTATTATTTAATTGCCAAAAATGATAACAAAATGACGCTCAACATAAACCATATGCCCGTAATGCTTGTTGGGCCATAAGATCACCTTGCACGACCTCCTCCACATCACCATGCTCTCTTTCCCTCCACTCTAATACCATCCTACACAAAAAACCAGAGTTTTGATCAATTTTTACCTTTGAAAACCTTGTTTGCAGCCCTATATGCGACTGTTCTCAAAACGGTCATGTATGTACATGGGTTTAGGTGTTTTTTCCATGTATGGTGAGCCCTATACACCAAAAAAATCCTGATTTCTGCGTGGGCCGAAACACACAATTATGGATGGCTTAAAAAATAAATTGGACCATGAAAATTCAAAAAAAATGCATGAAATAGGAAGAGGAAGGCATGAGAATCTACCTGGATCAAACGAGGAGAAATTTTGCTGGACGATGCTCCCAGAATTCGCTTCTGAAGTTCTGAGCTCAAACACACTATGTTGGTTAAAAATTTCAAATGATATGAAAATTTTTAAATTTTTTACTATCTATAGAATTTTTTTTGAAATTTTTACCCACTTTCTATAGTTTTTGACCATTTTAGACCGTTTGAACTAACTTGATGATGTAGGAGTCCGTTTTGAGTGCAGTTTGACCGTGGCTTTGATCCGTTTGTGCCTACTATAGGTATTATGTCTAAACTGGCAGATAGGTTAGGTTTCACATCTGTTTGCATTTTGCATGACCTTATGACCATTTCATTTTAACCTTAGGTACAAACCCATTCCATCTTGTCATGGAACCTTCTTGCTGCTTTTAGAAGTGACATGTTGTGAATGGTAGAGCTTTTATCATACATGGGTACCCTAGTTAGATCCTGTTTTGCATTTGGTGCCCATGCCGACATTTTTCATTTAGGGTGTGGGAGTCCTTTGTATAGTACTACCATGACTTTGAGCAGGAGCTTCATACTCCTCTTGACCTTTATGTTGGCCTTTGAATATGTCAAGTTTTAATTGCATTGTCATGAGTTTTGATTTCCTTTTTGAGCCTTATGCTGGCTTTCCTGACTTTGATTATCAGCCATATAGCCCAAGATTTCCTCATGTCTAGCCAAGCAAAGCCGTTTTATATATCTTTTGCAGCTTGATTCCCCATTTTTCACCAGGAGGGAACTTTCCCCCGAGTGTCATTATCCTGCACATGTTTCCTTGCATTGAGGATAGGCATGTTCCACTACTTGAAACTAGTTTGTTTTCCCGTTGACACTCGTCTCCTCCTAGATTTGTAACTATAAAGAACTTTTATTCTTTTTCAATCTTTTCAAAATATCTGAAAAAGTCCAAAAAAAATTAAAAAAAACCAAAAAGTCGGACAAGAAAAGATGTTATATTTGGTAGTAGTCGAGTCATGTTTCCTTCGAATAGATCATTGTATGTCACATCCATTGGTTGGGTTAGTAGTTTGAATTTAGGAGCTGTACTCATATCTCTGAGTTTATCTCCACCGACTGGTTAAGATTCTAGTCCATATGGAGCCTCTGTCGATGCCTCATGTGTAGCAGAGATATCCCACTTTATATATCTAGTCTATGCTGCCTACATTCAGTCACCATTCACCTTTATGCTCTTGTTTGAAGGAAGTTGAAGCCTGAGTCAACCATTCCTCAGTTGTCTTGGCTTGTCATGTTGGCCATTCCCGGTGCTATTACTAGTTCATGCACATCTTGTTCGAGTCCTTCCACATTATACAATGTTGCTGAGTACCTCGTGTTGGTTGATGGGGGATGCCTTAATTCCCTCCTTCCAGCGGATTCCATCCCATCAACTTCAGATCATTTATTCTCAGATAGGAGTCTAGAGTCATTTGAGTGCCTTGATACTTACAACTATCAGTGGTAGGTTCTCTCGCCATCGACAGTTTTGGGAATACATCAATGTCCCCTGATCGATGGATTCTTCTAAGTGTTCGACCTCAACACATTTATTCACACTTGTTAGATTGCACTCTAGTACCTTGATTCCCATTTTCATTATTGGTGGGTGTTCTCACATCTGTTAACGGTATACATCAATGACCGGTAATCAGACAATGGACTACTATGTTTGAGCTCGACACCTCTATTCACATAGTAGGACATGTACTCGTAGCAGTTTGTGTAGAAGAATTTCTGGATTGGTGGCGTTTCCTATATGCTACCTCCTTGATCATGCCAGTGTTCATGATATTTCAGCTCTCGTGACTTGATTCCAGTGTATGTCAGATATATTTAGCCATTATGGAGATCTTGATCCATGGTATATCTTTAGCTTTCATGAAGATCTTGGTCCTTTGTATATCTTCATCATGAAGATTCTGATATATTGTATATTGTACGTGGCGATGACCACACATGTCACAGTTCATATATCATGCCTATTCATGGCCATTGCACTCTTATGTATCCAGGACTGCTATATGTATTTATAGTCATGTGCAGAGTTTCATAATTGTATTATACTGTTGGATTGCTATTTCTTCCACCTGGTTCTTCATCACTCCACTTCTGGGATGGATTTATAATGTATTTTGGCCATCATGTTACCCCTATGACCTCACACATTAGGGGGCATCTGTTATAGCTGATTTTACCACACATGGTTGATCACACTTTTATGGCCTTCCTTGTCCCTTTGCAAACTCTTTGGACCCCATGGAATATTTTGTACCTTTGATGTTTCAAAGATCATCCCTAAAAACACTCATTATTTGTTGTACATGATTTTTAATCCCTTTCTCGCGTATATACGCGGATATTACCCCTAAACTCATGTACATCGGGATGTGTGCAAAAGGCCAAATGTTTTTGGAGTTTTCCTTGATGTGGATCCGAGTCACTTGTCTCTTGGCCGTCCATATGCCTCGAGATCGCTCGGATTTGACCTTCAATTACCTCATTGAAGCACTATATAAGGAACTCTTTGGATACATTGAAGAGGAGGAATTGAAGAGCAAGAAAACTATAGTCCATTGTTGCCATAGCTTGCTTATACTTGAGTCTACATCCCTTTGTCCCTTGGAACACTTTGTGTTCTTCCCAAGCTTGCATTTTCTTGTGAGCACTACAACAAAAATTGGATTTAGCGTCGAATTTAGCGCCATATTTTAGTGTAATTTTTTCCCAATTGTGGTGAACAATCCGACGCTAAACCTAGCACTATTGTACATTTTCGTAAAACACCATCTATTGCATATTTTTTTCATCCTTTTTAACATCTATTTTTTCATCCATTTTTGCACCCAATTTTTTGCATCTAATGTTATGCCTTTATTTGCGCCCAATTTTTCAACTTCTATTGCATCTTTTTTTGCGTCCTTTGTTACATGCTTGTTTGCACCTAGTTTCATGCTCATGTTTGCATCCAATGTTTCATCTTATTTTGTTCCTAGTTTTTCATCGAGTCTTGCACCCAATTTTGCACCATGTTTTACATAAAATTATGTGTCCAATTCTACATCTAGGTTTGCATCCTATTTTAGGCCCAATATTGCATCTAGTTTTGCATCCAAATTTACTTATAATGTTGCATCCTCATTTGCATCTAATTTTGTATCTTGTTTTATGTCTTTTTTTGTATCCATGTTTGTGCCAAATGTTTCATCTCATTTTACATCATATTTTGCATCTAGGTTTTCACCTAGTGTTGCATCCCGGTTGATGTCTTTTTTTGCATCTATGTTTGAGCCCAATTTTGCACCCAGTGTTGCGCCTAGTGTTGTGCCTAGTTTTGCACCCATGATTGTATCTAATATTGCATCTAGTTATGTGTCCAATGTTGCATCCCATCTTGCATTCAATATTGCATCTAGTTTTACATCCAATGTTTTGTCCCGTCTTGCATCTAAAATTGTGTCTCATTTTAAGTTTTTGTTTGCGCCAAATGTTGCTTCTAGTTTTGCACTTGGTGTTACACCTAGTTTTATGTCCATCGATACACCATATTTTGTGCACAATTTTATGTCCAATTTTATGTCTACTTAGGAATCCACTTTTTCATCTATTGTTGCATCTAGTTTTGGACCTATTATTACATCTAGTTTTGAGTCATTAATTGTGTCTAGTGTTGAGTCTCTTTTTGCATCCAATTTTGTGTTTAGTGTGACATCCATTTTTGTGCCCACATTTGCGTCTGACATAAGGTCATATTTTGTGTCTGGTGTGACGTCCACTTTTACATCATGTTTTGCATTTAGTATTGCATCTAATATTGCATCCATCTTACACTACTACATTTTTTACCTTTAGAAATACATTGCAATATCATTAGGGCATGAAGGAATCGAACCACCAATCTCCTACTTGTAAAGCAGGTGCTCTTCCATTGATCTAGCACCCTTTAAGAATCAGGAAGAGGAGCAATACTAACACATAGATTTCATCATTTGTAATTCTAATAAAAGACAATAAGATCCAAAGACAAACATGCTTAAAATCCAATTTATTTTTCCAAACACACTAATAAGCAAAAAAACCTATCGTGCTTAGGCAACAAAATATCCTAAGCAATTATGCAATCTATTAAAGTGGTCCGCAAAAGGGTCTTAGAGAAAAACATAATGTATCGATGCATACCTAATAACCTAAACTTGATATGGACAAAGAATAAGGGATGTGTTTACAAAATAGTTGTAGCATCCAATTGAGGATGTATGTGTTGGTACATAAATGTTGTTATTCATTGATGGTGTGATTTTGTTCAGCACGGATGTTAAGAGAAGAACTCATGGATGGTTACTAATAGAATACACCTGTAATGAATATTTTAACAATAAACACCAACAAAGACAATTTATATTAGAAAAACAATTATTAGCCAAGGGCACATGCTATTGTGCACATGTGACTACAGTATGATATGCAGGTACATGAAGGTATTTGTGTGCATAAATAGAGATATACTCATACACACTCAAATATATATCCATATTCCATGAAAGAAAAATAATAGAACAAAGCATATAGAAGAATTAAAGATAAGTGTAATATTAATGGGATAAGCTATTCAATGTCAACGACCATGATATATCAGCTATATTTCAAGTTGGTGAAAAGGAAATTTAAACAACCACATTGTTCCCAGAGAAATCCAACTATTCACAAAAATAAAAATAGCCCTTCACTTCAAACCTTCAAACTTGTACATTTAAAGTTTGACTAAGAATGTAAAGTGTCATTGACCTTGATTTCCTTTCTCAAATTGAATTTTTTTAGCTTGTTCACTTTTTATGCCCAATATTGAATAAAAATAAAAAACACAATTGCATAATCCAATTGGGATTACGTATTTTGGTACAACTATCTTATGAGAAGTTACAATAGGGAAAGGCCACAGGAAATTCTTGCATAGCCCCTGTTTCCTGCCCAGAAATATCTTGGAAATCACAACAGGCATGAAACACCCATGAAATGTTTGTAGGGCATTCTTGTTTATGGAAACATTTCCATGATATTTTTGAGACACTTCCTATCCAAAAGACCATAAATGACATGTTTCCTTTGTTCCAAAGGAGAAAAGATTAAAGGCGCTCAAAGGGAGTGAAATCTAGGGATGTATTGTTTGTGCATAAAAAGGCCCTAAATAGGCAACAAACCCAAAAAATCTAAAATTTTGAAATGAAAGCACACCAATTTTTAGACTTTGAATTATTTTTTATATTAATTATTTTTTAAATTATTTAAATATTCCATTTTCACACTTCTTGAACATTTTGAAAAGTGTCATTTCCATATCAAAACAGTTTCGCAGTTTTAGGTGACTTGGAGTTGAAATTAGGTCCTAGGGTGAGAGGCACCTTATTCTGTTTTAAGTATATCCTCATTTGGATGTTACCCATGGCCACCCATCCCCACACATTATCTCTATATGGCATGCCAATGTTAAATAGTTACCATAACAAAATCGTCCATTTATTGTGGATGAGTAGGTTACCCACATCATAATGTATAAGTAGATGGGTAGATGGTCATTATACATGCACAGATACATATATAAATGAATACATGAATAATTCCACAGCAAAACTGCTACCATAGTTAATTACCATATCTTGCAAAATTTTGAGCTTGATCTCATTAGAAGTGATCAGATGATATAGATTTACTTACATAAATTTCACTTGACACTTCAAAGTTTTATCACCAAAAAATGATACAAAAAAAACCATGTTTTTAGAATTACTTTTATCAAAACCATGCTTCTTGAATGGTGTACCTATTGACTTTCCAAATCTTTCATCCTAAGTAACAGACGTTTCACAAAATAAATTCTGCTCATAAACAGGTGTGCTTGAGCTCACTACAAGTGATCAACTCTAGATGATACTGCCAAACTTGAGTCTTGGTTTTTTCTATAATATTACAATCAGTACAATTTGATACAAATAAAATCATGTTTCTAGAATTAGTTTTATTAAAACTGTGCCTCTCACATGGTAACATTAATGGATTTTCACTTTCCACTCTTGAAATAGCATCAGCTTGAGTTCACAATTGATCTATTTTATATGATAAAAATTTATTTTACCACCACGTTCATTTCAATTAGACTTAGTATTTTACTCTTCATTCATCGCAGTTTGATACAAGAACAATTCATGTTTTTAGAATTACTTTCAGTGATAACATGTCTTTCAGAACAAATCATGTTACTAGTATTAATTTTAGTAATGTTGCGTCTTTCGCATGTATTCCTATTGACTTTCCACTTTCCAAAGTTTTTGACACATGAAAAAGACTATGAGCTAAAACAAGACAACAACACTCACCTCCAGATCTTGAGCAGCTTCTGATGCCAAACCAACAGTTGTTGCAACCAAACCTATTAAACTACCCTAGAAAATCCAAACTCGCAATTAGATTACTGTTTAGAAGAACATTTCTATATTTTAATATTGTAGAACAAACAACATTTCCCACTGGGAAGTTTTATTTTTCAAAAGATGCAGGCCTTCACTACAGCAAACATTATTCTGCCACAATCTCAAAACCAAAATTTGCACCCCTTGCAAATTTATTACTAGAAATAATTTTGCTTTGACCTTTTTCCATGTTCAAATGTGTGTCAATAGAAATGCATAACATTAGTAAGAAAAAAATATCAACTTTTTATAAGATTTATATGGATGTTCAAGGTAATGACAGCTCTGTATCACATACTTTTTTATGGTTTGCTTGAGGGGAGGAAGAAAATTCATTCGTCAGCACATTGATTATTGTCGATATCTTTTCATGGTCACCAGCAGCAGTCAATGTTTTGACAACTCCTTCAATATATACCACAAGAGAACAACTAATCAAATAAATATTTAATCTGATCCAGAGGCATGGACTATGTCTTTCAGTCAATCTTCCATGATGATCATTGTATTTATCTCTAAATGGCAGAGTATGGAACTCAATTCATTGGCTGCGCTTTTCTTGGAGATATGTCTATAGTATTTGGAAGTCACAAAACATAGGACAAATAAACCATAGATGGTAGGTTTAAGGGCTGATTATTTCATCAAACATGATATTGAAAAGTGTTGAAGGTGGGTATTGCTTGAATGCCTTTCTGAAGGTGTGTAAATGTAGGGGCTAGTAGTAAAAGAAAGAGGGGCTTTGCAGTCACTGATTACCTATGACATCTCTTACGATCCTTCCATGTTAATTCCTCTTACATACTCTAAATGCTTTGAATTAAGACCCTAACCAATGCAAATACCATACCTTTGTACTCCAACTACTTCTCTTTTTGTTTCCACCACTTGGGAGATATGGACCATTATGAAGTAAGTGTATAAGCAATTAAATACGCAGAGAACCTTTCAAGGATTTTAATATTGGATTCCAACTTTAAGAGAGATTTTCCAATATTCAAAGACATTCAATACAAATGTCTCTCCCAGAGCTAATATATACCTCGAACTTTTACTAGTTTCTTTATATAATATGAGAGTCTTTCAGAATTCTCACATGAATTTGTAGTTTATAGTGATTTAGATTTAAAACTCCCATACTTTTGAGTCCATGGATCTTTTCTCCAATCTCCTTGGTGGCCAAGGATTTGAAGAAATATTTTGTTGACCTATCTCTAGTTTTCAATCAATCCAAGCAAGCTCTAAGTTCGGTCACTCAAGAATAGTGGTTCATCCACCTTAAGGAAATGTTGAAGTTTAGTTGCATAAGTTGGCCTCTCAATAGCATGGGGATTGTCTTGTTAAAGCTAGGATACATATTTTATCTCCTTCTTGATAGATTTACTGTGTTTGCAACATAAAGAAGCAATCTAGTGTCATATCCCCCAAAAAAGGCCAATAGTTTAGGAAATGGCATCCTCCCACCAATTAATCCAACTTTCATCACCCCTTGCCTTGAGCGACACAATCTACATTCTTTCAATACAATAAATACAAATAATATTATTAATATGTAACATTCAAAATAGAACATTTGTTATGCATTCTCATTCCTAATGTGAATGAAAGCTAATGTGTGCTAGCTTGTGTTTCAACAAGTCACATGTAAACAACTGTTTATTTCTTTCATACAAAGTCCTTTGGGTTGAATTGGCCTCATGGGTAGTTCTGGGTATGTCTTAGCCCCATAAAAACTTCAAAAAATGAACCTGGGCATTCTTTCAAATAAAAAACAGCATGTAACCACAAACGGGTATGAAAAAACAAAAACAAATTGTTACCGGTTTGTTTAACCACCCTTCAACTAAAGCTTATTTAAATCTTAATCAAGATGACAAGATAAGACAACCGTGAATCCCTCCTATATACTGGTTACATTTGAGTTAATCTTGTTGATAAGCTCAAGCAAGCCCAAAATATGAGATAATATCTCAATACCAATTGACATAACTAAGACACTGTTATGTTTAATATTTCAGCAGATTAAACATGTAAATTAAAACCGTGAGTTAATCTTTCATATTAATCTTGTTGATCAGTTCAAGCAAATCCAAAATCTAGGATAATATCTCAATACCAATGGACATAACTAAGACACTATTGGGTTTTGTTTGGTATTTAAATGTATAAATTTATTTTAAGTTTGAATTTATTAGAATCAATTTTATGTATGTTTTACATAGCAGAAAAGTTTACTTCTCAAATCTTTAAATTCAAAGCTTCATATAGTTTTTGCAACAGTTAAGTTCTAAATCCGACGGAACTAAACCCAAAACTATGGTCGCTACCAGGAGTTGCTGACTTTAGACTTTCCCAATTTATAGTATTTAAGTAAAAATAGTCATATTTATCTAGATTGTTGATTTCTTACATCCATTCAACTATTGACTCTGCTTATTAACTACTGGGTAGAGAGAACCAGCAATAAAGATAAGCTTACATAGTCAAAACAAACGCTCACTAATCCAAAATAAAGATAATAGCTTCAAATTGTTTAAATCTAAATGGTTGAATCTCAAAGAAAAATGTTTTAATTTTACAATTATTATATGCTTGTCATTAGCTTTATATATATATATTCCTTTTGTGTTTCAACATTGTTTTATGTTCGTCGGCAGTTTTTACAGAGATTTATTTTATTCAATAGGAGATTTAACAAAGATTTATTTCATTCAACAGGATAATGATGGAAGGGAAACCCATAGATTATAGATGTTATGACCTAGCAATTCAAACTAGAGGTGCACCAAATCTGTTAATGCATATACCATAAATGGTGAACCGAGAGATCTCTATCCATGCTCAAGACCAAGCATGACAATCTATTGTGGCCCAAGTGGCTGTAAAATAATTTATTTCCTGTAACCAAGAGAGTGGTGTGTTTGATATTTCATTAGATTAAATATAATTATCACAGTAATAAGTAAAGTGGTAAGTTGAATGCAATAGATACAACCAACTATTTAGTTTTTGTAAAGATAGCCATCTATTAAATAAAGGTTAAAATATATAATTTTATATACATTATTCATAATAGATAGTTAGTTAATATGATCACAAAACAAATACTGTTTAATAAAAAGATTAAAAATTAAAAAACTAGTATGAAAAAAGAAAAAGAAATTGTAACTGGTTTCTTTAACCACCCTTTAACTAAATCTTATTTAAATCTTAATTAAGATGACAAGATAAGACAACCATGAAATTAATCTTTACTATATATTGGTTACATTTGAGTTAATCTTGTTGATCAGCTCAAGCAAGTCCAAAATCTGAGATAATATCTCAATACCAATGGACATAACTAAGACACTGTTATATTTAATATTTCAGCATATTAAATATGTATATTAAAATCTTGAGTTAATCTTTCATGTTAATCTTGTTGATCAGTTCAAGCAAATCCAAAATCTAGGATAATATCTCAATACCAATGGACATAATTAAGACACTGTTGTGTTTTGTTTGATATTTAAATGTGTAAATTTATTTTAATTTTGAATCCATTAGAATCAATTTTATGTAAATTTTATAGAGCATAAAAGTTTACTTCTCAATTCTTTAAATTCAAAGTTTAATAAGTCTAATGATCCACTGATTTAATCAAATGCTACTTTAACAGATGTTTTAGATTTGATGTTAATATTGGTGAAATGTTCTAACAACTTAACAAATTCTATATTGGTCATGAATGTAGATACCTTTCGGCTTCAAACAAATTCTATATTGGCCATGAAT
This sequence comes from Pseudotsuga menziesii, assembly GCA_001517045.1. Taxonomy (NCBI): domain Eukaryota; kingdom Viridiplantae; phylum Streptophyta; class Pinopsida; order Pinales; family Pinaceae; genus Pseudotsuga; species Pseudotsuga menziesii. The sequence goes on along the minus strand of LPNX010797034.1, from coordinate 8,330 downwards.
GCAGATACCTTTCAGCTTCTTGTTACATATGGAAAAACCTATCTGCTCAGGATCATTAACGTTGCTCTGAATACTGAATTGTTTTTCTCAGTTTCCCACCACGACTTTATCATTGTCTGCTTAGACCCATCTTACATGAAGCTATACACATCAAAGGTGATGCCGTTAGGTCCAGGGCAAATAACTGATGTACTTCTTACTGCCAATAATCATTTCGGGAAGTATTACATGGCTTCCCAAGCATACTCCAATTCATCTTCTGCTCCATTCAATAACATCACAACCACTACTATTTTAGAATACAAAGGCATCCCATACTTATTTTCCCCAAGTGTTTCCCAACCTCCCATTCTACAATGACACCCAGAGTGCCAATACATTTACAAGCATCCTTCGAATCCTGGCTTCACCAGACCACCCAATTGAAGTCCCTAAAAGAGTAGATGAGAAATTGTTATTTAGCATAGACCTAGGGCTACTTCCTTGTCTTGGCCAGACTTGTGAAGACCCTAATGGAACCCGATTTGCTACAAGTATTAACAATATATCCTTTGTATCCCCCATTGTTTCCATTCTACAAGCTTATTACTTCAGCATCAAAGATGTTTACTCTACTGGTTTTCCATCTAAACCACCCGTTCAATTCAACTACACTGGACATAATATACCCACAAATTTTATGGCTCCTATGCAGGGCACATCAGTGAATAATAAATAAATAAATAAATATTCACACACATAGTCATGATAACATATTGGTTATCATAATTAGGACACCTTTGCAGACAATACCAATGGCCAGTGATCATGGGCAGTAGCTTAAGTGAGACAAGAAGATAATAAACTTATTCTCTTTTGTATGACAGTAGCATGGAATACTTCTATCTCTCATTTGGACAATGTTTTCAAATCTTTCTAATGGAGAGTGCAACGTCCTCATAATTAAACAATCCAAGGATACCAGCGCTAAGCCAAAGGCTTGCTGGAACGATTCACCATAATCTCTCCATAATCTCTCTTACAACCTTACAATAATGAACCAGACATGCTGTGTAGTTCTTCCCAATGAACTACCAAATTCCCCAACGACTATGGGCATGTCATGCCAAGATCAATGACTTGAGAATCTGGAATATGGGTAATTAATCCTAACGACACTTGCTCTGTATTAAAAAGAACATCAAATACCATTATTTCCTTCTAAACACTATCTCTAAGGAAATGGTACTACACTTCGATGTTCTTGGAGCAATCATGAAAAATGGATTCTTAGGTATCTTGATGCAACTTTGAATGGCATTGTTAACTACAATGGACTCTCCACACCCAACGACCATATCATTCATAAAAAAAATACATATGGTATAAGCAGAAATGAGTCCTATTTCAAAAACTTGACAAACTGAGTTTTACATCAACAATTGCACATATACAAATAAAAATTAAAAGACGTCCTGAGTTATATATTTCCACCCTCTGTATTTATCATACAGTTCAAACAGAGCTTTAACCCCAGGTTCTAATAATAAATATGTCTCAGATATGTACACCTTATTTTGAATAAGATACCCATAGTGGTAAATATAAAAAAAGGAAAACCAAGATGCATACCTAGAAAAAACGCAAACCCTAGATGCAAATCATGTTCACCCATTCATCAACCACATGTCAACATATAACCCAGGCTTGAATTAGTTATTATCTTAAAAAATTTAATTATATATATATGTATATCCCATCGAGAAGAATTTCCATTCATCAACAGAGAAGAAATGGAAATCAAAAATCCAGTAGGAAAATCCAACATGTAGGGTCTAAGACTCACCCAGATGAGGAAAATGGGGAAGCTATTCTGCAAATGGTCACGCTGGAGGAGGGGCTCTCGAGGTTAAAGAAAATGCGGAGATGATACCTGCAAAGAAATTGGAGGAGTCAAGGAACAAAAAAAACTTATTAATAACCCCAATTGTAATAGTGACCAATATCACGCCATGAAGAAATATCTAGGGCCCATGGAAAAATAGGGCACAAGGCAATATCTCCTCCAACAAGAAAAAATGACATATCTTGCATAGAAAACCAGAAAGAAAGCATAAGCATATTCTTTGTAAGTAAGAGTAAGCAAGTAGATGCATGTTAAAATTATTGATAAAATTCAAAAAATTATCCCAAGGTTGAGGGGTTAACTCACATGTGAAAAAGAAATGCTCTCCACAATTGTGGCTTGCAAAGGAACTAGGGTTTGGGACTCGTCACTCATAATGGATTTCATGATTCTTTGGGAATTTTCCTAGAAAAAGAACTTTGAAAAACTTCTCAAATGCTAGTGGCATACCCTTCCCTGTTGAATCATGTACAAACCATTAAACCATCGCCGTAGGACTCTGTCTCTGTCGGCTTGGTGATGTGTAAGTGCATCTTGCATCTTGATGAAGGAAATATAGACAACTGAACGTTAAAATATAGTTTGTTCAAGAATCACAAATTTTCATGTTTAATATGCAACTGATAGGGGTAGAAGCTATAAATGTAGAAGATGTTTAGACTCGGTGAAAGATATAACTGAAGAATAGACAGGGAATATATCAAAATCTCTAAAATATTATATGTATTCTATAATATCGCTAGGAAACCTGAAAGCAAGAGACATTAAGCCCTATGAGGACTTGAAAGAACCATTCAGAGAGTAAGGTTTTTCAGTAAGTTGATATATAGTAAAAAATATGTGGACCCTAAAAGAATCATTTAGAGTATGATTTTTCAATAAGTTTATTATATGGAAGAAAATATGTAGAAGCATAAGAAAATAATAGAAAACCCATGAAAATACATTTCAAACCCCATCTAAATATTCATATGCATTTACAAATACAGTGTAAATATGAAAGACAGGTCCTCCTTGACTCTGGACACGACATTTTGAAAATGAAAAGCATATTAAACAATATATATTTATATGTTTTCACAGTAGTCCAAGCGAAGAACAAAACATTGGTTTCAACAAGTTGACCCAAGTAGAAATTCGATAGGTATTTTTTTATTAGAGGAAGCTCAGGGTTTAAACACAACCCTATTTTTGTAGGAATCCATATTCGCACTATGGCTTGGGAGGTCTGTATTGGTTGCTTTTTTTTGTCACCACAAGCTATCTTATAAGGATCATACTGGGCCTGTAGTCTAATAGAAATGGCCTATAAACTATTTTCTCAATTTAGGCGCTGATCCGATAAAAAATGCAGAAAGGATATCACCATCAACATTAAACATAAATGGAAAATAACTCACACTGAACAGTATCGATGATAAATGTAGCTTTACCTCAATAGAGCTTGTGGCAGTTGGCTGCTGAAGATATCCTCCAACAAGATCTGAAGTTGGAATATGTTTCAGAGGCTTCTTGAATGGGGTAAATGCTCTAGCGGGTTCTTGCATCATTGCATTGTGTATGCATTGAAGGGCCTATAGGTTAATATCAATGACATACAAACTATTTTCTCAATTTAGGAATTGTTCTGATAAAAAATGCAGTATCGATGATAAATGTAGTCTTACCTCAACAAAGCTTGTGGCAATTGGCTGCTGAATATCTCCTCGAACAAGATCTGAAGTTGGAGTAGGTTCCAAGGCTTCCTGAATGGGGTAAACGCTCTAGCAGGTTCTTGCATCATGTATGCATTGAAAGGAAGGATAACAAAAACATACAGATTGAAATTTGGCATGCCCACCAAATTTGTCCTAGACACAACCAAGTATAGTCATACTTTGGAATTATCCTCAATAGGTTGGAACATATTCATGAATCTATCCTAGAAGAAAAATGTCGAAAGTCCTAATAACATAAAAATTGTATGCTTAAGCAAAGCTATACTAGCATACCCCCAAAGTGGGTGAAATGAAACACGGAAGATAATTTCGATATGTTTCAAAAACTGAGAGAAAGTTGTGTGTAGATAGTAAAAGCTTATGTGATGAAAGAAAGTCTAGGAAAATATGTGAAAATAAGTTACATCAAACTTCTAAATTGCCACATAAGTGAAAATAAGTTTCCTCCAAAAGGATTTTGCACATAAATTTTTTAAATTTGAAAACATTCGGTGAATAATTCAATGTTTTTGCGTCGATCCTTTGAATGCCAATGGAATCTTACAAAGCAAAAAAGTCCAAAAATACAAGGGGCATAGTTATAGGAGTTTTCGAAGTTTTAGGTAGCTTTAGAGAACCTCAAAACCCCTAGACATGGAGGAACTATACCTTTGAAACTAAGACCTGATCTGGACATGGAGAGACTATACATTTGAAATTGAAACTTGAACTATGCGAGACATGAGAATTTCTGTACATCATAATTTGCACAAGCGACGCCATTTTTCATGTCGACCATTCGTGTGTGTCCTCCTATAATCTCATGTACTATATTGAAGATCATTGAATGGCCAAATAAGGTTGAGACATGAAGAAAATAATTTGTTTCAATTTTTTAATATCCCAAGTTAATCTTCATATTGAATATCGATAGTATATAGTCAGGATGTCCATTAGTAGCTTGTTGCTTAATTTTCATGACGTAATGGATGCAGAAGCCCACCCCCTTCTGCACACATATTGTAGCTCAGGGGGAACAAGTTTTGATAGATGTACCAATTCAATTGAGTTTATTTTTACCTTTTCTCTTCACACATAATTACTTGACCAAAACATACACGTAGATCCCAATAACATTTTCCACCAAATAAGTTTGATTGAAGGCAATTCGTAACACTCATGGATTTTTCATCTAATATTCTTTAAAGTAATGAAGTTTTATAGCTAACTTGAAGTATTGTAGTAATCCATATTGTATGAGACTATAAAAGTCACACACGAAAGAGTGGGTTATAAAAGAGTAAGGCCAAAGAACAAAATTTATTCACCCACTAAGGTTCAACTAAATCCATGAAAATACGAAGAAATGAATCTTAACATGTCTACTTCTGCGAGAGATGTGCTGATGACACATAAATTTCTCTCAAAGTTGTGTTGAGTTCTGAAAGTAACATAAAATGAGAGAAACAATGCTAGGCTGAGATGAGCACAACGCTACCACTGCAACGTCGAGCCCTACTCAGTGCCATCTCCTGTAAGTATGGTTTCCTTAGATAATTCATGCTTTAGAGAATTCGTGTAGCATAGGGTGGACATGATGTGAAAGAAAATGGTGAAGAATATATGAGGCTATGGGAAATCCAAAGCTCATTCACAACTTGACTGCACGCATGAAGGGTGGTTTTCCCTTTTTACTTGAAAAGAAGAAGACTGATTGGTAGCCTTGGTATCCCATCATAACTTCATCAGGTTCAGTCTTTTTCACTTGTAAAAATACATTTATAAAATAAAGGAGATCCAAATACCATCAATTATACTTTAAGCTTTTTACTTTCATTTATTATTATCCTTGAAAAAATTAAAATATAAATCCCCTGTCTTTTGAAAAAATTAAAATATAAATCCTGTCTTTTTCTTGAAACAAAATTTCAATCAGGTTCTGAAAAAATTAAAATAGAAATCCCATGTACAAAATTTATGTCACATGCCCCAATTTTGCAAAAACAATTTTATATTATTTGAGGAACATTATGTTAAATTTTATGCTAAGTTGTAATTAATGACCAGTGGGGTCAAGAATACTTATTGTAAATTCAAGATATTTTTTTTATAAATAAATAAATGAGGAGACAACAACATAGGAGAGCTGTTAAAAGAGTGTTTATTGGTCAAGTTGGTGGAGGATACTGGGTGGAGAGCAAACTGACATGTGGCAGCATCCTCAAACCACTTCCAACTGTTGCAGGTGGCAACCCTACATTTGTGGTCATGATTCCCCAAGAAAGTGGAATCAGAGCAGGTGGCTCAATTAATGAAAACTGACCCAGAAGACCTAGGCATGTTTATAAAAATTCCCATTGAAGAGAGCTGAGGCTGCTCATTCTAGATAAGTGATCATTCAGGGTGAATGAATGTACTTTAGACAAATTCAATGGAGGGAAAATCTAGAAAGTGTTTAAGGGGATAACTGTTGATTGATCCAGTTGCATCTTTTAAGCTGAAGATCATACTGTTGAAAGTAGAGTGTTTTATTGAGGTATTGAATTGTTTAGTTGACAGAGGGTTCTACAGTTGCATTCTCCACCCAGTTCTCAGCCAAGAAGACCAGGAACAGGCTCGAGGGTCCAGAGGAAGCGTTGTTTTGAGTGCTCTCCAGGAGATTGGTAGGGAGGAATGGCCTCCTAAAGCTGTTGTCATCTTGTCCTCAACAAGTTCTATGTTATTTTAATTTACTACTTTTAGTTAAATAATCTTAGTTTGTCTGCTATATGAATGTTAAAAGTTCAGAGTTTGTAAAATGTTAGATTTAGTATTGTTATTAGATTGTTATAGAAATGAAATTTGTTTAGAGAATAATGAAATAGAAAGAATATAAAATTCTAAAATGTGTTTTTCCACACTTGGAAACCAGGTCATACTCTAGCACAGTTAGAATGGTTTAAGTAGATGAAAGAATTCTTAAGAGAATGAAAATAGTAAATAGGATTTTGTATCTGTAGACAGCAGAGTAAAATTTATTTCAATGTTTAAAATATAATGAAAAACAATGTTATGGTTTATTTGTGTTTATTAGTGTAACTAAATAAAAATGCAGGAAAAGAAATAGTAACTTACTTTAGAGTTGCAGTAATAGTATACTGATACAAATAAAAGTTTATAGAAGATAATAACTAGGTATATAAACAAGTTATTAACCAAACAGTGTATCTTTTAAACTATTAACTAAATCTTAAAACTATTACTTAATAAAAACCAGATTAGGGTTACGTTTATAAACCCTTTAGGGTGAATCCGCGGACCCGGGTAACACTTTTTGGCAAGCGCATTTCGGCAAAAATAGAAAAACGTACCTCGGTCAAGGGTTTAACAAGCCCTCGACCGAGGTCTTAATATCTCGACCGAGGTTTTATCAAGCCCTCGACCGAGGTTTTTTTCAGCCCTCAACCGAGGTATTTCCTAACCCTCGGTCGAGGTATTAATACCTCGACCGAGGGTTAAGAAATACCTCGGTCGAGGTATGGACCATAGAGACAATTAATCAACTGTAGGCCCGAGACAAATAATAAATTTTTTATAAAAATTTATTTGAAGAGGACGTCACAACCCTAATACTCCTACTTATTGGGTTTATGACGATGATCCGATAACTAGGTTTAGAATGAAGAGGACGTCATGCGATTGTTGCAACTTGAGTTTATCGTTTTCAATGTAAAATTGAATATTGGGTAGTGATGATTTCGATTCAATTTCTCAGATCTCACACATACATATATAAATGTATAAAGAGGCTGCCCATCAACCCAAATAATTTTTTTAATAAATATGATTAATTATAACCTCTATACACGCAAAAGTAATGAGTATTATCGTTCGGACTGTTTAATATACATGAAAATACTCTCTCATCAACACATGAGTGCACTACAATCAATCGTACCATCGGGGTCAACCATGATAACCAATTCAATCATGACAAAAAAGGATTTGCACTATAAATAACATATTCATTAAACATTATTTTATAAATAGTAGAATTCCATCTTTTATTTTTCACATTATCAAATAAATACATAATCATGCAAAATTATGTAAATATTTCATTTGTAAATATCTCAAACAATTATTTATTATTTATAATTGCTTCAAACAAATAAATAAATGCCCATTATAAATAAAGTATTTAAAAAACATTAGTCACCCATACCTTGAAGAAGAAACATGTAAAAACATTACTACTTTTGATTCCTCTAAATTTTATGTGTAGATCTGTAGATATGGGTCAAGGAGTATTAGGAGTCATAGATTTGATCAATCATATCTATAACTCCTAATACTCCAAGACCCATTTCTACAAATAATCCGAGACCCATTTGATCAATCATATCTAATACTCCTAATACTCCAAGACCCATTTTTATAACTCTTAAGATTGACTAGGACCTCGACCGAGCTAATACCTCGGTCGAGGTTAATACCTCGGTCGAGGTTAATACCTCGGTCGAGGTTAATACCTCGGTCGAGGTTAATTCCTCGGTCGAGGGCTTAAGAAAATAGACTTAGCCCACATTCAAACAAATGAAAAATTTTCTGTGCCTTGCAGAGGTGTAAACCCTGCCATTCCTAGCACATAACTGAGCGGATTTGATACTGATAAATTCACCAACAAATCTTCTATCCATTGAGGTATCATACACGCATTTTGGCATTCATATGAAATTTATTTTTTAATTACTTCTAAAACTTATACT
>LPNX010797023.1:25281-42148 GCA_001517045.1 Pseudotsuga menziesii | reverse complement strand
ATTCAGCTCTTCTGAGCTTGTTTCATGAGGTCTTCCTCTATTTGTGAACCTCTGGATACATGATATGATCATTTATGGTCTGAATGGGTATTCAACCCATGTCTCGCAACTGTGATTCACTAGTAAGTGCACCTATTTAGAATGCAGATCAGGAACATTTGGCTCTCGATCGATGTGAATGACCTGACAGACCTCTTTTCATGATGAGACAGCTTACTGATGGGATTAGTTGGTATTATATGCCTTTCCCTCTGACGAGTTATCTGGGCTGGCAGTTATGCTACTGTGTGTAAAAATGTCTTTTGATTCAATCTGAACAACAAGGACAGATTTTTCTTCTTGAAAAAAGAGTATGTATTAATTATGCTTAAAAAAATTAATGTTTGAGAGAAAAAATAAGAGTATGTATTAATTATGCTTAAAAAAATTAATGTTTGAGAGAAAAAGCGTTCTCTCTTCACTTGACTGATATACCATAGCGTTTTCCGTTTGTTATATATATATATATATTGCTGATGTAAAATATAGTAAATAATACATATTTACATATACAGTGTTTTCCGTTTGTTGAAGGTAAACAAATATAACATTATTATTTATATATAGTTTTCCATTTGCTCATGTAAAACAGTAAATAAATAGGGTTGATTTTTTTATGTTATATATATATCGTTTTCCATTTGATGATGTAAAACGTAGTAAATAAAGAGGGCAAATTTTATATGTTGGAGAACTAACTCCTCCATAAATAATGCATATTACACTTTAAAAGAGGATTTTATATGAATATTATATTATTAGTTTTGTGAGTAATATAAATACTTTATTAATTCAACTCTAAAGGGAGAGATTTAATTAAAGTGAAAGTGAATTGGTTGGGCTTGATGGCGAGAAGCCATTGTGTCAAGAAGGACAATCGGATTATCAAAACCATTCAGAAATAACGTTTGCAATATTGCATGTTGAATGTACAAAACTAAGATAGGAAGTGAGGCCAGAAATCGATATAAATATGTGTTGCTTGACCCATTTGTTATAGAAGGTGTTCTTGTGAATTAGGTTTGAAGTTACTGGGAAATGAAGCCTTTGGTGATGTTGGTGGCCAGTATTGGTCATGCTCTAATGAATTCCTTTTAATTCATTTATTTGTCTTATTTTTGTTTTTTACTTATTTAATTAGTCATGCTATATTTTTCTTTTCTTTTTTTCATGTAATCTATGTTTATTTGCTTTTTTTCTTCATGTAATCTATGTTCATTTGCTTTTTTTTTCATGTAATCTATGTTCATTTGCTTGTTGAATAGGCCTGTAGTTGATATCATGAAGTAAGAAACTACAGTTATCTTACGTAATGCAAAGATTGATATGTTTAAGGGTTCAATGAGACTCGTTGTTAATAAGTGGGGCAGGATTGAGGCAACTGAGCCTGAAGATTTCATTGTGAAGGAAGAAAACAATCTTTCACTCGTTGAGTATGAGTTGGTTGATGTGCCGGAAGATTAAACATTTATATAGAGCTGGGTCAAGCGCTCTCTTGGCATTACAGTATGTAATAACAGTTCTAATGATGTTAGGTGGTATATTTTAATGCAAGGAAGATGTGAAATTATGGATATTATCAACATAATTCACTCTTGGTCACACTGAGACATTGAGCAATATGGCTTCACACTAGTCTGGGAGGATTTTTGAGGTCCTCATTCTATGCATTTCAAAGCATTATCCAAAGAAATACATAATTACATAGTTTCCTTCATGCCAGCAAGCTACCTCATCAGAGATCCAAAACAGGTGGCTCTTTTGCTGAAATAAAATGACATAGTAAACATAAAAGGAAGTTTAACTTTTTGTAGCGGAAGTGGCATATTTTCACTCTAGTATTGCAGCAGGTGCCTTGTATAAAAATTAATGTAATGTATTGCAAACTTTTTAAGTTGAGCCTAAAACTGCTTAATGAAAGCTTGACTTTGACAATTTAAATTGCAATGTTGTTGCAATGCTAGACAGTAGTTTTTCTTGACTCTGGTGTTGAATACTCTCTACAAAATAATAATTTTCCAATCTATGGTAACTAATATTGATCACGCTGGTATGGTGGCAATGCAGATGTAGTGGGATATGGATTGCTTTAAAAACCAGTTCTTAATTTGTTTTGATCGGGTGTTTGGATGAAAGGGTGTCAATTTTTATTGGATTACCTAAGGGCAAATATTGAAGTGTTAAACAAAGAGATATTGTACTTTGGATGTTGAATTTAAATATTATTCAGGATGATATTGATTAAATTTGTTTCTAGATTAAAAAGATTATACTCTTATTTTTCAGCTGAAAGGTTTTCTATTATTCTAGCAAGCAAAAGTATGGAGATGGAACAAAATGATTCCATATGATAAACAACGTAAATTGTACAATACATAACTATGTAATTATACTTACAGTTTCATATTCCTGAATCCTAAACTAGCTGTTATTTATGAAAAGGGGCGCTTATAAACACTCGAGAAACGATTATTCAAATATTTTATCTAGCGGTGCGCAGCTGCAACTGGGTCTTCATAGTTGGTGCTAAAAAGGAAAATCGCTTTCATCAAAATAGTTTGAGTGATTTAATGGCTCAAATTACTCTAGCTATAGTTTAGGTTATGAGTGGCCTAGGTTTATTCCATAGATTAAGAGTAGTTCTGATTTACGTGTTGAATTTATACCTGTATAACCATCAAAATCAATGGCAAAAGAAGAACAGAGGTTAGAACTTTCGGAAAGTTGAATTTCATTGATTTACAAAAGCTCTTCAAAAACCAGCAGACTCTCCCATGATACAAAGTTTACAGTTCAAAAAACCCTGGATTTAACATAATGACAGAGCCAAAAAGAAAAATATATATAGATACGTGTAGATACAGAAACATATCAATATCCTTGCATGCTTTTAGAAACATATCAAGATCAATATCCTTGCATGCTTTTAAAAACATATCAATATCCTTGCATGCTTTTAGAAACATATCAAGATCCTTGCAGGTTTTTAGTGTGAGACAACGATCTAATATCCTTCTTCGGTGGCAGTGTCTTTGTTGAGCAGAGCGAGGGCATTGCTAATCAATTGGCTCACATTTTGCACTCTGGCCGTGACCATGGCCTTCACTCTCCCTATAGCAGCCCGAAAGTCGTAGAGGCACATGTCCTTGTTGGTGAGGGTGACGCTCATCCTTGTCTCCACGTTGCTATTCCCTTGTCAAAGTTGTGTATCTATGACCTAGGTGGGATCCACTTGATCATGCTTTTGACATTTGTAAAAGACATATTTATAAACTTGAATTTTATTAGGATGTGGTATCTTTGTTGGAGAGGAGTGTAGACTGGCGTGATGTGTGATGTGGTGTATAGTGATCTCCTAATTTATATCATTTGTTTATCTTTGACCTTTATAGATTTGGTGAATGCTAGGAAAACTTCAAAATAATTCATGTTTGTTCTATAATTTCTCTCATCTTTGTCTTCGTTATAATAATCTAGCTATACAAAATTGGTGAAAACAAAGAAATCTTTGAATTTTTTTAATGTTTGTTCCATATTCTATTTTTACTTTGATAGTGTTGTTCTAGATGATTGTAGGCATAGGCATTTGAATAAGCATTATTATGTGTTGCTTCTTCCTTCCATTGAATCGGGTTATTGTATTGGATGGTGGTTTTTGTGTATATAGGATTTAACCTTCTTTTGCTACCTTCGTAGCAATGCTCCTTTGATTGCTAAACTTGTAATTCCATGGTTATTGATGGGGTCTAAATCTGTTTAGTCTTTAATGCTTATAGGAATGGTCAACCCAAAAAGAATTGTTATTATGTGCTCATTTGTTTGACTTGTGGTTTCATGTTGACGAGGAAAGTGGTTACTGTTTACTTGATATAGTTTCAATTCCATTGCTTCAATCTACATTTTTCACTCCATTACCTCAATTTACTTGTTTGGAGAATCCTTGCTTGTTATCTAACGTTCTATAGTTTGGTGGAAATGTACATGGAAATTGTTGAATAAATACTTGATTAATGACGTCATTATCTCAGTATTTAATAATGCCTGTTGTTCTCTTATTCTTTTCCTGTTCTAACAAGAATGAGGACTGATGGAATGAAAATTACACTAAAATTTCCAATGAAGCAGCAGCTTGTGTATCAAGGTATTTGTGAATCGTGAGCTATAACTAAAGTTACCTGTATTCTCTAATGTTCTTGTTTTTTTGTTTTTTTTTTAAATTTTATTTTCCTAAATGGCTTTTTATTTGTAGAGGACGCTTGAAAGGAAGTGTTAGTTCTTCTGATAATTATTGTAAAGAAGTCCAGTCTCTGATCAATGATATAGAGGTGTACAAAAGAGATATGGTGGGTTCCCTCTCAAAGGTTTACATTTCAGTTTATGCACATGGCCTGTCATACGCCCTTCAATGGTTTATGTTTATGTACGTGGCCTGTCATATGCCCTTCAATGGTTTATGTTTATGTACGTGGCCTGTCAAACCTCTTTCAATTGACATAATGCTCATGCCGATCGCCTGCCACACCTCCTTGAATTGAAATGATGCTCACCTTCCACAACTTCTCTTTGAATCCTGGTAGTGCTTTGTTGGGGTTTGAATTTTGTAGAGTTTTGGTTCATTGAGAGTTTATTTGTTCATCATTCTTTGTGTGTGAGGATAAGAGCAACATCCAGAGATACACCCCATTGCACTTGATTTGATGATGCTATCATTAGATTATTAATTTGGGATCAGAAGGGATTTCCAGATACCAAACTTGGCTTCCTCTGGAGTGTTCATAAGTATGATCAATTTCTTGTGCTTATGTTGCTACTAGTAAGTCATGTTCACACCTCTCTGGAGTGAATTGAGAAGCATTCATCTGGGTGAGACAATTCTCTCTTATCAAGTGATGAGAAGCATTCCTGCTCGCGAACTCCGCCTTGGAACACCTTACCATCAATCACGCAAACACAAAAGCGCAACTGCACTCAACTACAAAAGGTGCATTGGACATGTATGGCAACTAAGAAAGGCCTTTGATGATTGTCAATCTGTTCATTCAATGAGTTCTCCATTCCTAGCAGAGAGCAGAGAAGCTCACATTGATTCATTCCCGCCCTAGTTGCAATTTGATGGATAACTAGGGTGTTGGGTAAAGAGATGGTTTACTTAAACTCTTGCCTTTCAAGTTGCTTTAGGTGCCTTTGCCTTTCTTGCTGCACATGTTAATCTTAAGTTCCAATAGCATTTTATAAATAACCAACCGACTATATTGCCAACTTCAATACACTTTGGTTGTAACAATAAAGTACAATTGAGCTAGCTTGTTCTACTATTCAAAATGAAAGTAAGATTATGTGGTCATTATAATTTCAGTTGCAGGTTTAAGGAAAATGTAATTTCTAATGTTTTCAATTTTTTTGTAATTCATCATCACCCTCCATTCCTCCTCATTTGCATCAATATTTTATTGGTCCACAACAATAAAGTTTGACCAAGTTTTGAGTAGTTTTCTTTTTAATAGTTTAAGCATTTGGGATGATAGCTTAACATTTGTTGCAGTTATTTTAAGAATTTGGTTGAGTGGTCATGGTAAAGGTTGTTTGTTTTAGTTATTTCAATGAAGTCTACACTTATGTTACACCGTTTTTAGGTGTAAGTGGATGTATCTATATTTAAGATGTAACAAATTGGGTCTTTGATCATGAAGAAGGGTGCTTAGCACATGTTTTGCATCTTTTCCAATTATATTTGTTTCAACAAAACACTAAGAAATCAATTTGATGGCTAAGTAATGAAATCGATTTGATAGCTAACAAATTTGTGGAAAAATAATTTTCTTTTCTACTACAATTTTGTGGCAAAAGTATCATATTTAAAGTTATTATAAATAGTTAGTTATGGATTTGATTTATAGATGTGGGGATGTACCTTTATGTGCTAAAAGTACTCGACCTAAGTGTACAATGCTAATTTCTTCTGCAAGTATGATTAGTCAACATGCCAAAAAGAAAGACTGAGCAGTTGGGTTTGATGACGGGCTTGAATCAAACATCATGGATATTTGTCACAGTAATTCAGATGATATTTACGGCATCGCAAATTCAAATACCCTGATAGAGAACCTACTCAAGCTGCTGCTTGATCTCCATAATTTAAAAGAGAGGGATGAAATGGAAAATCCTGGATCTGAGAAAAACATAAATGAGTATGGGGTCCCGGAGCAAAAAATCAGAGAGTTCCATATGGGAACTCCCAAGCTGAAAGAAGATTATAAGATCCCTCAAAAAATGACGATTGGCGAATTGGGTCAGAGAGTGAATTCAATGGAGCATGGTTTCAGTTTCTATACCATGGGAGATACTGATTTAGAGTCGAAGGTTGATTCAAAATTAATTAAAAAATAATCTTTATAAAGTATTGACGTTTTCTAGAAAAAAATCATTAAGATTGAAGCAAAATTACAAGATGAGATCAGAAAAGGGCAGAATTTTAAGAGGGTGGTTGAGGATTTGCACAAAACGTTAGTTAGCTTAGAAGAAGAGAACAATGCTCTCAAAATGGAAGTACAAAGGCCTATTAAGAATAATGATGGATCCAAAAGGTTAATCGCTGACATGGAAAGTAATGGACGGGGTGGTGCTACCACTCTCGAAGCCCATAAAATGATATGTATATCATCAAAGCAACATGAATAGAATCCTGTAGTGAGGAGAGAGATCGAGAAGGTTAATGTTTGTCCAATTTCAAACAAACCAAAATGAAAACTAGAGAATTGTGGAAGCTTTACCTCTATAATCTAGTGAAGGGCGTGATCTCATGATTGCATTTAAAACCCTAGTTGCCTCTCCGCCTCCGAGAACAGGTAGGTGTTCGACTTGGGAACTGAAGCTCAGGTCTAGACCTTCTAATACTTTGCTATAAGAAGTGATACACCTCGACAAACCTAGAAAACTCGTCACAAGTTGCATGGGTCCAGACATCGGGAGAAAAGTCTTCGCAAGGAAGGACTTCGTACCCTCAAAGAAACCATATGTCCCAATCTGCTCTTGATCACCATTAGATTTTTTATGTTTGTGATCAACATTATTAATTCGTTTGAACAACTCAGATTGCATAGGAACGCAAAATGGTCTCTGCAAGGGTCAGGAGCGATTCTGAAGCCATTTTTTAAAATGTATTTGTTGATTATTCTCAAAATATTGTTTTAACAAAATAATGTACAAATAAGGAAACAAATGGAATTGACAGTGAATATTAATTGAATTTATGTTATATGGGAGATAGAAGTGTCCCATAGTTCAACAAAATATAGTCACTGAACTAATTCCATGTTCATTGATGAATAGTGTGGTGGCTACACGCAACAAATCTATTGGAAGAGAAATGGTGGGTTTGAGTGTTGTAAAAGACGATCTCTCAGTTTTTCTTCGTCCTTCTAAAATTGATGATGTGCAACAGGGAGTCATTGAGATTCTAAGTTCTCTACTTTTGCGATAAGATTTTCACTTCATACAGTGGCCTTCATACTGATGGAATGGTTTATTGGCCATGGGCTATTATGCTTGTTTTCCTGCCTTTTCACGTTGTCTTTGTGCATATGTGCCAATACTAACAGTGGGATACCTCTATGTGTGGGCATCTTGAAATTGTTTCTACTACCATCAAATCTTCTCTCCTCTTTATATAGTTTTTTCCAACTTTGTAAAAATTATTGTTACTGTATTTTTTATGTTAAACATATTTCTTAGCTGCTAGGACTCACAGGTATCTACTTTGTCAAATTCACCTAGGACTTCCACCCACTCTGGTCCATTGAGGTGTGCAACATCCACGACCTACACAGGTTAACTTTGTAGTTTTATTAGTACGACTACATGTCTTAGGGGTTTTTGAACTTGGTTCTGTATTCTGATTCAACCATAGTAACAAAAGATGGTCGTTTTGATAGCTAGTGTCTTTTTGTGACTGCAAAAGAATGACCAAAATGTAGCCAAGTTAGTTAACAAGTCCACTTATCAGACCGAGCAACAAACTAGGGTTAAAAGCAGTTGATAGTTTTTGCTTCTTTTGAGTTTTGGGAATGCTAAACATTCATATTTTGTCTAGACAGAACACCAAATGAGGGATAAATGTCGTTGGAGTATTTTTCTTGTTTCGAGTTTTGAGAATGTTAAGCATTCAGATTTTGTTGTAAAATTGTGTTTCATACTAGGAATTTTAAGATATTTAGTGAAATTATTATTATAAATCTTTATATTTTAAAAATGACACAATTTACTTTTTTTGGTATCCATCTTATTTGTTTGGTTGACTGTATTGGAGGTACATCGTATTGAATGCATTTGAAAGTTATGACTACGACGTTAACTTCTTTATTACAACCAACTTGAATGACTTTATAACATGTTATGTTACTCGATTTTTCATGAAATAGGGGGAATAAACTTTGTTTAGAATATAGCTTGTTGGTTCATTTATGAATGCTATAAGTTATAATATTTGTTAGAGATATGAAATCGCTAGATATTTTTTTGAGGTGTTTGATTTAAAATTGTAAAATTTTGGAACCAGGATTCTCTACAGTTTGATTGCATTTGTTGTTTACAGGTATAGCGAGGAATATGATGGAGTTGTCTTGGCTTGTTTTCACCTTAAAATATGCGATTAGACTGCGAAGATTGTTAACCGACTTTCTTCTCCCTATATGTCTTATAATCAAGTCATTGGATTGTCTACCCACAATTTTTCAAATGCTGCGTAAATGTATTATGATGTTTTCTAATGCATCTAGAGACATGCTTCCTCCAAAAAGAGATCTCCTACTGCTGAATTCCCAATAGTGTGTTGTTAGTTATGGTGTTTTTGAATCATTTAACATCCTGGCCTAATAGGGATCTTTTCAGAGATATAGTCCTCTTAAAAGCAAATCAGTCTTACATGACGCAGTTTTATTTGCATTTAGTCTTAAATCTTAAATCTATCCTCGGAGACATTGCCACCTTGTGGCTCTTATATTTATATATAAAATAATCATAATAAAAAGTAACATTTCTTGTAAAGCATTCAATAATAACTTACACATTGCCAGCACATCATCACTTTTTTTAATTTTTTTTTAGAAGGTTATGGAGAAGTCAACGCACATGTGCGACCCAAGATTAAATTTATGTGAGGAATTCATAATTTTCCGTTCAAAGTATGGACGACCAATCATATAACTTACTTTAATACACGCTCTATAAGATGAGACGTTTTTTACACTCTTCCAAATATTCATGGTGATTTTCATTTTTGGCATTTTCCTTAATTCAGAATGATCGATAAGAAAATAATCTTAACTATCATTTCCTTATTTGCAAAAATTATATCACAAAACAAAATAATGTTGGTTATAGCGTTCAATTTCATTATAAAAACACTTGAGAAATATTAGAATGGTTTAAAAAATTAAAAAACAAAGAATCTATGATTTTGATATAAATAATTAAATTATAATGATTTTGATTAATGTTGTAAGGCATTTTTATTTTTGAAATTGATGGAGGATGTTAGATTGAATGGTGGGGATACATGTGTCTCTTTTTAATATCTACTATCCAATAATGGAGTTGTTTGTGTTAACTTTGTTTCGTGTATTTTATGGTGACGTTGCTCAAGTACTTGGATCAATTAACCACATAATGGTAGTTTTGCATGACAAAAGGCTAAAACCCAATCTGCATAGGAATTGTGGTATAATTGTGTTGATCTCTCACTCGTGACCTTTGAAACTCACCTTGTTCACTCAAAGCAAACTTCAATGAGTGGCAACGCCTCGTGCAACACAAACACTAGTGGATCATGGCATCGCTGGTATGAATGTGGTTTAAGACCAAAGAAATTTACCATATAGTCCATGTATCCTTTCATTTCAAAGCTCGTACTCTTAGCAAAGGGTGTTGGATTATTCTAGGCATCTAGAATCCTATATCAGTTCTCAGCAAGAGAGGAAGGCATACCTGCAATCTTAGATGCACACACTGAAGCAACTCATTGGTAGAGGTAGATAATGGGTAGATAATTCACACACTAGGCAGTGTTCTTCTAGGAGGGTCAAATATAATTTGCAAAGCGGATGGGAGTCTTCCAGGAGGGTTGCAAAAGATAACGAGGTCCTATTATTGCATTAGAAGATACTAGGTCGTCAAGATCAATTTAAAAATTAAGATGATATTCCAGTGACACTAATGCATTCTAATTAAACAACTTCTAGTGCTCAAAATTCAAATTCAGTAGCACATCCATATTAGTGTTGGACGAAGAACATCAATAGGTATCACCTTCCAACCCATAATTGGATGGACTCTAAACGACGATACCTATCGATGTTATTCATCCATCACTTGGATGGTGATATCTATTGGTGTTCTCCATCCGCTGTTCATGTGAACGGACCTTTTACCACCCTTCATCCAATACCTTATCAACTTTCTCTATTTACCACCAAAAAATGTGCCACCATTAGACTTATGGTTAGAGTAATTTTTTTTAACAAAAACGAATATTGATATATTGATAAAAGGCTCAACTGAAGGTCAACAAACTTACAAAAATACTTCAATACCAATATTGAAGTAAGTATGACTAGAACACTAGAAAACCATTAATTACAATCATCATGAGCAAAGAGGTTCTGCCCCAAAAAGCCCAACCAACTATAGATTCTAACATATTGTTCGATCTGAAAAAAAAAAAAAAAACCTTCATACATGAAACTAAATACTAATGTCATTTCGGGAATCCAACTCCATAGAAGGAACAAGTTCACTTTTTGAAACATAGACATAGCTTGAAGTAGTATCCACTACAACAAAATAAGAATTAACCAGCTTGTCTTCACCCGAATCAAGATCTTCATTAACAGGAACCTAGGTCTCGACATCCATATTTGAATCTTTAGAGTAATTACTACAATTACCATAATATTCACTATCCACCTGAACATCCCGAGAGAATTCAACATTAGCACCAAGGGCAACCTGGACATTATTCACTCAGTCAAAATGTACAGTCTGAGCCAAACATAAATCATCAGCCAAATGACCAAGAGAGTCCTCAAAATCATTAGAACCTTTTCCACCCAAAAGTTCTTCATAATTATTAAACATAGAACCATGCTTACGAACATCCTGAATAGTTTCATGCACTTGAGAGTCAAAGACCATTACCTTCTCATTGAGGGAATTAAACCAATTGTCCAAAACATAGTGAATTTAGATGGAAAATTTTCTGAAAATTCTCTAATTTATCATCAACTTTAGGGAGATGTGTAAGAATACGATTAACATAACCTTTCATTTCCCTTTCATTTCCTTCATTTGTTTTTGCATATCCTTCATTTGAGTTTGAAAATCTAACATGCCACCCTTAATGTCTTATAGAAGCCCAGTCACATCTTCTATTTTCTTCATGATATCCATACTCAGAAAACTCCAACTATTTTTGTTAAACATACAAACAAAAGCGGAAACAAAAGCCCACCAGGTTGGAGTCTATCAAGGCCTATAATTTCTATAATTTTCAAACCAAAATAATTAAAGTAATTTAATGAGTAATATAATTATGATTTTATATTTGATAAATACAAGTTATATTTAATTTAATATGATTTTATATTTGATAAATACAAGTTATTTTTAATTTAATTTAAGAAATTAAAATTTATATATATTTCTGGAACCATGGATTAATCTCACCAATGAACACGAGTGAACAGCCCCCTATTTTCACCAACATACTATTCCAAGGGTTCCCGTCAAGGGCTATCTCTTCAGATGAAAAAAAATATATTGTGACTCATATTTCTCTGAAGTAACATGGAATTAATTTTTTTATACTAAACTAACATGGAATTATTTTTTTTATAATAAAGATCAGATGCAGAAAAATCAACTTTTTAATAAAACTAGAACTGTAAAAGAAAAAAAATAAAATAAAATCAGACACCTGACCCAAAAACAAATGGTCAAGACCACAAACAGCGCGATTAACTTGTTACAGACCATTGGGTAAAAAAGACACGTATAATAATATCCTTCTCACTTTCCTTCATCATCTTATTTTTGTTCAATTTCAATTTCAACCCACTGGTTGAGTGTATGTTGGTTGTGAAGGAAGCAGTGAACAGTACTTGTAGCCTGTGGCATGGGTAGGTATCTCTGTTTTCCAATGATCAGTTGTGCAGATCATCTATAGAGAAGACAAAGATGAAGGGTAAGCTTGCTGCTGTTTCTGTTAAACAAACACGAAATTGAATGATATGTGCCGAACTGGTCAACAAGCCTGATAATCATAACGACAAGAAACTTTCTGGGGTTTTCGTGATTTTTATATGTATCTTTTTCTGGGATTCACGTAGGTTAATCAGCGCGACTTTGTAGTATGAAACTACCCATCCAATTAATTAATGACGTCTTGTGGTGTTGAGGCTAGAGGGTCGGACTATTTGCAACTTCGATCCGTTTTTCTTCAACACGTCCTTCCTTTGGATCTCCTCCTACAGGTACAATCTATTTTATTTTTATTTTTCATATATCAAAACTGATAATTTGTTTAGAGAGCAGTTGCAACTTTCTTTTTGCTCGGTGATACTTAGTCTATCAGAAAGGCAACAATGGTAGGAAGAGGGCTGTTTGGTTATTTACATGAATTATTTTTCAGATAGATTGAATTATCATAGCAGCTCAGAAAATATTTGAAGGAGTTCATCGGTCAATTTAAATATAAAAAGCAGAGAAAGCAATCAAATTTTATCTTATTTATTTTAATAGAGCTGCTTCACACAATCCATTTTGAACTTCGAATAAATCACACAAATTTGGTCTTAATTTTACTATCAACTCTAACTTGTAAGTGGCCCTTAGGCTTACAGTGCCTGATCAGAGTTATGCTCCACTTTTAGGGTTAGGTTCTCTGTTCCAGACGTGTCTGAAACAGCAACAATGCTAGGGGCTATTATTTGGGATCTAACCAAACTGAAACTATCTGATAAACGATTTTTTCAGAAGTTTCTTCATAGTAATAACGGGTCTATATCAAATCTGGAAAATTTAGCGCAAATTATCACAAACTTGAAGTTGGAATAAATTTTCTACATGAATATTCATCTAACATTTATATATGGTAAGAATTTTTTCAACAAACTACAACGATTAAACTTCACTTAAATATCTCCTGCTACATCAATTAAGGCCGGGAATCTTAAATTGTGGGCAGTCTTTGGCGATATCCTGTCCGCCAACCACTATATTAGTTCCACTATATATAGGCTTCTTCACTAGATTGAAAATGGAGGTTCTTCTTGATGTTTGTGAAGCTATAATGATATAATAAAACCACAAATTTCAACAATTTTTATGAATCGGATCCTTGCCTCTGGATCATTTTGTGCTATATGTACCTTGAATCGAGTAATTTTTTATAAATTTATAAATAAACAATAATAAGTACCATTAGGGATACTTCATTACACTAACCTTTATAACTTTAATAATAGATACTGTTTTTGGTGGCTCTCTTTATAAATTTGACTAAACGCATGAATTTCTAGCTGAGCTTTCTCGCATACCTGCTGATACAACTGACTTTCTCATAGTACTAGCAAGACTGATTTGTAAGGAAGGAAGTGCCTTGAAAAATTATGAATTAAGGAAATAGGCACCCCTGTGAGAAAACGCTAGAGGAGAGCTCAAGTTAAATAGATGCAACATAATGCTCCCTAAAGCTGAGAACAAGAAACCCAAAAGATGAAAAATGAAATGCACAGGTTGCTTAAGCAAAAAGAGGCACCCAAGATGACTAGACCTGGATTAGAGAGGGCTTCCCTAATGATTAATTAACTTGAAATGAAGGGACAACTGAAATCAAAGTCTAGAGTTTAACTAAGCTATGGTGCCTAAGGGATTAGGGTGTAAGGAAAATAAGGAACCGACTCTTAAGATGAGTATTCTTGGGGTAATTTATCTTTTAAAGGCTCAAAAATGAAATGCTAGGATTAGATCTTGTTGCTGGTTGGAATTAAGGGCATTCCGAACACCAAATGTTTGCTGGTTTATGTAAATCAAAGATAAAAATGCATAGAACAACAAGCACACAAGGCACACACTTAGCTAAAATGGCCATATAACATCTAGAAATAATTAATGGGGAGATCAATGCCTTATCCTAGGGGTGAAATGGAGTCACTAGCTAAGTGTTTTAAATGACAAATAACCTAGGAAAGAAAACAACAAACTCATTTGTAACTCAGGCCACTAAAACTTAGCATGTGCTCAAACAAAAGGGCTAAAAACAAGAGAAAAGCGATTTGACTAGTGGATGAATAGCAACTAGAACCGGAATATGAGTACTTACCTGTGTCTTGGCAGATTGATGAAGTAGCCCCACCATTCCTAGCAATGATGCAAGTAGATCCTAGCCCAGAGAACTCCAAGGACTGGCTGGGCTGCACTTGAAACTCTGGGTTTTCCAACCTGCAAACAAACAACGACTTAGTAAGTGTGGATCTTGTGATAACACAAACACCAAATCAAAATCAGCTTGCAAACTAAAGAAAACATGCAGATTCGTGAAGGAAAATGGCAAAGAAATAGACGACATTGAGAAAATCGATTTCTTATAGAAGAAACCCCCTTCACTGAAGACCACTAAGGAACCCTATGCAAATTTGTTGATTGTCCCTGCATGCAAACACTGAAAAATAGCTTTCCAAACTAGCAAATATAAGATCTACTAACTCAAAGAGGATGGAAAGGAACAAAATTCATCAAGAGAACACAATAACACAATGGATTTTGACACTTGAAGCTTTGGTTTTTATTGTTGTAGAAAAGTGTCCAAAAGTCCTGTACAAAGAGCAACTCACTCTCTTCTATAGAACAAAAGAAGAGCACAACTCCTAGCCCTTAAGGATGGAGGGCTTAGATTTAAACATCTCAAAACTAGATCAAAGGTTGAAACTTGAGATACATTCTGATTTTTCCTTTTACAAAATGCTGGTAATGACTGTTAAAAAGAAGGGGGGGGCAAATTGCCTCTAAGAGCCCATTTACCCAAAATAAATTACAATGTCATAGATTTAGAAGCTAAGTTGGGTTCACTAGGGACTCCCCTTTACATTCATTTTTGATACATAACAATAGTTTTGTTTTGTAACGCTGCAAATTCTATTAGTCTAAGAGAACAAAAAGTACAAAATTGCCTTGGCCAGAGGAGGTCTCAGGTGGTGGAACCACCACCCGATCCTCTAAAAAATGGAGGGCCGTCTGAGAAAACTATTACAGAGATTGTTCAAAAATTTAAATCATCCAAAGTAGCTGGTAGGGATCATACTTACAGAGCTTTTTCTTACAAATAAACAGAGATGCAACCAAACTAAACACCCATAACAAAAAAACCTGATAAAACAACCCGGCTCCTGAGAGGCACGCGGCTCTGATGACGGTCTGCACTTGGTTCAAGAGGGGTTTTCTTTGAGGATGGGGCATCCCCAACCTTCTTCCTCCGAGTTGCTGGTGGCGTTAGCATTGGTCGCTAACGCAGACGGTGGTGGCTCGTTGCTTGGGCCTTCTTCTTCCCTCACCCGTTTGAACAGAGGTTCAATGGTGGTCAAGATGGGGAACGGGGGAGCTTGGGCCAGCCTTGGCGCCGGTACCGAGCTGACATCTCGTGACCTGCCATCTGTTGCGCTTCCACTTCCACCATCCACGTGACCCACCTGTCGAGCAGTGCCAACCATGCATTTCCATGCAAAGGTGTTGTCCAGACTGGTGAGCTGCCCATCCATTTCCACCATCTTTGCCTTCACAACAAGGATTGTATCACGAGCAACACTCCAATTGCTGAGCATATCTTCCATTAGGTTGCCAAGCATGTTTTTAACTAATTAGTAGTGGTTAATTCTGCTGCCTCCCTACCCGGTTGCGAGACGCTGGTTCAACACCCTGCCTTCCTAATCATCGATGAGGATACGGATCGACATGGAAATTTTTGCCTCATATCCCTCTTCCATTTGCACGATGAGCCCCCTTTGGGCTTTCCCTCTTCCAGTGCTGGCACGTCGGGGCGTTCCATGTTGCTTGGACATGGTGATGAGTTGAAAACCCGGGTGCTGCAGGAAGGGAGAAATGCTGCGTGGTGTAGAAAGAAGCGACGAATCAAATTGCTAGGTACTCCCAATGCTGCGAACACCTGCAAGAATGAGGTTACCCTCAGAGCCGACGAACCAGTGGAGAATTCCAATGTGCACCAGAATTACAGACCAGCTCCGGACCTTGGGCAGCACAGTGCATCCCTCAAGCTGAAACTAGACCACAAGCTGCGCAGAGCAACCTATGAACCGTAACAGAAAAATACATAGACCACTTGACCAGATCACAAGCTGCGCAGAGAAACCTACGAGCCGTAATAGAAAATTACATAGACCACCAGAGACAATGTCGAGATTTTCCATGGCGTTTCGCTTCATATCGCCACCTTGAACGAGCATTAACTGTGTACCTGTAGACATTAAACACTTCTGAGCCAGCATGAATGCGCAAGAGGAAGACAGACGGGCGCCAGCTTAGGACGAGAGCCGAGAACTGATGACCTTCCCCGTCCGCACGAGAGAGCTTAAGCTCGTTGCAGGGGAGCTGGAGCTTGTGGACGTCCCTTTGGAATGTGTGGTGCCACGCATCGGGCTCGCGGACCAAGACGCCCCACGCCGTCGGTCTGACTCGTTGGCACGCGCATCCGGGGGATACATAACAATAGTTAGTTGCAACCACCACAAGTTATTTTTCCTAGTGCGCCCCCCTAGAGGAGAAA
>LPNX010797023.1:0-24900 GCA_001517045.1 Pseudotsuga menziesii | reverse complement strand
TTGCACTGTTTCATTCTTCAATGGCTGAGTAAATTGTGAGATCTTCTTTGTGAGTTGTGTGTTTGTCTACAGATCTATATGCTCAAATTTAACAAAATGTGCCCCACCTGGAGATGATGGCATGCTGGGACCACATAATAAGCCATATGGGAAATCTGAGACTTGGGTATTGTTCGGAATATGATTTTATTAGTACCCAAGTTGCCACGTTTTCCAAATTGCTGCTCATTCATATTTGATTAATTCCCCGCTTGACTTAGGATTTTTTTAAATCAGACTTTAAAGAAAGTTTGTTAATAATTCTTATTAATTTTATTATAGGTGAATTTATGCTCAAACTACTTCAATTGTGCCTTAGATGAAATCCTTGATGCTTTGATACGGTGTACAAATCAAATCCATGCCTGCAATCAATCTGAATTGTTCAATAAGTTGCTGCTCCAAATATTTAATCTTCGGGCTTAGGGCTTTTAATTGTATTAACTTAGGAACAATTCCCTATTAAAGCTTGTTAATCAAAACCAGTTTGAAAATGATACTTGGAGGGGCCCAATTGGCCTCCAAAGGCTGTAGCATGATGAAATATGATGCATGAAACTCTCATATTGATGGTAGGTCCTGTTGACCAAGTCAAACTCGGGTTTGGCCAAGTAAAATAGTCAACTTTGATCAAACTTTTCTAATGAAGTCCAATGGTGCAAGGATTCGTCCAGAGTCTAGCATAGGATGAAAAATCACTTCTAATGGTTAGTATCGAAAGAAAACTAGAATCACAAGTAACACTTTACACATTTAATCTAAGTCACCTGACACTAGGACACGTGACACGAAGGACACGGGGATTCGAGTGTCCAACATAGACGCGGTGACCCCCAAATCAGGACACGTAGGGCATGTTATATATATATTTAAATTATATATATTAAAAATATAGACATATAGATCCAATTTTTTACAAATATTAAATAGAAATCAGAATCAATGCACATTTTGTTGAATTATTGTAACTTTGAAGTGTATTCACTTATTATCCCCGATGTTCCTATCGGGAGAATCATTTGTATTTCATTATACCTCGATGATCCTATCGGGAGAACTACTAAGAGTCACGAGGAAATTCTCTCCATTGTAAGTCGGGTCATTAGCACCCTAATTAATATTATATTAAGTTGTTTGTGTCCTCCTAGAGAAGTTGGCCTAGTCAGTTTTAGTGGGGCCGACTTGGTGGAGTGAATTGTCAAGTGAACGAAAGAATATAAATAGAAGTGAGGCTCTCCTCATTTCTACACACACACACTCACTTGTGTAGCGCATAAGAGAGAGAGATAGCTGTAGCTGCAAGGAGAAGAAGGATCAGTCTGGGGTTTTATCTTTTATCTTTTTATCATCTATATTGAGGAAGCTTTTGCTGGGTTTTTCCCATTAGGGTTTTCCCAGGGTAAATCTGTGTTGATCTTGTGATATTGTTACTTTCAGTGATCCTGTCTATATGTTTTTGTTATGAAATTGAAATTGAATGCTGATAATCTAGCTTAGCATATGGAATCTTAACATGGTATTAGAGCTAACCTAAATTGACAACTTTCACAAGGTGAAAAAGCCCTCTCTCTCCCCGACAAGAAATTAGGGTTTCGGGAAAATTTTGAGTTTTGAAGAACTGAGTGCATGGAAAGTTGCGCCCTCCTAGAGCACATCTTCTGAGCCCAGGATCGAAGTTTTTGGAGGAGCAGATTTCCCGGAAAGTCAAACCCTAGTTTGACACTGCACCAGAAAAACTGTAGATCCAGTGAACCAGAAAACTGCTAAAAGCTGCAGTGTTGAATCTTGCAAGTCAGATTTGAAAGGTGAAGACTTGAGATCTCTAGAAACCAAGTACACCAGTCAACTCACCTCAGTCAAGCACATCTCTTGGTAAGATCAGTTTCTCATTTTCCAGATTTTCAATTTTTTGTGATTTCTTGTCAAGATGGTCCCAAGCACCAAGCTTGAGGACAAGCTAGAAGGCATAGAGAATTACAGAGCATGGAAATACAGAATTAGTCTCATTCTCAAGGAGAATGATTTTGAGAAATATATCAAGGATGAAGTTGCAGAACCTGAAGAGGCTGAAGCTAAGGAGAAGCACGGAAAGGATCTGATTAGGGCACAAAGGATTATTGCTGACTCCATCAAGGATCACTTGATCTCTCAAGTGTCATCCAAGAAAACTCCGAAAGAAATGTATGATGCCCTAGCCAAAATGAATGAAGGAAGAAATATCAACAGAATAATGAATCTAAGAGCTCAGTTGAAGAGCACCAAGATGAGTCATGGAGAATCCATCCAGGACTACTTCACAAGGGTCTCCCAGTTCAAGGAACAATTAGAAGCCATTGGAGACAAACTTGATGAAGATGAATTGGTTATGACTGCGCTCAATGGTCTCCCTATACCTTGGGAGTCCTTCATCCAGATGATGTGTGCTAGGAAGGAAAGCATGAAGTTTGATATGGTATGGGAAGACTGTATTCAAGAGGAGACTAGAGTGGCAAATAGAGAAGCTCTACTGAAGGAGGATGATCAAGCCCTAGCCACCCATACCAAAAGAAGAAGAAGTTAACCCAACTTCAAGAAGGGAAACCACAGGGAGTTTCAACCTCCCAGAAAGTTCCAGAAGACAAGAGAAAGTCTCTCCAATAAAGACTACTCCAGCTTTCAATGTTTTCATTGTGATAAGATAGGACACATTGCCAGAAATTGTCCTTTGAAGAGACAAGAATACAAGAAGAGGAACTACAACAACAAAAGACATCATGCACATCTAGTTGAAGATGAGGATGAAGAAGAGGAGGAAGGACCTCGAAGAAAGCAAGCAAGAGAAGAAGATGCAGAAGAGTATGTCCTATTCTCTGCACTCTCTGGGTCTGTAACACCTGGAGAAGACACGTGGCTTATTGATAGTGGTGCTTCAAAGCACATGATAGGACAAAAGAAAACCCTGTTAAAACTTGAAGAAAAGAACTCTCCTCAGAAAGTATCTCTAGGAGATGACTATCGATATCCAATCAAAGGAATTGGTGAAGCAAGCTACAAGCTTGATTCAGGAAATCCCCTGAAGATGAAGGAAGTTTTATATTTACTAGGTCTAAAGAAGAATTTACTTTCTATCTTAGCTCTAGATAAGAAAGGATTCCGAGTTGCATTCATAGATGGCCATGTAGTCATGTGGCCCAAAGGAAAGTCAATTGAAGATGCAGTTGTCATCGGTGAAGAAGAAGGAGGTCTGTATAAACTCAAGGGCCATTTAGAAACAACCCTTGTTCATGAGTCCACTAACCCTAGTGAACTGTGGCATAGAAGGCTTGCCCACATCAATTACAAAGCACTACCTCATGTGAACAAAGTAGTGACGGGATTACCAGACTTGAAGATCAACCATGAAGGCATTTGCAAAGGATGTGCAAAAGGAAAGAATATCAAGAATCCATTTCCGAAGAGTGAAACAGAAACTAAAGGTACGTTGGAATTGATTCATTCAGATGTGTGTGGTCCAATGTCCTCCACATCTTTGAGTGGTTTTGAATATTATATTACATTTATTGATGGCTATTCAAGAAAGACATGGATATACTTCTTGAAAGCAAAGAGCGAAGTGTTTGAGAAATTCAAGGAATTCAAAGCCTTGATAGAGAATCTTTCAGACAAGAGAATAAAGACACTCCGATCAGACAATGGCGGAGAGTATACTTCAAAAGGATTTGAAGCCTTTTGCAAAGATGCTGGAATCAAGAGGGAACTAACTACTCCCTACAATCCTCAACAAAATGGTGTTGCGGAAAGAAAGAACAGAACCATCATGGAGGCAGTGAAGACAATGATATATGATCAAGATCTCTTAATGCATCTATGGTCAGAAGCAGCAAGAACTGCTGTCTATGTGCATAATAGAATATTTCACAGTGCTCTTGGATTCAAGACTCCAGAAGAGATGTTCATGGGAAAGAAGCATGAGGTAAGTCACCTCAAGATATTTGGTTGTCCTGTATATGTGTTCATATACCGAAAGAGAAAAGAACCAAGTTGGACCCTTCCGGAAAGAAGGGGATATTTGTTGGATACTGTGAAGTATCCAAGGCATTCAAAATTTACATTCCTGGATTCCATCACATGGAAATCAGTAGAGATGTAACATTCGATGAAGAAGCAGCTCTCAAGAGATCCAAAAAATGTCAACATGAAGAAGTGTATGAGGAAGATGCACCTCCTAGAAATGTAGAGGCTACATTCCTCCCTGATGATGAAGCACCTGAAGATCATGATATGACAGAACCACAAGAACCCCCTACGATGGAAATATCACAGAAGAGAAAGCCTGCTTGGGCAAGAGAAATTATACAAGAAGCAGAAAGATATGGAGCTCCTGAAGGCTCCACAAGGATAAGCAAGAAACCCAAGACATTTTCCAACCATGTAGCTTTGATGTGTGATCTCGTAGATCAAGAACCAACAAACTATGAAGAAGTTGTACAGAAGAAAGAGTGGGTAGAAGCAATGACGGAAGAGTACCAGTCAATAATGAAGAATGATGTTTGGGATATAGTTCCAAACCAGAAGGCAAGAGTGTAGTATCCTCCAAATGGATCTACAAGATAAAACATGTAGCTGACGAAAGTATAGAGAAGTACAAGGCAAGATTTGTGGCCAGAGGTTTCTCTCAGAAAGAGGGAATTGATTATGAAGAAACATTTGCACCAGTAGCACGGTATACTTCGATTAGAGCTATCATGGCACTTGCATCCATGATGAAGTGGGACTTACACCAGATGGATGTGAAGACAACCTTCCTGAATGGTGTGATTGAGGAAGAAGTATACATAGAACAACCACAAGGATTTGAAGTTGAAGACAGATGGACTCACGTATGCAAGTTAAAGAAGGCCCTGTACGGTTTGAAGCAAGCTCCTAGAGCTTGGTATGGAAGGATAGACAGTTTCCTAATGAGCTTAGACTTTACCAAGAGTAAAGACGATCCTAACCTTTACTACAAGGTTATAGAAGATGAACCTGT
Organism: Pseudotsuga menziesii; assembly: GCA_001517045.1. Taxonomy (NCBI): domain Eukaryota; kingdom Viridiplantae; phylum Streptophyta; class Pinopsida; order Pinales; family Pinaceae; genus Pseudotsuga; species Pseudotsuga menziesii. The sequence goes on along the minus strand of LPNX010797023.1, from coordinate 19,853 downwards.
CATACTATTACTGTATGTGGATGATCTATTTCTGATAGGGAATGGGAAACAGATTGTGGAATGCAAGAAGAAGCTCGCTGAAGAATTTGAGATGAAAGACCTTGGGTTAATGCATTATTTCCTAGGTCTGGAGGTATGGCAGAGCTCAGAAGGAATCTTTCTCAATCAGGGAAAGTATGCAGTGGAAATATTGAAAAGATTCGATATGTTGGAATGTAAAGCCATGGCCACACCCATGGATACCAACTTGAAGTTGTTGGCCGATGAATCATCAGAATTAGTGGATGTGACTCAATACAGACAAATTATTGGGTCGTTGATGTATCTAACAAATACCAGACCAGATGTTTGTTTTGCTATGAACACCTTGAGTTAGTATCTAGTTCAACCTAGACGTGTTCACTTGGTAGCTGCAAAGCATGTGATGAGATATCTGAAAGGGACTATAGACTTTGGTCTATACTATGATGGAAACCATGATTACAGATTGTATGGCTATACAGATGTAGATTGGGCTGGAAGTGTCTTAGACAGAAGAAGTACATCAGGTGGATGTTATAGTCTGGGGTCTGCTATGATTTCATGGTTTAGCAGGAAACAGTCCAGTGTTGCTCTTAACACAGTTGAAGCAGAATATATAGCAGCTTGCTTTGCTAGTTGTGAAGCCATATGGCTTCGGAAGCTGATGTCAGGTTTATTCAACTTGGAGTTGGATACTACTGTGACTCTATGTGATAACCAGGGTTGTATAAAGATGACGGAGAACCCAGTGTTCCACAATAGATCGAAGCACATAGAAATCCGGTATTTCTACATTTGAGACATGACGCAGAAGGGAGCCATAAAGCTCCAGTATCTGAGTACCGATGAACAAGTTGCTGATGTGTTGACAAAGCCTCTGTCTCGAGTAAAGTTTGAATACTTTCGAGACAAGCTTGGTGTTGTTCAGAAAGACCTTCCTCGAAAGGGGGAGCAGTGATGTTGCAGTGGGAGTGTATCATCCCTGGACATCCGTCCTAAAATGATCCGTAGACTTATGTCTCCGAGAAAGAAGAAGGATTGTATCATCTCTGAACATTCGTTATAAAGTGATCTGGTGACTTCGGTCCTCGAGAATGTGGTGGGATTGCATCATCCCTAAACTTCTGTTCAAAATGTATCCGGAGGCTTCAGTCCCCGTGAATGTGGTGGGATTGCATCATCCTTGAACTTCTGTTCAAAATGTATCCGGAGGCTTCGATCCTCGTGAATGTGGTGGGATTGCATCATCCCTGAACTTCTGTTCAAAATGTATCCGAAGGCTTCGGTCCCCGTAAATGTGATTGCATCATCCCTGAACTTCTGTTCAAAATGTATCCGGAGGCTTCGGTCCTCGTGAATGTGGTGGGATTGCATTATTCCTGAACTTCTGTTCAAAATGTATTCGGAGGCTTCGGTCCCCGTGAATGTGGTGGGATTGCATCTTCCCTGAACTTTTGTTCAGAATGTATCCGAAGGCTTCGGTCCCTGTGAATGTGGTAGGATTGCATCATCATTGGACTTAGTCCTAAAGTGATAGGGAGTGATTATCCCGTAATTGTATCCGGTGACTTCGGTTGTCGAGAATGTGGTAGGATTGTATCATCCCTGGACTTAAGTCCAAAAGTGATCCGAAGACTTTTGTCTTCGTATTGTGGATTGCAGGTTGTTGATGATGATGATGATGTTACTGATCGAAAGATCAGAGTGTGATGATGATGTTGCTCAGAGAATTGCTGTTGCTGATGATGATGATCGAAAGGTCAAAGTACTATTGATGATGCTGCTGCTGAAGACTAAAATGCTGACGATGAGCAAAGTGTTGTTGCTGTTGAAATTGAAGATGAAGATGTTGAAAAAGCTTCCTATGATTTATAGATGTATCACCCTCATGATGTTGAAGATGATCTCTCTTCTTCTCTTGCTTCTGTTGTTGATGTTGTTGTAGAATACCCTTCTCGTTAAGGGGGAGTGTTGAATTATTGTAACTTTGAAGTGTATTCACTTATTATCCCCGATGTTCCTATCGAGAGAATCATTTGTATTTCATTATACCCCGTTGATCTTATCGGGAGAACTACTAAGAGTCACGAGGAAATTCCCTTTGTTGTAAGTCGGGTCATTAGCACCCTAATTAATATTATATTAAGTTGTTTGTGTCCTCCTAGAGAAGTCAGCCCAGTCAGTTTTAGTGGGGCTGACTTGGTGGAGTGAATTGTCAAGTGAACGAAAGAATATAAATAGAAGTGAGGCTCTCCTCATTTCTACACACACACACACTCATTTGTGTAGCGCATAAGAGAGAGAGATAGTTGTAGCTGCAAGGAGGAGAAGGATCAGTCTGGGGTTTTATCTTTTATCTTTTGATCATCTATATTGAGGAAGCTTTTGCTGGGCTTTTCCCAGGGTAAATCTATGTTGATCTTGTGATACTGTTTCTTTCAGTGATCCTGTCTATATGCTTTTGTTATGAAATTGAAATTGAATGCTGATAATCTAGCTTAGCATATGGAATCTTAACACATTTAACATTTGTAATTACACATTTACAAATCAGTAATCAAAATGAGATTATGAGAAAAATAGATAATTTATGATACTCATGATAGTCATAGATCAAGATGTCAATGCCCAGGAGTTAGAACCATATTTCTCATCTAAATCAAAATGTATTACATCGATGTCGGAATGCCACTGGCAAATGTCAAATAGACTAATAGTAATAGTAAATACAAAAAGGGGTAGATCAAGATGGAAGAATGAAGAATCTCATCTATCAATTATATTTTAGATTATATTTAAAGATTATATATATGCTTTAAATATATAGAAGAATGAAGAATCCCATCTATCTACACACTTTATATTTTAGATTATGCCACTTACAATGATGATGCCACTTAGATTGAATGCCATGGGTAGGAATATAAATAAGGGGTAACCTCCCCTATGTGAAATGAATTCCCTTGTGATGTTGTTTGTGGAGTATGCCCCCACAAAATACTTGTTGGTGTACTCCCTGACTTGATTTGAGAGGCTAAGAGCCAAACAATGTAATATGTAAATGTATATGAAAAAATAATAAAAACACATCACAAATAAGAGCCAAACAATGTAATATGTAAATTTATATAGAAAAATAATAAAAATACATCACAAACTGCAGAGAGAGAAGGATGACAAACATGGGGGGCTATAATCCCATTGGTGTAGTGGGTTCTCATAGACTCAAAAATTTCTCATTAAGTCATCAAAATCAAAATGTATTACATAGATGTTAGAATGCCACTGGAAAATACAAAATGGAGTAGATCAAGATGGAAAACCTTCTAATGCTCTTCACTTGCAAAAAAAAACCCTCTTAGAGCTCAAGCCTCACTAAAAATGTGAATGAACGAGGATAAAATTGTTTTTTTATAATTTTTTTTTGGTTAGAAGTGTCTTCTTTAAGGGACACGGTGTCCTGTTTTTAGGACACGTCCGTACACGGTGTTGGACACGTGTTTTGGACGTGTCCTAAAATAGGACACGTCCAAAGCAAGTGTCTGACATTGTGTCAAGACGTGTCCGTGTCCAACACGACATGGGACATGGTGGCCTATATGGATGTGTCCGGTATCATAGCATTTAATACATATGAATCATCGCATAGCTCATCATAGTAAAGATGCATAACATAACATATAACACAAAGTAACTGTTTTATATGCATGCCACCATCTAGTTTACCATTTAGATTCTAGAGCTTTGCATAGATCAGTCTTCTCTTGGGTGAAGTGAATGGTCAAGATAAAATGGCTAGCCGAAATGAAGGATCGGTCATGGAAGACTTGAGTAACTTAGGGGAAAAGAGAAAAGCAGGGGAGTTTGTGACATTCATTAGTTTGGCAAACACTAGGGAACATGTGTCTCACAAATGGATGATGTGCTAGAGGATGGTACCCCTTTGACCTTAACACTAAGACTCAACCCCCCTTAATCTTTGACTTTAAATCTTCAAGCTTCTTCTTGGACTTGTCTTCATTTATTTCTTGTACTTTTCTTTTTTCATGAGACCTTGTCCTTTTTCTTTTTCTTTTTATTCCCATGCAAGTTTAGACTTGCTTTTTTTTCTTTGCTTGATTCTTAATTTTAACTTGGTCTTCATTTCTTTCTTCATGCAGGTACAAGGATTTTGGGACTAGGAGTTGCTTCATGTGCCCTTTTTAAGCACTGAATGGGGAAGAATCCTTTCATGCTTTAGGACTAGGAAGCACACATCTAGTGACTATCCAACCTTAGCTCAAGACCAAACATTGGGGGTTATCGACGAGAAGTACATGGGGTCGAAAGGCTGTAATCCTAAGTGCATAGCCAAACATCGGGCGTAACCGATGAGAGACATAAAGCATAAAAAACCAACTCTCCTAGGTTCAGAGCCAAACATCGGGGGTAACTAATGAGAAGCATAAGACTTCGAAGAATTCTGTCGCACACATAAGAGTCAAGACACCAAAGGATAACATGGAGGCCATCCTAATAAAGAGGTCACATAGGGAAGGTCCTGAGTCACTTAGTCAAATCCAAATCGAAGGGTTTGTTAAACAACCTGGGGTGACATGGATGGAGGATGGTAAGGCCAATGATAGAACCATTATGAATTATATGATCCATACAATATTCCAGAAGCTATGCCATATAATGGTATGAACATAAAACAAAAACTACTATTGTATACTATACTAGGCATCAATCCTACTCACCATGCTCATCAAAGATCACAAGTGTAAAGTATAATTTACTAACATCCAGTACATCAGTCAATACAAACTATTTAATCCATAAACCTATCCTCTAGGCATGCATTTGACATAATAATTGAAATGATAAGGATCCATCATAAGGCAATATACATATGGCAATTAATACCCAAGTCTTAGAAATCTCGTAGGCATCATGCTCTAACACACTGCCCTGCTCATACAAAATTGGTCTCAACCCTGCTTTGCTCTACAAAAATGAGGGTATAGCAGCCCATACATATGGTGGTATAACACGATTTTGAGAAATGCTTGGTATGTGGACAGTGGGGCATCTCGACATATGACATTAGCCCACCAATGTTTTACCAGTCTAAAAGAGCACAACTCAAGGGTTCAAGTAGAGCTTGGTGATTATGCCAAGTACCCAGTAGTAGGAGTTGGTACTATTTCCTTCTAACTCTTGCTAGGTAACTCTTTAGACTTTGATGATGTTATATTTGTACCAGGTCTTATGAAGAACTTGCTTTTAGTTTTAATTATGGAAGGTAAGGGTCATGTAGTAAAGTTCAAGAACCAACATGTCCTTTTCAGATCGGAGAAATATATCCTTGAAGCAACACAAGTGATAGGGGTTAGGGAAGGCAATTTATATAGGTTACAAGGTGAACCTATTGAAGCCCTAGTTCATAACAGTGACATCTTGTGCGAGTTGTGGTAGAAGAGGATGCGGCACCCGCATCATAAAGTGTTGCCTATTTTGAGGGAGATAGTCACATGCCTTCCAGACTTCAACATTGAGAAATAGAGAGTATGCAAAGGGTGCATGCTAAGGTTGCCTTCCCATGTAGTGAGCATAGGTTTAAGGAGATTCTAGACCTACTGCATTTGAATCTCTATGGACCAATGCCAATAACATCAATTATAGGTAGCATGTACTATGTTTCCTTTATTGATGACTTCTCTTGCAAGGTTTGGATCTACTTCTTAAAGACCAAGGAATAAGGTCTTTAGCAAGTTTCAAGAATTTAAAGTTCTAGTCGAGAATCATATAGGAAAGAAGATCAAAGTCTTGAGATTGGACAATAGGGGTGAGTATACCTCTAAGGAGTTTGAGGGTTTCTAGAAGGAGGCATGAATTAAGAGGGAGCTGACTGTTCCATACAACAAACAACAAAATGGGGTTGGAGAGCAGAAGAATCGATCCATCATAGTGGTTGCTAAGGCCATATCCATGACCATGGATTTCTGATATTTCTTTGGGTAGAAGCATTTCACGCAAAAATCTAGATTCAAAACAGGGGTACTCACTAGATCTTGGAGGACAAGACATCAAAGGAGGCATTCATTGGTGTGAAGCTTAGAGGTGAGTCATTTCTTATCTTTGGATGTCTAGTTCATATCCATATACTAGTAGATAAGATAAGATAGTATAATTTTATTAATGTCCAACTAATGACCACAAAAGTAGGTCAATGGGACTGTTGAGTACAAAGATGTCATTACAAAGGAGTACCAAATGGCATCCTATAAAAAGGAGAAAGGAAAGGAAAATGAATTAGAACAAAGCATGAACTCTATGCTAAGTCATGGAAAACATGAGGAATCCTTGACCCCGGGCATGGGAGACTACATAGGGGTGGAGATGTACAAGAGTAAAGTATCCAGGAGCAAGAAGATCTAGCAGTAATGAAGTAGGTCTGTTATGGGATAGATCTATCTCTCCTAACATTTGAAGTCGAATGAAGGAAACTCAAGATAGTATGTTGTCTAGAGGAAGAGCTGATTGAAGACATGGGCCGCTCACTGTGCTGCTGTTAGGAGGAGGAAGCCCTTCGCTGAGGCTTGGGGGGTTTCGTCTGCCTCAAGGGTAGGCGTGGTCTAGTCCTGTCATGCCACTAAGTATCTTGAGGGATGGAGAGTCTCGTGTGTCTGCACTAATCTGGAGGTTACAGTTGTGTTGCTATCACGTTGTGTCTTAGTGCTCCTTCCTGAAGGTAGTGTTATCACATATATAGTAGCCAGGCTACCATTTCTATTTTTCAGACACAGTACATTTTTTTAGCCAGATCTCTTACTTATGAGATGCTGAGATGAGTTGTTTTGATGGATCATTATTGTATTACTGGACTATTGTACTCTCCCATGTCAGGACTGAGTCTCAGGACACTCAGATTTGAGGATCGATGTAGCCATTTAGTCATTACAGAGCAGTTATTGATGCCCAGTTTTATATCAGTGCTTTTTCATTGGACAGATGGTGTTTCAGATGGATTATATTGCATGATTATGACTTAGCTTTTTATATTGTGTTATGGTTATCATTGCTCTTATACTCATTTTTGTGACATGTATTAACATGTGCTGTCATGATCTGGGGGCCATAATTATATGGACTTGGATGTATTTTATATTATATATTGATGTCTCTACTTAGACTTGGAAGTTCTTGATCTGTACTCATTGGTTTTACCCTCCTTAAGGAGAATAGAGGTAGTCATTCCCACCATTGTTTTGGCTTGCTAGTGTTGGCTTCATCATTCACTATCTCCACCCATCCATTACCTTCCAATTTAATTTTCAACCCGACTGACTTCTTGACTTATGGCATGGAGGACCTTTTCCCTCGCTAGAACCTTTGTTGGACAAGCCTCCTTGTTTATATTGTGTCTCGGCTTTGAGTTGGTGAGAGAATTTGCCTTTGGTGAGTTGGATTGTATGCCTAAATCATTCTGGTCGGCTGTCCCAATGTTTGGCACTGTGCAGAACTCCCCCTGGTCACTTGAAATGTTGTTGGCTAAAACTGAAAGCTCATGTACTACCTGCATTGGAAATATTATATATGTGCCCATGGAAAATGAAAATGCTAAAACTGTGTTTCTTAACATATGTGAAAAAGGGCAATAGCAATGAAATGCTAAAATACCCCTTGAAGGGTATAAGAAAAGGTCCAAAAAAGCAATGGTTAAAAATATGCTATAGCCAAATATTGTTGACCTTATAAAATAAATATGTCCCGGATGAAAGTTGCGATTAGCTGTGCTTTTAAGCACTGGTGAAGTCCCAAAGGGTCATATAGGCCAAAAAGGCCATGGAAATAAAATTGATGATCCTAATGAAACTGGATCAAGCTTGATGTAGTCATGATGCCTAAGTTGAATAAGCACTCTCTAAACAACTCAACCATTTGTGAGGCACTGCCATTCCCTGTGTTGTTGTTTGTCCGGCATTGGTTATAGTGAGTATTCCCCTTCCATATCCAAAGTGTCATGATGTTAAGTAGGAAGTCATCCTTTGCCTTAGCCTTGTCAATTTCGTCCTTCACCCTTCACTAGCAAATTGACTACAACTATGAAGTGAGTATAGTCCTGAAAGTCTAGTCTGAGTAATAATAAATAAAGCCTTATATATGTATTGGTTGATGTACCGCCAGTGAAACGACTGCTACTTGTTGCTTGAATGAGTTGTAGAGCATGTCTTAGCCTTTTAACACTTGCAACAGATGGATGATAGTTTTAGTTATTATTGGTGTCTGATCATTTACAGATGGTTATATTGTTTATTTGATATGGTTGATGATCAGATAAATACCTGTGAGGGGTATGAGTATACACCTTAGATGGATTTGGACTCTCTGAGTCTAATGAGACAGTTTATTTCCAGTTTCGGGCACTTGCAGATATGATTAGGCTCATTCTGCCTTTCTGATGCAGTTTTTCTTCACAGGTTGATATGTCTGAGCAGGGAGATGTTTTAGTTGGATCTCGTAGGGCGTTGTATGGGCATAGGGGGTGCAGCCACTTGTTTGTACCATAGTACCCCCATCCCAGAGAGCCTGTTGGACTCAGTTTGACAATGCAGACACCCTAGGAGGCTGTTTTGGCAGGTTTACGTTTCTCGAGGCAGATTAAAAAATAATTAAATGGCTATTGAAGAAATCGATTTGGGCTACTGAGGCAAGGAAATGACATGGGATGAGTCATAATGATGAGAGTGATGTCCTCCACACCTTCTCCAGCAATTGCAGCACCTGATTGGGCCAACACCTATTTTTTGGGCATTTTTATATTATTTTTTTGAGCTTTTGGGAGGCTCACGATTTCCTCAAGGAGGCACAAAGTCAAAGAATTAAAATATTATATTATTTTATTGTGCCATGGGGACACCTAGAGGGAGTTAGTCAACACTCCTTGGACCCACCATGTGCTTCATTTATTTCTTGTTGAGTGGGATACCCTCTTTATGGGTGATTTAGTCCACTTTGGTACTTTATGGTTATATTGGTCCATGTATTGTATGTTGAGCTCATCTCAACCATTGATTAGAACATTTTATCTTTTAATCTTAGCCACTCGTTTTGAAAGTGGTTAGGATTCGGTTATGATTGTGGTTCTCTAATTTCTATTTAAAGGAGAGAGCTTCTCATTTGTGAGGGGTCTTTGGCTCTTGGATCTAAATAATAGAAAGATTTTTCTGTGGATATTTTCTGGATCTGCTTTGCATTTGATGTTCTCAAATGGTGATTGGATAGTCTTCTGCATCCTAGCATTGTGGAAATTCATGTGAGATCTATATTTTTCTGCTATCATTGTCTTGTCTACAGGAGGGCGTTTTGGCTGGAGTGTTTTTGCAGGGGGGCCTCAACTCGTTCAGTTTTCTTCTTCTTGGATCAGGGGGTTTTCATTAGTTTCATTGTGATCTATGATTACTTTATTTTACTTTCTTGTAGCATTTGGTTTCTTTATCTTGTATTGGCAAATCTGATATTGTTGACGTTTGCTCATGCAGGGTAGGGGGCGCATTGGTGGTTTGGGGCTTACATCCGTCATAGAAATCACTTGGATCTTCCAGAATTGATCAGGATAGCAAGGAACATCATTGTTAAGACTTCTACAAGCATTTCCAGGTTCGATCCAACATGTAACTTTCTTCTCTTTAACAGATTTGAATCCATTGTACCTGCTTTTCCTTCCATTTTTCTGAAAATTACTAAAATACTAAAAAACCCTAAAAAGTACTAAATCTGGCAACTGTCCGATCTTTGGCCAAACCACTGCTGGGTTTCATAGATCGGGCCTCCCCTTCACTGAATCTACTGCAACGCTGGTCAAATTCCTGTTGGTTTGACCTAGATCTGATTTTTAGCTTGAAAACTGCATAGCGCCCCCATTGAAAATTTGACCTGTTAGGGTTTTGACATTTTCTGATTTCTGACTTCATACACTGATAGATCGGGTCCCACACAGTCCAAATCACCCTTAACGCGTCTAGATTCATGGCAGTTTGACCTAGATCTGAGTTTTAGACTGAAAACAACCCTAGCGCCTTCACTGAAAACTGGACTTTTCCGGAGTTTACTTTATCTGAAATCTGACAGGCTAGGTTGATAGGTCAGGGCTTGAGCACTCCAGAACACCCCCAACGCTGAGCTAGTTCCTGCCAGGTTGCCCTAGATCTGAAAAACTGACTTTCAGCCTCCTAGCCCCCCTCATCAGATTTTGACTTGGGTTTGTAGATCGGGCCATCTTGATCTCATTTCTCCTCCAACGCTGAGCTGATAGTCTCCTGGTGGCTCTAGATCTGCAGATCTACCTCTCCAAACCCTAGCGCTAGCCCTCCTGCTGATTTTCCTGTAACCTGAATCTTTTGGGCCAAATCCTTTTCTGAGTCCATAGATCCGGGTATATCCTAGGTGGGTTCACTAAAACGTTGTGCTGATACTGACTCCATTGCCCAATGCACGAAAGGCACTGATCTCCTATCTCTAGCGCGAGCCCTAAATTGACCTTACTGTCGTTCTCTTTGCCAACATTCCTTGATAACTCAAGTTACCTGATACTTTCATATCTTTCACTGAGTCTGCCTCCTTGGTACTAGACAGTCCCAACTCTGTCCTTGCTCACCCTGTCACAGTTACGTTTCCCAAGACAGTGATCATCTCCATCAGTTGCTAGTACCTAAACCCTAGAGCTAGGGTTTCCATTTACCTTACACCTTACGTACCTCAAAGCCACATTTGATCTGTTCTGGTGTCTAGGTCTGATCTCTCCTGTTGGGAGTAGATCCGGGTCTCCCCCGTTGTTGTCTTGGACTTAGATAACATAAAGTTAAGGCTGCCTTGATTGGCGTGGCAACCATCCATTTGGGAGTTTGGGCAGTCTTGGTTCCACCCCCTTAGTTGCTTGCCCCTCTACCATCTATCCTGGATCCACCTCACACAAGAAACTACAAGGTTGGTGACAACAGGTAGCACTGTGAAATGGGAAGTAATCTGTTGGGTTGAATTTGGTTGAGCAGAAGGTTGAAGAAATATGGGCTTCAGAGTCTGATGGTCTCCTGTATGTATAAAGACAAGCACCTTTTGTCAGGATATCTGAAGAAGTTGATGATGGTTTGAGTCCCCTTGAAAAAGTGGTAGAACCTCCCTTTGATGGGACAACAAAAAATGAAATGCCCCTCTTTCTCGATCTTCTGAAGATGGCACAACTGGTAGATTCTGTTACAATAGTCGATTTGGTGTTCTGTCTCTACCCAAAGTCTGTGAGAACCCACTCGACACTAATCGAAGGGAATGTAGAGAGCGTGTAACCAATGACGAAGCATATACGGTGGTCGAATAATGAGCTTGTCTCTTATCTCCAAGAAGTGTTCATCATAAAAGGCCATCTTAGGTTGTGACCTGCCTTGAGGGTTAACCCAAGTAATTTGGAAAAACTGCCAGTAAATGTCATCTTTGATTATCTTGTTTAGTTCTTATCTAGTAGGTAGGAGGTGGCCAGGTGCATCCAAAAAATATCTCAAAGGAGGGAGTAGGTCAAATCCAAGAGAATTGAGATGTCCACAAACCAACCTATAGCACGTCTCGAAGGGATAGATGAGGTAGTGGTCTTTGAAGAACAATAGGCGAAGTGCATTATATTGGTCCCACCCTGTTGCCGAGTTGACAAAGCTCCGAAGGTGGTGTAGAAAATAGACTAGACTAAACACCATCTTAAGTTAAAAGGGTCGAGCATCAAACTTGTTAAACTAGCAACAACAAGGAAGGTCTTCCTACATGCATATGTTCTTGCATGCAGAAGACTTAAATTAGGAAACCAGTTGTATTTAATTTACTTTTCCTAAGTTTACTTTGGAAAATAAATTAAAGTGATCTAAATTAACTTTAGTGAAACACTAGTTAAAGTGAAAGTGAAAGTGAAATTAGGGTTTTCGCTTTACCTAAAGATAAAAGAGAGATCAATTGGTGGAGAGGACACACACTTGTATTCCGACAGAGACAGGATACAGACAGGGAGAGAAAGTCAAACAGAGGATTTAGCTGGAAAGACAGAGGAGCGAGCAACAGGATCACCGAGCTTCGTACAATTGGGCCGTACACTCACACAGGAGGGTGTTGAGGTTTAGCTGGGATTTGCCCAGTGATTTTGCCGTGTAGCTGCATTCGCCAAGTTTGGGTGAATTTGTAGTGATTGTAACGTTCCATATTTTCTCATAATAAAATCTATATCTGACTGCTGCATCGATTTTCCCATCTTGGGTTTTACCGGGGGTTTCCATACCCAAAATAATAGTGTCAATATTGTGATTTATTTCTCAGTTTTATATTCCATTGCATACTGTAAAGATATTCATGTGTGGTTATCATTAGAGATTTTGCATGCACTGTTAGCCCTAGTTTGAATATTAAAGGAAAATTTACATGGTATCAGAGTTCTGGTGAGCTAAATTTGAGAGATTTGCAGCAGCAGTATACATCACAGGCAAATCTATGGAAGACTCAAACTTAGATTGGAGATCTAGGGTTTGATAGGTAACACTTCACAATGGCCATGCAGTTGAAAGTTGAGGATAGACTTCAGGGTGCTCAGTACTTTCCTACATGGAAAGAAAGGATCTCAAGGATCTTGGACATCAATGATGCAGAGGAGCACATTAACTCCTCTAAGATTGCACCCACAGATCCGATAGATCTAGCAGCTTGGAAGAAGATTGATTCTAGAGCCATGTTGATTATCATGGATGAAGTGAAGGACCATGTAGTCCCTCACCTTTCTGGTAAGAAGACCGCATTAGAGATGTGGAAGGCTTTGGAGAGTTTGTACCAAAGCAAGAACGGGAACCGGAAGATGGTGTTGCAAGAGAGGATGTGTAACACCAAGATGACCAAGGGAGAAGGAGTGGTGCCTTATCTCACGAGGCTCACACAGATCAGGGATGAGCTTGGAGTTGTTGGCTCTAAGACTGATGATGAGGAGCTAGTTCAGATAGCCCTCAATAGATTCTCTAAGCCATCGGACACCTTTGTCAAGGGTGTGGTGGCTAGGGAGAATCTCCTTGATTGGTAGAGACTTTGGGATGACTTTGTGCAGGAGGAGACCCGCATGGGTCAAAGATCAGGCTCATCCCACAGTGCCCCACAGATTGTGGATGAGGAGGCTCTAGCCCTTACAGGGAAGAGCAAGGGGAAGGCAAAGAGGAAGAAGGATGGTAAGAAGAACCTTGACGTGTCAAAGGTCAAGTGTTTTATTTGCCACAAGCAGGGACACTTTGCCTCCCAGTGCCCAGACAGGAAGAAGAAGAGTAACACTCAGATGGCTAGATCCGCAGAGGTGGATGAGTTCAGCAGGAACTTCGATGAGGTGTTTTGCTTGATAGCTTACATGGCAAGCACCACAAGGAGCAACATATGGTACATCGACAATGGAGCATCTAGTCACATGACTGGACAGAAGAGATTCTTCAGAGACTTGTAGGAGGGTGGAACAGGGATCCACGTTGAGGTGGGTGATGATGCGCGGTATCATGCGTAGGGAGTTGGCACTGTTTCGTTTTAGAGGGAGTCTGGCAAACACCTCAGTTTTGCTGATGTGTTGTATGTTCCAGGACTGACCAAGAACCTTATATCAGTCTCCACTCTGGAGGACAAGGAATATTAGGTGAAGTTCCATGACCATAGAGTATATATCAGACCCAAGGGGTCAGATAGGAGCTTGGATTAGGTGATTGGCAGGAGGAGCGGGAAAGTGTACAGGCTACACTTTGAGCTTGCAAAGGCTATAGTTAGCAGCAACATCAGCAGTTAGGGTGAGTTGTGGCATAGGAGGATGGCACACTTACACCATGGAGCACTGAGGCACTTGAGACAGGTTGCTATTGGAGTTCGTCAGGTACAGGAGAAGCATAACCACTGCAAGGGTTGTGCTTTGGGGAAGAACATCAGGAACCCTTTCCTACAGAGTGAGCACAAGTCTAAGGAGCCCTTGGACTTGGTGCATTCTGATGTATGCAGACCTATGAGTGTCCATTCTTTTAGTGGTTACAGTTACTGCGTAACCTTCATTGATGACTATTCCAGGAAGACCTGGATCTATTTCTTGAAGGCCAAGTCAGAGGTCTTTGAGAGGTTCCAGAGTTCAAGACTCTCGTGGAGAACCAAAAAAGAAAGAAGATTCGGGTGTTGAGGAAAGAAAACGAGGGTGAGTACACCTCCAATGAGTTCATGGAGTATTGTTCGGCTAAGGGGATCAAGAAGGAGCACACCATGCCCCATACCCCACAACAGAATGGAGTTGCAGAGCGGAAGAACAGGACTATGGTTGGAGCAGCCAAGGCCATGCTATTTGATCAGGGATTACCACTATTCCTTTGGGCTGAGGGATACAAGATTGCAATATACATCCAGAACAGGTGTCCCCACACAGCTTTGGGGAGAAAAGACACCAAAGGAGGTCTTCACAGGCACCAGGCCAGATATGCGTCACATTCACATGTTCGACAGTGTTTGCTATTGTCATGTTCATGATGACAATAGGAAGAAGCTGGATTCTTCTGGAGAGAAGGGATTACTTGTTGGTTACAACGAGATTTCGAAGGCATATAGAGTTTACATATTTGCTCGCAGGAGGATCATTGTGAGCAAGGATGTCCAGTTCGACGAGGACAGGGCCTTGCAGAGATCTCTGGACTTGCCAGCAGAGCAGCAGCGAACATAGGAGTCGGGGGTCAAGTTGGAGGAGCCAGATGTATAGGTACAGGTACAGACACGGAGCATAGGTTCTAGTGGTCAGAGGGAGTCAGGTGGACAGGATCCTACAGTCATTGACTTGGAGGATAAACTACAGCAGGAGACAGATATCCAGCAGCCGCAGCAGGTTGACACTAGGCCAAGGCCTAAGTGGTTTAGGTCCACAGTACATGATTCCAGGCAGGTTGATCCTCCACAAAGATCTTTCAGACGGAGTGTACCACCAGAGAGGCTTAGTTATATGGCACTGATGACATAGTTGATTAACTTCGAACCTTCCAGCTTCGGGGAGGTTGCACAACATGATGTGTGGCAGGAGGCTATGGTTGAGGAGTATGACTCCATTATGAAAAACGAAGTATGGGAGGTTGTGCCGAGGCCACAGGGGAAAAAGGTGGTGGGTTCCAGATGGATCTACAAGGTGAAGCATGCAGCAGACGGAAGCGTGGAGAAGTACAAGGCGTGCTTCGTGGCAAAGGGGTTTTCACAGAAGGAGGGTATTGATTATGAGGAGACCTTCGCCCCTGTTGCCAGGTATTCTTCCATTTAGACCATTATCTCACTAGCAGCTGAGATGGGTTGGCGAGTCCATCAGAATGACGTCAAGACTGCCTTCCTCAAATGAGTGATAGAGGAGGAGGTGTCTATTGAGTAGCCAGAGGGGTTTGATGTGGAGAACAGGGAGACACATGTTTGCAGACTACATTGAGCTCTTTACGGAATCAAGCAGGCTCCTCGAGCGGTACTCGAGGATTGACAACTATCTATGGGAGATAGGATTTCAGCGGAGTGAGGCTGACCACAACCTGTACTTCTTGACAGGTGAGGTGCCTCTCATACTAGTCTTGTATGTGGATGATCTCTTTTTGACATGAGATGAGAGGCTGATTGGAGACTGCAAGTCCAACCTTGCAGTGGAGTTTGAGATGAAAGACCTTGGGCTGATGCATTACTTTTTGGGCTTGGAGGTTTGGCAGAGAGATGGATGCTTCTTCATTGGACAGGGGAAGTGTGCAGTAGAGATCTTGAAGAGATTCAGGATGGAGGACTGCAAGCCTATGGCCATACCTCTAGTTTCCAACTGGAGGAAGATTGATGCATCAGGGTCAGAAGGATTTGATCCTACCTTGTATCGTGAGCTTATCAGATCGCTTATGTATTTGGTCAACACTCGATCAAACATCAGCTTTGCAGTCAACTCTTTGAGTCAGTTCATGGTGGACCCTCGGAGAGTGCATTGGACGGCTGCGAAGCACATACTTCGCTCCATCAGAGGTTCAGTGGAGTATGGATTGGTTTATGAGCGCAGGGGAGTGTACAATTAGCAGGTTTCACAGATTCTGACTGGGCAGGATGTGTAGAGGACCGGAAGAGTACTTCAGGGTGCTGTTTCAGCATTGGATCAGGGGTTGTCTCTTGGTTCAGCAGGAAGCAGAAGTCAGTTGCATTGATCTCGACAGAGGCTGAGTACATGGCAACTAACATGGCTGCTTGTGAGGGTATGTGGCTAAGTTACTTACAGGGTTGTTCGAGTGTGAGCTAGAGGCTACAGTAGTTCATTGTGATAATCAGAGTGACATCAGGCTATCTAAGAATCCAATGTTCCATGACCAGAGCAAACACATAGACATCAGGTACCACTTCTTGAGAGATTGTGTTCAGAGGGGAACCAGTCGGTTGGAGTACATACAGACAGATGAGCAGGTGGCAGACATTTTCACCAAGGCACTTTGCAGACAGAGTTTTGTGACGTTTAGGGATAAGTTGGGGTCGCTACCGAATCCCTTCCTTGTTGAGAGGGAGTGTTAAACTAGCAACAACAAGGAAGGTCTTCCTGGATGCATGTGTTCTTGCATGTAGAAGACTTAAATTAGGAAACTAGTTGTATTTAATTTACTTTTCTTAAGTTTACTTTGGAAAATAAATTAAAGTGATCTAAATTAACTTTAGTGAAACACTAGTTAAAGTGAAAGTGAAATTAGGGTTTTTGCTTTACCTAATGTTATAAAAGAGAGATCAATTGGTGGAGAGGACACACACACACTTGTATTCCGACAGAGACGGGATACAAATAGGGAGAGAAAGTCAGACAGAGGATTCAGCTGGGAAGACGAAGGAGTGAGCAGTAGGATCACCGAGCTTCGTACAGCTGGGCTGTACACTCACACAGGAGGGTGTTGAGGTTTAGTTGGGATTTGCCCAGTAATTCTGTCAGGTACTGCATTCGCCAGGTTTGGGTGAATTCGCAATGATTGTAAAAGTTCCATATTTTCTCATAATAAAATCTATATCTGACTGCTGCACCGGTTTTCCCATCTTGGGTTTTTCCGGGGGTTTCCATACCCAAAATAACTGTCATTTTTATGCTGTGATGTTGTGAGTTATTTCTCAGTTTTATATTTCGTTGCATACTGTAAAAGATATTCATGTGTGGTTATTAGTAAATATTTTGAATGCATTGTTAAGCCCTAGTTGAATATTAAAGGAAAATTTACAATTTCCAGACCTAAAAGCAAGGCTTCATACTCTGCTACATGATTGTGCAATCAAACTCTAGCTTGGAAGAGTACAAAGTCTTTTCACCAGTGGGTGATGTCAAAACCCCATATCTTGACCTAGCACCATCAAAGTGCAAATTCCAAATCTAATTATGAGGTAATGGGTGTTTCCTTACATCCTCCCAATAATTTGCAAGGACCATGAAATTCCCAATCTCATCACTAGAACACATTGCTTCCTTAAACAAATGCTCCGGGGTTTCTACATGATCTGGCATGGAGGGTTCATTCATCAAAGTGATATAAGAATCTTTTCCACTAGGGATGGTGGCGAATGTAAGATCCATTTGAATACTACCACCTAACGTAGCTGCAATCTCTCGGGACAATAACATTCCCCATGCATCAGGGATATCCAAAACCAACACATTCATGGGAAGTTCAATATTCGAGCATGTAGCTAGTCTCACTTGCAAATCTTCAATCACTCCTATAACTTCAATTGGACGAGAATCCATCCCACATACACTTCCAAAGGATATAGTCAAATTAAGCTCTAATTGCTCCATGACTCTAAGGGGCATCACATTTACCTCCTCACCAGAGTCAAGCATGCAATTGTGTAAAATTAGACCATTTACCTCCAATGCTATAAAGAAAGGAGGATATCCGTCAAGGCTTTTGGTTGACACATTCTGAATCATAATGGGTTTGTCTTTTGGTTTCACTAAGATTTGCTTTGGTGAAACTCCTAATAACTTGTAGCTCTCCTATGCATTGAAGACAACTTCACTATTTCAGAGAATTGGACTTGCATACTAAGTTTTAAGAGAAAGTTGGAAACATCAGTGTTTAAGCCATAAGGGTTTCCAACATCTTTCTGCTTTGTCTTTAGGCCAAGGAATTTCATGACATCTCGCTTAACTGTAGATATTTTAATCAATTTTTTAAATGGAACCAAAGTATGGGAACTTGACAATTTACCATGTACATTAGTCTCAACATCCCTTTTATCCTTTTGATTTATTATTGGAGAAAACTTTGTTGTGTCATGACCTTGATCTTTCCTCCACATAGTAGCTTTTGGAGGCCCTGACTTTTGCAAAGGCACGGTTTTAAGGACACTCTTTTGAGTTTCAGGAAAGTTTTTATTCTTTTGAGGGTTGATTGTATCTTTTTGAGACATTTCAGGAATCTTCTTCTTAGGCAAGACTTGATTAAGAGTAATTTTTCGAGTAGTTTGACCATTAGAACGCTTAGGACGAGTTGGGTGGTTTTCAACTGACTTGTTATTCGAGACCTTACTAGGACTTGTGTTCGAGAGAGCCATTTGAGCACACACAGTATTCATCATGTTTTGGAAATGTCGATCATTTTCACGGTTGCTTCAAAGTTCATACATGCCATCGTCTTGATAATGAACATCCATGGTATTAGGAAAAAGGGTATGAGGTCGCTCCTCAGTGGAGTCGCGTCGTGGAGTTGCCAGGTGAAATACTAAACGGAATCACCAAAGATATGTCGTTGGGGAAGTAATGATGAGAGAGAGAGAAACAAGTGAATGTAAAATTAAGCAAAGTAACATGCATTCACTAAATTCAAATCCGCATGCGATATGAATGATAGGAATATAAATGCATTCACAGACATTGAAGGTAAATATGATGAACCACGGTAAGCCTCTACCTCCTCGGCAACGAAGCCAAAGATGTTATCACAATTTCTCTAGTTGCCCCGTAAGGTGATCCTATCCATGATGGCAGAGGGGAAAGGCAACTAAAGTTGTGAACTACAGAAGCTAAGACCTTTGAATAAATGAGTTGTCACATCGACCAAAGCTACTGACACTTCAGACTTGGTGAAAGATCAAGCCTAGGGTGCATCCCTATGACCAAGATAACCTAAAAGATGAGTGATTTATGTGAATTAATCTTGGTATCTTGATTGTAACTCTTAGTAATAAGGTTAATTAGAGATCTAAATAGTTACTAAGAGGATAAGAGTGTCCACATAAAAAGCCCTAAATTACCCTAGGGTTTTAAGCATGAAAATAAGATCTAAGGGTAGTTAGGTGAAATTAAGTGAAATTGGACACAAGAATTAATTGCTAGATACAAGATGAGTAGAATGGAAGTGATTCTAGCAATACCCAGTTCATGGATTGAGAGATACCCACTTCTCCCAAGGAGGGCGTCCTCCCCCAGAGGATAGGCTGTTGAAATATTGTAACTTCGAAGAATATTCTATATGTATCTTTTTGTGGTCCCCGATGGTCCTACCGGGAGAACCACTTGTATTATCTTGTACCCCGATGATTCTAATCGGAAGAACTAATAAGAGTCATGAGGTTGTATCCTCTAATTGTAAAGGTGGGTCATTAGCACCCCAGTGTGGTTACTTGAGCCTACATGATTAACTCGAGCCTACATGTCGGATGAGTTAATTGAAGTGAACGGATGAATATAAATAGAGTTGTAGCTCTCCTCATTTGAGCACACACTCTCACTTGTGTAGCACATTAGTGGAGAAGAGAAGTAGCTGGAGAAGGAGGAGGATCAGGCTTTGATCTCCTTG
>LPNX010796986.1:212608-247524 GCA_001517045.1 Pseudotsuga menziesii | reverse complement strand
TTAGATTGTTTATTTCTATTGCATATTGGAGAAGATTGATTTCTGGAGTCTAGCTGTCTATTGTGGTACCCCAAGCCATAGGAATTTCTCTCCGTAACATTATCCCACCATATAGATGCTCTTCCATTCATATTGAATATGGCTACCCTTGCCTTCATATTTCCCGAGTAGTCTTAGACTTGGAAATACTTTTTTCATCCCAAGAAGCCAAGATTCAGCTTCTTGATTGGTCTTTACCTCACCATCGAATGTAGGAGGCATTGCTTTCTTAAATTCATCACATGAATTGTTCTGGTAATGCCTCTTTCTCTTATTCCTATGAGAAGAAGAGCTTGAACCCCCAGTGGATCCTTTAGAGTTAGATAATCCACTATAAGAACTTTCTCTTCTTCTGGCATTGCTCCTATTTCCTTCCGGATTTACTGCCAGATGCCCAGAGTTCATCTGCCTTTGGATGTTTGTCAAACTTTGCAGCATGGCTACATTGAGCTGATTCTGCTCTTCCTGAGCTTTAATCATTATTTCACTATCTTCTTTGTAACTTTGCAATTCCACCCTTATGATTCTCATGGTGGCTGCAATATCTGGGGGAGTCTCTCGATATATTCTTCCATTGGATTCTATTTCAGTATTCTCAACTCAAATGTTTTCCCCAATGGAATCTGCCTCGATCTCATAGGGATCATGTGCGTCATTCATACTGTTGATTCTCATGGTCGATCCAAAACCAACTTTTCCAAACTGCACTATGACTCTGCAAAATGTGTTAATAAACACCATTATTAGTTGCGTGACAATATCAGAATTTAAAAACCACTTACCGACTATTCACTGCAGTTTTATCTCTGCAAAAATATTCAACTTAGCCCATTTAGGCCCAATGTTGTAACCAATAGCTCTGAAAACTATTCTCTTGGCCCATCTAGGACCGTTGTTGTAACCAATAGCTCTGATACCACAATGTTGCGTCCCTCCCTTATATGATGATGTAGAGGGGGGGGGGACTTGACATCCAATCTTATAAATTAAATAACAAACAATTACACGACTATTGGGTAACCATACCCGTTATAAATCGAATCAAGCTTAGAATTGTTATAAACATTATATAACAAGTCATAGATCTATATAATAAATACAACAATTAGATCTAGCAACAATATAGTCATTAAATATAAACACATGGTCTCTAATCGTGGGTATCCAAAACCCGAGACTTATGGATCTGTCCAATTTGTTTTGCTTCCACACAATTGAATCACACAGATATTCATTTTTCATCCACAGAAACCATCTAACAAACAATGCATGGCTGTAATACCATTGAAAGGGCATCCATCGCTTTAATAAATCAATAACATATTCATCCGAGCAGATAATATAAACAATATAAACAAGAGAGAGGTTGTAAAGCCATTTCTGTAGGATAAATACCCATAAGGGTTTAACACACTATGCAAACTTTTCTTCACAATAGTGACAAAAGCCCTATTCCTAAGCGGTAAACAAACTAGGGAAGAACCACTACAAACATATACTAAGTTAACCCTTACCAGTTGGTTGTTGGCGGTTCGTTGGTGCATATTGAGCACATCCATGCCAGGAGGATTACATGCATGACAACAAAACTGAGAAAGGTTAATAAGATTTATAAGTAAGGATTGATTTCGCTAATTGTAAACAGAGTAGGGGATCTTTCCTCACCTTTTGGAAATGAAGTAATAGGATTTAGAGGAGGTGACCCTGTCACCACTCTCGCCAACCATATACAACCTAAATTCCATATTGTATGTAGTTAAAACTATTTATATTTGATGAATTTGTTATACAAGGAAACAACGACATAGTTAAAACCATTTCTTACCTAACCAGAGATGCATGGGTAGTAGGTCGGGTTCCTTGGAAGCTCATCATAGCTACACAAACCCCACCTGCAAATCCAAAGTAAGAAGTTAGAGTTTTCTTTTTATGAAATTGATTTTAAAATAGTCAAAAATCTAGCAGTCGAATCCTTACCTTATATAGATGCAGAGAGATCCAGTGGTCAGGTCCTCCTCGACGCCCTTATATGCCTTGATCTTCAAATAATTGTGTATTTTTATATTTTCAAATGAGATTGATAAATAGTTATATTCAAAAGGGTACATTAAACATTTTCTATGAGGGTGACAAATGGTTATACTTAGAAAGCTACACAATATTTTGTGATGTGATGCATACTTGATAGTAGAAATTCCTTGAAAGATGGACTTGAACTTACATAGTTATTACATGATTGGAAATTATGGTGTACATCATATTATTTGTTATATTCCTACATTTCAGGAGCCTAAGTGGAGGGAGAGGTCCTCATATAGACATTTTTGTTGTAGTCTTGATAACCTAGATTTTAGAAGAAGTCCAAGAAGAACTGCAAAACTAAGAATAAACATAATTAATGGTTTTATATGGGATATGTGCATATCGAGTACTAGTGAGAAATTTTTATTCTGTAATATGAACATAATGTGTATTTCAATGTTTTAGGAGAGTGTAAGTGAAGGAAGAGGCCCAAACATGACATTTTTATTGCAGTCTTGATGAACCCATAATAGCTTTTAGGATAAACTGAGTGATAGTTTTTTAATCTGTAATATGCACATAATGTAGATTTCAAGGTTTTAGAAGAGCCTAAGTGGAGGAAGAGGCATGATACCAAAGAAATATGTACAAATACAATGGGTCTTGACCAACATATTGTTGAAGTTCAACTGCAATATTGTTAATAGTGTTGGTACATCTTGATGGTGTGGCCTTTGTGGAAGCAAGAATTCTTTCCACTAGAAAGATAAAATTTCTATATAATACTTGTTAGTTCTCAATACTTTTGATGAATTTTGGATGATCCTTATTTGTCTACTTTCATGGTCTCACCTGGCTTCTAATACCCTACAAAGAAGCTCCCCTTTCCCTCAATTCCTCTTTGATCTTCAATACCTCTTCTACTTAGTTCTTGGTAGTTTCTTTTATTTAGTGTTTCGTATGTCCATAACTTTATATGTTGGCCAAAATTTTTGAGGTGATATCATTTAGAATACCAACTGCACCTTCCTTCATTTCCTTGGATAACGAAACAATATTTTCTAGGGCCTCATGACACTGAGGCTAAGTTGTGTGAAACATGGAAATGTGTATGGAATTGAAAGGTTATCTCCAATTTTTTTGGGAAATGAGGAAATGAATTAAACTATTAAAGGGCTTATGATTTTTTGAAAAATACTCTTCCCATCATAAAACTCATGGCTAGATTGAAAGTGAGTCATATTGAACAGGCTGGAGAGATCTATTGTTTACACATGAATCTTCCACTATACAGGCAGGGGTCGACTCCCATTGACATTTTAGTACAATCCCTTAGGGTTTTATGAATTTATGATCCCATGTTTTCTGATCTACACAATATATTTTGTAAATATTATGGAAATATGGAAATGTGGAAATATTCAGGCTGTAGGTGTGGTTTCCAGTATCCAATCAGATTGGAATAGAACAATATGTAAATGGAATCCACCTTTAAAATGTAATTATTTTTGGGCTATCATTAATAAATAGTATCCTGACGTTGGACAATCTTGTCAAGAGGGGATTCAACCTTCTAATATCAAGAAATGTTATTTTCTATTTGATGAGGATGGACTTCAAAATCTGCATTTTTTGATTTGGCCACTTTGACATTAGACTGCAAGCTCATCTTACCCATAATATTGGAAGTCTATATAGGTTTTGTTTTGAAAATGATTGTTACTCAGAACCATGTATTATATTTTTAATTTTAGAGTTTTATTTATGAATATTTCTTTAGCTTCAACCTTGCAAGCAATGTCATAATGAGGCACTTGTTTTGATCATAATGCTTCCATAGGACTGTTCTTATGTTTCTTTGTCTAGTGCTTGGAATGGACATAATGATGCATTTCTTATGGCTATTGATGTTATGTGTGAAGCAACATATCTATTGATTAGCAGTCGCTGGTATAAATACAAGTTTCTTCATTTGATAATCAAATGTAGAAAAAGTCCCATAGCTTATTGCTCCAACAGAAGGCACGTTGTCTAGATTATCGTAGGGTACAATTGCACCCACATCAAATAAATACACAATTATGATGCAAATTGGTTTCTTGTGGCTTTTCCATATTTGATATAACTATTTACAGTACTTTAGTTTAAGGCATGTTCTCATTTCTCTCCATGATGCAAACAAATTTACAATTTAGAATAATTTAGTTTAAGGCATGTTCTCCTTTCTCTCCATGATGTAAACAAAAGCTTCACACATATACATCATGCATGTTTTTACATTAGCAAAATGGATTTAGAAAAATAATAATGAATAAATTATTAAATTTATAACATCAGATGTGCATTAATGTTTTTTACCAATTTATTTTATGATCTACTCAATATATTGTGTAAATATTATGTCCATGCTTGCATATAAATTAGGTAGTGATCCTTTTGTTAATTTAGTTAATGATTGATTTTTTGTGAGATAACTATACACAAACAGTTAAATACCTTAGGTTTATGTTTAAATACCTTATATTTGCTGCATTATTTTGGAATAAATTATTATCTTCCTCTCCTATGAAGAGACAACTCCTTAACCAATGTTTCCTCTAGCATTTCAGTCACCCCCTCTCAATGGATCCTATACAGAGTCCCTCTGACGATCTCCAATACCCATTCTCATCAGTTTTGCAAAAGGACTTTGAAGATGTTACTCTATATATGGGAAAATACAAAAATATTCTAGTTTTTGGGGTTCTCAAGGCTTTAATTCTAGGAAGCCATGTTAATTCAAAATTATCATTGTATACTAGGCAGCAGGAAAATGGTGAGCAAGTTTAGTTCTCCTTTAGTTTATCCTTTGAGCATCATTAGGTTCCTTTTCATACACTGCCTTTCCTGCGATAGGCTTTTTTCTCACAATCACCAATACCATTACTCTCTTCATCCAACAAATGTGCCCTCACTCTACTGCAAAATCTTTTGTAGGACACTTGTTACAAAGAATGCACTCCCATACACAAATTTCCCCTTTCTTTATTTGTTGTCACCATCAGTAGTTTCTCCAAGTTTGTGTATTTTTCATTTTGAATTTCATCCAATCATATTCATATGAAATTTTCACACATATAACCAAATCCATTGAGCAATCAACTTGGATTAGATTAGGCATATACAAAAAATATTTCCGAATGACATATGCAAGATAAATCAACTTGGATTAGGCATATACAACAAATATTTCAGAATAACATATGCAAAAAATAATATCATAGATGCATGATGAATGAATGAGAAAAATGAGTACAACACATTTAATGTATTACATCGTGAGGTAAACTAGGTTCTTTATTGAAAAACCTATACCATGAGTGACACGAAAATAGTTACAACGGAAAAACATACACATATCAAAGATGTGTAAAAATGTGCAAGCCTAAAATTTGTTGCAACAGATGTTGATACCAATTCATTTTTCACACCCTCCCTAGGAGTTGACATTTTCCCAACCAATAGTTTAACTGACATCCTATTACTATCTCAATGGTGGTTGATCGTAAAAAAATGGAATTCTCTAGCAATGGTTCTTGCTTCTACATGAAGCGGTTTTAAATTCCCTTTTCTAACTTGGTAGATTCCTTTCATTTGCTTACATACAAGTTCAGAATTGGTGTAGATAGATATGCCATTGGCTCTGTACATTATGGATGTTTTGAGCCCTTCTATAAGGGAAATGTAGTAAGCCTCATTGTTCGTTGTTGTTCCACGTATTTCTCTTTTTCTGTGGATAACCTCATTCAAAACATTGTTGCGCAAGACATATTCTATTGTTGCATGTCCAAGGTTGGGATAACATTTCACTTGAATTCACAATGTCCATTCTTGCGCCATCTTATTCTTTTGGATGTGCTTCAAAAACAAGAACAAAATAAAAAGAAACATTAATCAAGCTCGATCATGAATAAGGAATTAAAAAGAAACATTATAGTTAAATATTGATATCAATGTGAGAGTACCAAATATAATGAAAACGATAGTTAGTGTAAAACATTTCAACTTAACATTGTCCAAACATATTCCAGCAGTATATGGTCATTTGATTAATACATAAATTAATTGGGATTCATTTTTTGTTATCAAAATGCTCAAAATGTGGTAATTTTAGGAGTTTTCCAGCTTAAATACAAGAATAGTTTAAGAATAGAGCCCACGATAAATATGGTGAATTCTCTCTAATATAATAAACCCAACCCAACCCACTAGTCATTGGATTATTATTATCCTCAACCTAACATCAACCCAATAGATTGGCCAATGGATTAGAGAATTTTGAATGTACAACACAACAATAAATTTGGTCGTAAAGTTGGGTGTTCAGAACGAATTTTACAACACAACTTATCGAATTCTTAGCTGTGTTTGGTCATATGGACACTTATGGAAAAACTCTAGCACTTCTCAACTCTATAGTGCTCCCAGTTCTTTACAGACGATATATATAACACAAAAACATAATCCCCCCCTCCTCCTTCTCTGCATTCTTTTGCACATGAGTTTGTGAAAAATAGGCTTTTTGCGAATGGGTTATTCAACAATGTTATATTTTGAAATATTGGTATCCCTTTTAGAATTTTTTATGCCATCATCATATGCAAATATCAAGGACACACCAATCAATGCAGATGAATATAACCTCAAGTGTGTGCAGGAGGGTTCTGATGCATGGATGGAAATGAGGTGGGGAGTGAAAGAAAGAATTCTGCTATGTTAGAAGGATCGAATGACAACACATGTAATGATTTCACCAACTTCCTTGGGCTCTATTAGTTATTCGATCCATATCGATGGCGCGGGAGGGAAGGATTTGGGAGCATTCAAACTCACGCTAGGATATGGCGCTGGGCAGAACGAACTTCTGGGCTTGATCCTCCTCAATCCTCCTTGTCGTAGCAGAGTTTCATAGTAGAGGCAATAGAGTTTCATATGTGAGTTTGGGTAGAGGATTGCGAGAGTGAGAAATGGAGTTCCCACCAACCTTCAGATGCCACATTACATATGCCACCACCAACGTGGAGCCTCTTAGATTGATTGATGACATGGGAGTCGTGACAAGATTTCCAAATCTAGATATGGAACCATGCCAGAGGGCCCATCTGCTAGTGAGGGATATCTCCCAGAATCTACACCGTCTGAGTGAAATCATCGTTGTTGTAGACAACTCCTAAATATTATTGATGTTGTGTCAAATAATACCTAATTATGGTTATGATTAGAACCAATACCTTTCAATATAATGCTGAGTCATTATCCTTCCATGGTGGCGTTATTTCATGGCCGCATCATTCATGAGGATATAAATACACACATTCTTCTTTGAGTTGGACGTCGTCAATTGAGTGGATAAAGTACATCCATGCTGGAACAAAAGTACATGATGATTAGACGAGCATCTAATGTTCCTCGTGGATACTGGAGTAGGCTGATAGAAATTGGTAGACATATATATAACAATCTTGTGACTAAAGAATTAGAAGAGTCACAACAACGAATTGGAAATATTTGGTAGAGTTGCAGCCATGAATTAGAAAGATATGGCAGAGTCGCAGCCACAAATTGGAAAGATATAATGGACTAGTAGCCATGAAATAGGAAAAGTTGGCAGAATTTTAGCGGAGTTGCAACTGCGAAAATAGGAAAAGTCGATAGAATTTAGCGGAGTTGCAGCTGCGAAATAGGAAACGTTGGCAGAATTTTAGCGGAGTTGTAGCTGCGAAGTAGGAAAAGTTGGAAGAGTTTTAGCAGAGTTGCAACTGCGAAATAGGAAAAGTTGGCAGAATTTTAGCGGAGTTGCAGCTGTAAAATAGGAAAATTTGACATACTTTTAGCGGAGTTGCAACTGCGAAATAGGAAAAGTTGGTAGAGTTTAGCGGAGTTTCTAGTGCCGTCGGATTTCCAACTTCTATGAAGTGAAATTTGTGGTCGAATTTACATAAAATTCGACAACATTGCTATAATACCGACGAAGGGGAGGCGTCAAATATCTAACTGCTATAAAGTAAATGTAGTCAACTTTTAGACACTTCCACACTAAAATTTGTGGTTGGATTTTCGACGGCTCTGAATAAAACTTAGTCGAATTTTCGATGAGTATTTTTATTGTCGAAGAACTGCCGAAATTTAACCAACGTTTAAAAAGAAAGAGGATTTTCTAATTTCCGGCCAAAATATGTCAAAAATCAGACATCTAAGCCATCGAATCTATCATGGAATCCCAATTGGGAAAACCACCAACACTTTCTATTACTGCAAAATTATATTTACAATAGTTTTTTCAACTATGAGTGACACGATGATACAACGCCCTATTTACCAGCAGTTAATGGAAAGACGCTATGAACCCTTGGTTTTATCAGCTACTGCGGAAAGTATGCTAAGATAACATATTTACCAGCTACTATTGGAAGGAGGATACAACCCCCTAGTTTTATCACCTGCTACTGAAATGATTCTATGACACCCTATAGTACCAGCTACCACTGGAAGGAGGATACAACCCCATGGTTTATCAACTACTACTGAAAGGATGCTTCGACACTCTATTTTCCAGCTACCACTAGAAGGAGGCTACAACCCCCTATTTTGTCATCTACAACTCACAGGATACTACAACACCCTTACTTACCAGCTTCTATTGGAAGGAGGCTACAACCCCCTTGCAGACCTGTAGCCTGCCCTAGCACCACCCTGGCACCCTAATATGTTTTTTTATCAAAATTCCAAATCTTCTTATGTCTTCAATTCAATCACTGGTTTCTCATCACTTCCTTGGTCTATGTCTTCTAATGCTGCTACTACATGGATCCAGATTGTAGAGACACTTTCTTTCTCTCAAACCTTTGTTTATAAATACCTTTAATATGAATCTCACCACATCTCTTCAATCTTGGAAACTTGTGTCTTTTCATTTGACCCATCACATAACTTCATCATGACCTTTCACAATAGATGATGTCTTTTCAAACACGTCCATTAACAACAATCACTTCTCTGTTTATACAGTCACGCCCCTTTTTATTCATCATAACTCTGTTTAACCAAATTAAATATTGTATTCTTTACTAATGCTATCGTGTATATTCTTCTTAGATCTGCAATCTACAAGAATAATAGACTCTGTTTTATATATTAGTTTTGTTCATGTAGCTTATTAATATACTCTGTTTTAACTCTGTTAAAATTAATTCTTCTTTTGGTTTAAATAATACAGCCACATCCCTTCTTATTAATCATAACTATGTTCATGATTAATAAACCCTTCCTAAGAATTAATATTCTTCATCTAGCAGTCATGTATCTTCATCATGACTCTTCAGAAATTTCTTGCAGGATTTCAAAGCGTCGAACAAAAAACTTTCCGCAACAACCTTTCCGCAATAGAAATCTTTCCATAATTTCTTTTTTCGCAACCTATATTTTTGCTTCCGCAACTACCTTTCCTCATTTATCTTTTCGAAAACTATCTTTCCGCAATTAACCTTCCGCAACGATCTTTCCACAATCTTTCTTTCCGAAATTTGTCAGAACTCCTTGTTTCCGCAATTGCAGGTTGTGGGCTTGTCTTTCAACTTTTTCGAACATTCCTTCCGCATTTAACCTTTTCGCAATCACCCTTTCCACAATCTACGATAACTTCTTCCTTCTCCAATTGCGGGTATGCATTTCCCAAATTTCAAAAACGACTTCCGCAATCATCTGGCTGCAACGTTCTTTCCACAGTTGGGTTGTGGATTGCAGATTATAGATGTAACTTCCAACTTTTTTGAAAATGCTTCTGTAATTTGTCTCCCGCAAAAATTCTTCCGCAATTGCGGATTGCAGGTCTGTCTTTCAATCTTCCTTTTTTTAAACTATAGGAATAATTATTCTTAAAGATAATATGATTTTTCACTAACTTGTCAGGTGTAACATTCACATGTGTGACCTCCAAATGAGAAACCAAGACCATAGCTTGATGGACTAATCATCAAGGAGTATATTGATACCCTATGATGAATTTATTGACACACAGGAAGCCTCTGGCGTGCATTTCTATATTTGACACTTAAGGAAGATTTCATTTAACATGAAAACACATTTTTTCTCACTTTTGGTAGGTTAATTTCTTTCACATTTGACCACTAGAAAGAAAACTAAAAGTTGTGGATAGATAGACATATCACCAAAGAATAGAACCATGCCATTTGATGAATTAATTTACACAAAGAATGCATTTGGTGGGTAGTTGAAAATGTCCTTATGAACATTTGTGCTGACCCTTTGACAGTTTTTCAAAACCTTCGGTCAACTAAGGTGGATTCTTACTTTCATCAAACTTGGATAGTGAAGCATCCAGAGCATGTGGGATAACATGATGATTTCATCTATGCCAACTTCATCCTACATGCCATGTCATCATGTCCTAAGTTATTCCTTTTATTATTACACATAGATTTCCTAGTCATCATGTCCTTGGTTACTCCTATGTCATTACAGAAATATTTTGACATCAATGACAACTACATTCAAAATTATCCCCCTTTGGCATTGCAACATCTAAACATTCTCCCCCTATGACAACAATGAAACTTAGATAGCCTATTATGTCGTTGTTGTAACCATGTTTATAGATAATTTCCTATCTTCTTCCTTTTGACAACTTCCCTTGCCAATATATCTCCTCTTTTAAGAAATTTAGCTCTTTGCTTCTCTTCCTCTTGTTAACTGGACTTGGTACTAATCATTGTGCTATGATATGGTTAACATCCTCATTTACTTTCTTGTAGCAAGTTTTTAAAGGAGAACATGGATGATTAGTTCATAGACTTACCCTTTCAATGTTCCTCCCTTTTGTCAACATTTTCTACATTCTGTGACAGAGTTTACACTCATCATTAATTTTCTTCCATAAACCGCTCTTTAAGAATGTATCATGTAGCTTGTTCTTCTTAAGGAGTCTTCAATGCCATGAAATAAATTTATTATCCATATGTCCTTGTTCCTTTAGACATTGACAAAGGTTTAACTAGCTTGATTGATACTATATTCTTCTTTCGTAGCTTGCACCATAATTCCTTGGTCTGAGGTAACAATAGGATTTGCTATAGGTTTGTAAACATGCTCCTGAGAGAAACATTTAGAAAGAAATTCATCAAACTAATATGTATTTGAATACTAATTGTTCCTTCGCAATATTTCTGCTACTGTTACCTAGCACTTTTCCAATAAGTTGCATCTTTATCTTTCAGATCAGCCTTGAGTTTTCTTCCACTATCAACAATTTTGTAGTTAAACTACTTTTAAAATATTAGATTAAGAATGAATTAAACTCATAGAAACGAATCTTCATATGAAATTTTCACACATATAACCAGATCCATTGAGTAATCAACTTGGATTAGATTAGGCATATACAAAAATATTTCGGAATGACATATGCAAGATAAATCGACATGGATTAGGAATATACAAAAAATATTTCAGAATGACATGCAAATAATAATATCATAGATGCATGATGAATGAATGAGAAAAATGAGTACAACACATTTATAAATACACATTTAATGTATTACATCGTGGGGAAAAATGGGTTCTTTATTGAAAAAGCTACACCATGAGTGACACCAAAACAGTTACAACAGAAAAACATACACATATCGGAGATGTGTAACAATGTGCAAGCCTAAAATTTGTTGCAACATATGTTGATACCAATTCATTTTTCACACCCTCCCTTGGAGTTGACATTTCCCCAACCAATAGTTTAACTGACATCCTATTACTATCTGAATGGTGGTTGATAGTAAAAAAATGGAATTCTCCAGCAATGGTTCTTGCTTCTACATGAAGCGGTTTTAAATTCCCTTTTCTAACTTGGTAGATTCCTTTCATTTTCTTACATACAAGTTCAGAATTGGTGTAGACAGATATGCCATTGGCTCCGTACATTCTGGCTGTTTTGAGCCCTTCTATAAGGGAAATGTAGTAAGCCTCATTGTTCGTTGTTGTTCCACATATTTCTCTTTTTCTGGGAAAAACCTCATTCAAAACATTGTTGCACAAGACATATTCTATTGTTGCATGTCCAGGGTTGGGATAACATTTCACTTGAATTCACAATGTCCATTCTTGTGCCATCTTGTTCTTTTGGATGTGCTTCAAAAACAAGAACAAAATAAAAAGAAACATTAATCAAGCTAGATCATGAATAAGGAATTAAAAAGAAACATTATAGTTAAATATTGATATCAATGTGAGAGTACCAAATATAATGAAAACGATAGTTAGTGTAAAATATTTCAACTTAACATTGTCCAAACATATTCCAGCAGTATATGGTCATTTGATTAATACATAAATTAATTGAGATTCATTTTTTGTAATCAAAATGCACAAAATGTGGTAATTTTAGGAGTTTTCCAGCATAAATACAAGAATAGTTTAAGAATAGAGCTTGTGATAAATATGGTGAGCTCTCTCCAATAGAATAAACCCAACCCAACCCATTAGTCACTGGATTATTATTTTCCTCAACCTAACCATAACCCAACAGATTGGCCAATGGATTAGAGAATTTTGAATGTACAACACAACAATAAAGTTGGTCATAAAGTTGGGTGTTCAATAGGAGTTTAGAACACAACTTATCAAATTCTAAGCTGCATTTGGTCATGTGGACACTTAGGGAAAAACTCTAGCTCTTCTCAACTCTAGAGTGCTCCCAGTTCTTTACAGATGATATATATAACATAAAAACATAATCCCCCCCCCTCCTTCTATGCACTCTTTTGCTCGAGTTTGTGAAAAATAGGCTTTTTGCGAATGGGCTATTCAACAGTTTTATATTTTGAAATATTGGTATCCCTTTTAGAATTTGTTATGCGATCATCATATGCAGCTATCAAGAACACACCAATCAATGCAGAGGAATATAACCTCAAGTGTGTGTAGGCGGGTTCTAATGCATGGATGGAAATGAGGTGGGGAGCGAAAGAAAGAAGTATGCTATGTTACAAGGATTGAATGACAACACATGTAACGATTTCACCAGCTTCCTTGGGCTCTGTTAGTTATCTTATCCATATCGATGGCATAGGAGGGAAGGATTTGGGAGCATTCAAACTCATTCTAGGATATGGCGCTAGGTAGAACAAATTTTTGGGCTTGATCCTCCTCAATACTCCTCGTCGTAGCAGAGTTTCGTAGTAGAGGCAATAGAGTTTCATATGTGAGTTTGGGTAGAGGATTGCGAGAGTGAGAAATGGAGTTCCCACCAACCTTCAGATGCCACATTACATATGCCACCACCAACGTGGAGCCTCTTAGATTGATTGATGACATGGGAGTCGTGACAAGATTTCCAAATCTAGATATGGAACCATGCTAGAGGGCCCATCTGCTAGTGAGGGATATCTCCCAGAATCTACACCGTCTGAGTGAAATCATCGTTGTTGTAGACAACTCCTAAATATTATTGATGTTGTGTCAAATAATACCTAATTATGGTTATGATTAGAACCAATACCTTTCAATATAATGCTGAGTCATCATCCTTCCATGGTGGCGTTATTTCATGGCTACATCATTCAGGAGGATATAAATACGCACATTCTTCTGTGAGTTGGACGTCGTCAATTGAGTGGATAAAGTACATCCATGCTGGCACAAAAGTACATGAAAATTATATGAGCATCTAATGTTCCTCATGGATATTGGAGTAGGCTGATAGAAACTAGTAGACATATAACAATCTTGTGACTGAAGAATTAGAAGAGTCGCAACAATGAATTGGAAAGATCTGGCAGAGTCGCAGCCATGAATTAGAAAGATATGGTGGAATTGCAGCCACAAATTGGAAAGATATGATGGAGTCGTAGCCATGAAATAGGAAAATTTGGAATAATTTTAGCAGAGTTGCAACTGCGAAAATAGGAAAAGTTGGTATAATTTAGCAGAGTTGCAGCTGCGAAATAGGAAACGTTGGCAGAATTTTAGCGGAGTTGCAGCTGCGAAGTAGGAAAAGTTGGAAGAGTTTTAGCGGAGTTGCAACTGTGAAATAGGAAAAGTTGGCATAATTTTAGCAGAGTTGCAGCTGCAAAATAGGAAAAGTTGACATCATTTTAGCGGAGTTGCAGCTGCGAAATAGGAAAAGTTGGTATAGTTTAGTGGAGTTTCTAGTGCCGTCGGATTTCCAAATTCTATGAAGTGAAATTTGTGGTCGAATTTACATTAAATTTGACAACATTTCTATACTATTGAAGAAGGGGAGGTGTGGAATATCCGACTGCTATAAAGTAAACGTAGTCGACTTTTCGACACCTCCGCACTAAAATTTGCGGTCGGATTTCCGACGGCTTCAAAGAAAACTTAGTCGAATTTCTGATGAGTATTTTTATTGTCAAAAAACCACCAAAATTTAACCGACATTTAAAAAGAAAGAGGATTTTCTAATTGCCGTCCAAAATATGTCGAAAATCAGACATCTAAGCCATCGAATTTATCGTGGAATCCCAATTGGGAAAACCACCAACACTTTCTATTACTACAAAATTATATTTAAAATAGTTTTGTCAACTATGAGTGACAGGATGATACAACACCCTATTTACCAGCAATTAATGGAAATAGGCTATGACCCCCTGGTTTTATCAGCTGCTAAGGAAAGTATGCTAAGACACCATATTTACCAGCTACTATTTGAAGGAGGATACAACCCCCTAGTTTTATCAGCTCCTACTGAAAGGATGCTACAACACCCTATAGTACCAGCTACCACTGGAAGGAGGCTACGACCCCATGGTTTATCAACTACTACTGAAAGGATGCTTCGACACTCTATTTACTAGCTACCACTAGAAGGAGGCTACGACCCCCTATTTTTTCATCTATAACTCACAGGATACTACGACACCCTTACTTACCAGATTCTATTGGAAGGAGGCTACAACCCCCTTACAGGCCTGTAGCATGCCCTAGCACCACCCTCACACCCTAATATGTTTTTATCAAAATTCCAAATATTCTTATGTCTTCAATTCAATCACTGGTTTCTCATCACTTCCTTGGTCTATGTCTTCTAATGCTGCTACTACATGGATCCGGAATGCAGAGACAGTTTCTTTCTCTCAAACCTCTGTCTATAAATACCCTTAACATGAATCTCATGACATCTCTTCAATCTTGGAAACTTGTGTCTTTTCATTTGAACCATCACATAACTTCATCATGACCTTTCACAATAGATGATGTATTTTCAAACACGTCCATTAAAAACAATCACTTCTCTATTTATACAATCACACCCCTTTTTATTCATCATAACTCTGTTTAACCGAATTAAATATTTTATTATTTACTAATGCTATTGTGTATATTCTTCTTATATCTGCAATCTACAAGAATAATAGACTTTGTTTTATATATTAGTTTTGTTCATGTAGCTTATTAATATACTCTGTTTTAACTATGTTAAATTAATTCTTCTTCTGGTTTAAATAATACAGTCACATCCCTTCTTATTAATCATAACTATGTTTATTATTAATAAACCCTTCTTAAGAATTAATATTCTTCATCTAGCAGTCATGTATGTTCATCATGACTCTTCATAAATTTCTTGTGGGATTTCAGAGCGTCGAACAAAAAAATTTCCACAATAACCTTTTTGCAATAAAAATCTTTCCGTAATTTCTTTTTTGCAGCCTATATTTCTGCTTCCACAACTACCTTTCCTCATTTATCTTTCCGAAAACTATCTTTCCACAATTAACCTTCCACAATGATATTTCCACAATATTTCTTTCTGAAATTTGCGAGAACTCCCTGCTTTCGCAATTGCAGGTTGTGGGCTTGTCTTTCAACTTTTTCGAACATACCTTCCACATTTAACCTTTCCGCAATCACCCTTTCCACAATCTACGATAACTTCTTCCTTCTGCAATTGCTGGTATGCATTTCACAAATTTCAAAAACGACTTCCACAATCATCTAGCTGCAACGTTCTTTCCACAGTCAGGTTGCGGATTGCAGATTATGGATGTGACTTCCAACTTTTTTGAAACTACTTTTGTAATTTGTCTCCCGCAAAACTTCTTCCACAATTGCGGATTGCAGGTCTACCTTTCAATCTTCCTTTTCTTAAACTGTATGCATAATTATTCTTAAAGATAATATGTTTTTTCACTAACTTGGCAGGTGTAACATTCACACGTGTGACCTCCAGATGAGAAACCAAGACCATATCTAGATGGCCAAATCATCAAGGAGTATACTAATACCCTCTGATGAATTTATTGACACATAGGAAGCCTCTGGCATGCATTTCTATATTTGACACTTAAGGAAGATTTCATTTAACATGAAAACACATTTTTTCTCACGTTTGGTAGGTTAATTTCTTTCACATTTGACCACCAGAAAGAAAACTAAAAGTTGTGGATAGATAGACATATCACCAAAGAACAGAACCATGCCATCTGATGAATTAATTTACATAAATAATGCATTTGGTGGGTAGTTGAAAATGTCCTTATGAACATCTGTGCTAACCCTGGGATAGTTTTTCAAAACCTTAGGTCAACTAAGGTGGATTCTTACTTGCATCAAACTTGGAAAGTGAAGCATCCAAAGCATGGGGGATAACATGATGATTTCATCTATGTCAACTTCATCCTACATGCCATGTCATCATGTCCTAGGTTATTCCTTTGTCATTACACATATATTTCCTAGCCATCATGTCCTTGGTTACTCCTATGTCATTACTGAACTCCTTTGACATCAATGACAACTACATTCAAAATTCTGCCCCTTTGGCATTGCAACATCTAAACATTCTCCCCCTTTTGCAATGCAACATCTAAACATTCTCCCCGTTTGGCATTGCAACATCTAAACATTCTCCCCCTTTGAAAACAACGAAAAAGGATAACCTGTTATGCCGTTGTTGTAACCATCTTGATAGATAATTTCCTATCTTCTTCTATTTGACAACTTCCCTTGCCAATATATCTTCTCTTTTAAGAAATTTAGCTCTTTGCTTCTCTTCCTCTTGTTAATGGACTTGGTACTAATCATTGAGTTATGATATGGTTAACATCCTCATTTACTTTCTTGTAGCGAGTTTTTGAAGGAGAACATGGATGATTAGTTCATAGACTTCCTCTTTCAATGTTCTTTCCTTTTGTCAACATTTTCTACATTTTGTGACAGAGTTTACACTCATCATTAATTTTCTTCCATAAACCACTCTTTAAGAATGTATCATGTAGCTTTCTCTTCTTAAGGATTCTTCAAGTCCATGAAAGAAATTTATTATCCATACGTCCTTGTTACTTTAGACAATGAAAAAGGTTTAACTAGCTTGATTGATACTATATTCTTCTTTCATAGCTTGCACCATAATCCCTTGGTCTGAGGTAACAACAGGATTTGCTATAGGTTCGTAAACATTCTCCTGAGAAAAACATTTAGAAAGAAGTTAATCAAAATGATATGTATTTGAACACCAATTGTTCCTTCGCAATATTTACTGCTACTGTTACTCATCCTAGCACTTTTTCAATAAGCTACATCTTTATCTTTCAGATCATCCTTGAGTTTTCTTCCACCATAAAAAAATTTGTAGTTAAACTACTTTTAAAATATCAGATCAAGAATGACTTCAACTCATAGAAAATACTATTCATAATTTCTCTATTAGACAATCCTTAAGATCGTCTAAATGGTACCCTTCAGATCCGTTCTTGTATTAATCTTTACATGTGCTCATCAACAGGATTATCAAATCCTCCAAGTGTGAAATGTGGAAGATCATCCCAAACAAATGTGATTAAATGAATACTTTTAGGATGGACAAAGTTTTTAATTTATGTGTCATGACTTCATATTCTGATTAATAAGGATAATTTTCATCATCTATTGGATTACAGACTTCATGGTCTTCATGGATCATGAACTTTAATACTTTCATGTTACTTCACTTTGTCATATGGATTGTCTCTAGCAAAGTCTTCTTTTTCAATTTGTCACTTCTACACTTCTTGTATTTGAAGGAAGATATATTTTACCGAGTATTTATTATGACTCGTCTTCTTATTGTTTTGATGGCAACCTCAAAACATTCTTTTCTTCTTACCAACTGATATTTTTCAAGTACCAATTGCAATTTTTTGATATTAACCCCCCCTAGGTATATAATATCTTGTACTTCTCATTTCAGGGTTCTCTTTTAGGTAATGAGATTTTTAGAAGAGACATCCACCATCATCACTATATTCTTCTTCATCATCTTCATCTCCATCGTTGTATTCTTTTACATCTTCATCTTGCTTTCCCTCAGAATGGATGTTATTTTTATCTATAACACTATTATGCTCATTATCATCTTTGGAAGCTTCACTGATGTTTGAAATTTATGTTTCTTCTGAGTCCTTGTAATCTGACTTTCTTCTCCACATATTTCCATGAGGTACCATGTTTACTGGTATTCTATCATTTGATGTGTTCGTGTCTTGTTTCCTTCTCAAACTTTGATCTTTTCCCTTGGTTCTGCAATCGGCATCCTTATGACCAAACTTATGACAACAATGACAATATACAAAGAATGCATTTTTATATTTAGAGAATCTTTGATCTTTCTTCTTGTAATGGCTATTTTAATTTTCATATCTTTTCAATTTTTTTATCTATGTAGAGTTCTGATGACTGGATTTAGTCTTCCTGTAATTCTTCTGTTGCTTGGGTCTATTCTTCTTATAGACATGAAACTTTTCATATGCTTTGGAATTCAGGGATTTATGTCCAAAGTTATTACAAGAGTAGAAATGGCCAAAAACTACTTGTTGATATCTACTTGTCATTGGTCTTCTAGGCATCATATATGTTATTTGTAAGAGAGGAGCAAATTTCTTACTTTCTTCCTTCTTGAGTGCAACAACATAGCTTCTTTCATCTTGGTTTATGAAAGAGGAATATTATGGATTCTTTTCTTTTCCATATCCTAATCCATATTTATCACTTGATGGTCTTTGGCTACTTAGGATATCATCTAAAATCCTTGATATGTTCTCAAACTTTGATTGAATAGATTTCTCATCCAACTTCTTCCTAAGTAGGATGACTTATGCTTCAAGTATTTCTTGTATTTTATCCTTGAAATTTTTATTAACATACTACTGATAACTTAGCCTCTCTCCTTCTCTCTTGATTTTTACAACTTCTTGTTTTAAACTTGTTGTATTTTTATCATTCAAGCAATATGATCTTAGGTTTTTATCTAAGAGAATAAAATTGCACAGCAATAAACACAAGAGACAAGAGACACAAAGAATTTTCCTCGGGGAAACCATAAAGGAGAAAACCCCGCATCTTCCTCAGAGATAGAATGAGCACCAATGGCAGCAGTAAAACCCGAAAAAAGAAAAGATGATCTCCACAGCTTGTTCTCTCTCTCACCCTTGAGAGAGCTTCTCCTCTTGCACTCACGCACCCCAATGAGTGAGTGTGTGTATAATAAATAGAGAGGCTCACTCTCTATTTATATTCTTTCGTTCACTTGATGTCCACTTCAACATGTTGGCCCCACTTAACAATTACTTACTAGGACCGACATCTCTAGGAGAGTCTAATAACCCTAGTGCCCCACAACTGTGGATACTTTTCCCTCCGATCAACAAGGAGGGTTAACCTTGACACAATTGTGGGGACTATTGCCCCGACTTACAATGGAGGTTTAACCTCAATGGCTTTACATGAATTTTTTAATTTATTGAATCTCCCGATAGGAACATCGGGGCATGACATGACTCAATTACATTACAGATGCTTGTTGGAATAAACATCGGGGTACAATACATAAAATATACAAGTGAATACATTCCAAAGTTACAAATACATCAACACTCCCTCTTAACTAGGAAGGTATTCTCTCGACACAATTTATCAGCACAAGTCTTCTTCTCCGTATCATCTGGATCATCATCAATTCATCTTCATCTTCAAGTCATATTCATCTTCAAGTCATCTTAATCTTCAAGTCATCTTCATCGTCAAGTCATATTCATCAAGTCTAGATCATCACTTGATCTGGAGCATCACTGGATCATCATCAAGTCTAGATCATCAATGGATCTGGATCATCATTAAAGATGGATCATCACTGGATCATCATTATCATCACTGCTTCCTCTATCTCAATCAAATGGTGCATTTTTATATTTAGAGAATCTTTGATCTTTCTTCTTGTAATGGCTATTTTCATTTTCATATCTTTTCAATTTTTTTATCTAGGCAGAATTCTGATGACTGGATTTAGTCTTCCTGTAATTCTTCTGTTGCTTGGGTCTATTCTTCTTATAGACATGAAACTTTTCATATTCTTTGCAATTCAGGGATTTATGTCCAAAGTTATTACAAGAGGAGCAATGGCCAAAAACTACTTGTTGATATCTACTTGTCATTGGTCTTCTAGGCATCATATATGTTATTTGTAACAGAGGAGCAGATTTCTTACTTTCTTCCTTCTTGAGTGCAACAACATA
Source organism: Pseudotsuga menziesii (assembly GCA_001517045.1). Taxonomy (NCBI): domain Eukaryota; kingdom Viridiplantae; phylum Streptophyta; class Pinopsida; order Pinales; family Pinaceae; genus Pseudotsuga; species Pseudotsuga menziesii. The sequence goes on along the minus strand of LPNX010796986.1, from coordinate 226,897 downwards.
GCTTCTTTCATCTTGGTTTATGAAAGAGGAATATTATGGATTCTTTTCTTTTCCATATCCTAATCCATATTTATCACTTGATGGTCTTTGGCTACTTAGGATATCATCTAAAATCCTTGATATGTTCTCAAATTTTGATTGAACAGATTTCTCATCCAACTTCTTCCTAAGTAGGATGACTTATGCTTCAAGTATTTCTTGTATTTTATCCTTGAAATTTTTATTAACATACTACTGGCCTCTTATCCTCTCTCCTTCTCTCTTGAATTTTACAACTTCTTGTTTTAAACTTGTTATATTTTTATCATTCAAGCAATATGATCTTAGGATCTTATCTGAGAGAATAAAATTGCACAGCAATAAACACAAGAGACAAGAGACACAAAGAATTTTCCTCGAGGAAACCATAAAGGAGAAAACCCCGCAACTTCCTCAGAGATAGAATGAGCACCAATGGCAGCAGTAAAACCCGAAAAAAGAAAAGATGATCTCCACAGCTTGTTCTCTCTCTCACCCTTGAGAGAGCTTCTCCTATCCCACTCATACACCCTAATGGGTGAGTGTGTGTATAATAAATAGAGAGGCTCACTCTCTATTTATATTCTTTCATTCACTTGATGTCCACTTCAACATGTTGGCCCCACTTAACAATTACTTACTACGACCGACATCTCTAGGAGAGTCTAATAACCCTAGTGCCCCACAACTATGGGGACTTTGCCCTCCGATCAACAAGGAGGGTTAACCTTGACACAATTTTGGGGCTATTTCCCTGAATTACAATGGAGGTTTAACCTCAATGACTTTACATGACTTGTTTAATTTATTGAATCTCCCGATAGGAACATCAGGGCATGACATGACTCAATTACATTAAAGATACTTGCCAGAATAAACATCAAGGTACAATACATAAAATATACAAGTGAATACATTCCGAAGTTACAAATACATCAACACTCCCTCTTAACTAGGAAGGTATTCTCTTGACACAATTTATCAGCACAAGTCTTCTTCTTCGTATCATCCGGATCATCATCACGTCATCTTCATCTTCAAGTCATATTTGTCTTCAAGTCATCTTAATCGTCAAGTCATATTCATCGTCAAGTCATCTTCATCAAGTCTGGATCATCACTTGATCTGGAGCATCACTGGATCATCATCAAGTATGGATCATCACTGGATCATCATTATCATCACTGCTTCCTCCATCTCAATCAAATGGTGCATTTTTATATTTAGAGAATACTTGATCTTTCTTCTTGTAATGGCTATTTTCATTTTCATATCTTTTCAATTTTTTTATCTAGGCAGAATTCTGATGACTGGATTTAGTCTTCCTGTAATTCTTCTGTTGCTTGGGTCTATTCTTCTTATAGACATGAAACTTTTCATATGCTTTGAAATTCAGGGATTTATGTCCAAAGTTATTACAAGAGTAGCAATGGCCAAAAACTACTTGTTGATATCTACTTGTCATTGATCTTCTAGGCATCATATATGTTATTTGTAAGAGAGGAGCATATTTCTTACTTTCGTCCTTCTTGAGTGCAACAACATAGCTTCTTTCATCTTGGTTTATGAAAGAGGAATATTATGGATTCTTTTCTTTTCCATATCCTAATCCATATTTATCACTTGATGGTCTTTGGCTACTTAGGATATCATCTAAAATCCTTGATATGTTCTCAAACTTTGATTGAACAGATTTCTCATCCAACTTCTTCCTAAGTAGGATGACTTATGCTTCAAGTATTTCTTGTATTTTATCCTTGAAATTTTTATTAACATACTACTGATAACTTAGCCTCTCTCCTTCTCTCTTGAATTTTACAACTTCTTGTTTTAAACTTGTTATATTTTTATCATTCAAGCAATATGATCTTAGGATCTTATCTAAGATAATAAAATTGCACAACAATAAACACAAGAGACAAGAGACACAAAGAATTTTCCTCGGGGAAACCATAAAGGAGAAAACCCCACAACTTACTCAGAGATAGAATGAGCACCAATGGCAGCAGTAAAACCTAAAAAAAAAAAAGATGATCTCCACAGCTTGTTCTCTCTCTCACCCTTGAGAGAGCTTCTCCTCTCCCACTCATGCACCCCAATGAGTGAGTGTGTGTATAATAAATAGAGAGGCTCACTCTCTATTTATATTCTTTCATTCACTTGATGTCCACTTCAACATGTTGGCCCCACTTAACAATTAATTACTAGGACCGACATCTCTAGGAGAGTCTAATAACCCTAGTGCCCCACAACTGTGGGGACTTTTCCCTCCGATCAACAAGGAGGGTTAACCTTGACACAATTGTGGGGACTATTGCCTCGACTTACAATGGAGGTTTAACCTCAATGAATTTGCATGGCTTGTTTAATTTATTGAATCTCCCGATAGGAACATCGTGGCATGACATGACTCAATTACATTACAGATACTTCCTGGAATAAACATCGGGATACAATACATAAAATATACAAGTGAATACATTGCGAAGTTACAAATACATCAACACTCCCTCTTAACTAGGAAGGTATTCTCTCGACACAATTTATCGGCATAAGTCTTCTTCTCTGTATCATCTAGATCATCATCAAGTCATCTTCATCTTCAATTCATATTCATCTTCAAGTCATCTTAATTTTCAAGTCATCTTCATCGTCAAGTCATCTTCATCAAGTTTGGATTATCACTTGATCTGAAGCATCACTGGATCATCATCAAGTCTGGATCATCACTGGATCTGGATCATCATTAAAGCTGGATCATCACTGGATCATCATTATCATCACTGCTTCCTCCATCTCAATCAAATGGTGCTATCTCTTCATTCTTCTTGTCACAGGAAGTTCTAGAGAGCCAGCCCTTTTTCATGCTGGCTACACATCTACAGAGCTAGTCCTTTTTCATACTAGATGTATCATCATAGATCTAGTCCTTTTTCATACTAGATGTGGCATCTACACAGAGCTAGTCCTTTTTCATACTAGATGTATCATCATAGAGCTAGTCCTTTTTCATACTAGATGTGGGATCTACACAGAGTTAGTCCTTTTTCATACTAGATGTGTCATCATAGAACTAGTCCTTTTTCATACTAGATGTGGGATCTACACAGAGCCAGTACTTTTTCATAATGGATGTGTCATCACAAATCTAGTCCTTTTTCATACTAGATGTGGGATCTACACAGAGCTAGTCCTTTTTCATACTAGATGTGTCTTCATAGATCCAGCCCTTTTTCATGCTAGATGTGGGCTCTACACAAAGCTAGTCCTTTTTCATATTAGATGTTTCATCACAGAGATAGTCCTTTTTCATACTAGATGTGGGATCTACATAGATCCAATCCTTTTTCATACTGGATGTGTCATCACAGATCTAGTCCTTTTTCATACTAGATGTGGGATCTACACAGAGCTAGTCCTTTTTCATACTAGATGTATCTTCACAGAGCCAACCATTTTTCATGCTGGATGTGGGATCTACATAGAGATAGTCCTTTTTCATACTAGATGTGTCTTCACAGAGCCAACCCTTTTTCATGTTGAATGTGGGATCTACACAGAGCTAGTCCTTTTTCATACTAGATGTGTCTTCATAGAGCCAGCCCTTTTTCATGCTGGATGTGGGATCATCACATACATCTTACAATGGAAGGAACCAATCCTCTCACCATGTCAGAAAGGCACAACACTTATATCTGACCATGGAAGGAACCAATCCTCTCACCATGTCAGAAGGGCACAACACTTATATCTGACCATGGAAGGAACCAATCCTTTCACCATGTTAGAAGGGCTCATGAAATCATCACTTCCCTTTGGAAGGAACCTCGATCTGGAGAACACCAAGCTTCTCCGTAAAGTACTCAAACTTCACTCTGGCCATTTCTAGCATATAATCACATCAAGGATGATTACATCCAAGGATAACCCGCGAGCTTCACCAGGACCGATTACATCTGAGGACAACCTACAAGACCATTTACGTCTGAGCAACCTGCAATCTTCGCCAGGATTTATGCTCAGACAACCTGTCTCACCGGATATGCTAGAACTCCCTCTTTCGAGAGATCTCGATCTGGATCACAAACTGGAGCTTCACTGCTCCTCTCTACATCATACCAAAATGCAAGTCAGATCAATCAAATAAAATAGTAGTTTTCAAAAGAAACATACTACCTCCCAAATCGCAAGTGGCAACATCTTTTTGCCTCGGCTATACTCAGCACCATGCAGGACTCCAACCTGCCAAACCAAGAGATCACACCTGCTCTCATATTGAAGTAGTACCTCGAAGTGCTATTATGATCAATGGCACTACCTACCTAATACGAATCCACATAACCCTCCAGGTTAATCTTCTAATTCGTATCATACTTGATCCGATACTCAACTGTACCCTTCAGGCACCTCACTGCATGCTTTGCAACCATCAGGTGAACATTGTTGATGTAATTGTAAATTCAGAATGTATTCACTTGTATTTCTTATCTATTGTAACCCAATGCTTATTCTGGGATGTTCTTGTGTCATGTCATGACCCGATGTTCCTATCGGGAGGATATATAATGTAAACAAGTTATGTCAAGTCATTGTGGGTAACCCTCCTATTGTCTAAGGGTTAAATTCCCCGTAGTTCCGGGGCACTAGGGTTATTAGAATCTCCTAGTGAGGTCGGCCCTAGTAGGGTTTTAGTCATGTCGATAATTAGTATAAATATAGAGGTGACCTCTCTATTTATCACACATCTCATACACACTCAGTTGTAGCGCATAGCTGAGGAAGAGAAAGACACTGGGGCAAGAGGAAAGAGATTACTGCTATCGGGAGATTGTCTTACTATTTTTGGGTTTCACTTTGGTGCTAATTCTATCTCTGAGGAAGTTGCAGGGTTTTCTCCATTTATGGTTTCCTCGAGGAAAAACACTGTGTTCATTGTCTCTTGTGTTTGATTGCCATGCTTGTTGTTCTCTCAGTTAAAGATCCTAATGATATGCTAGCTTAATGTTTAAAATCTAACATGGTATTAGAGCTAACCTGAGAAGAAGACACTATGCAGCTGCGGGAACTAGGGATTCCTATTTTGTGGATCTCTCTCCACATATTTTCAACAAAATTAGGGTGTAATAACTCTCCTCCCTAGGGCACATCTTTCTGTCAAAGCATAATCCAATTCTGAGGTTTTTCAGTTTTGGACCAGACACTGCTACCGAAAATTAGGGCTTTTCACAGAAGTGAAATTTTTCAGTGAGCCCAGGCCTAGATTGATCTTCTCCCCAAAATCAAAGTTAGGGATCAAATTCAAAGCATTTGGTTGGACAGAACTCTGAAAAAGAAAAACCCTAATCTGCTCCTGAACTAGTACTGCAGGATTTCAGCTTCAAATCCAAATCCGACATCTTGACTTGGTAAGATCTAAATATTTTGTATTTCCATTTGAGGTTCTTAGTTAAGATGTCTCATCATACCAAGCTTGATGAAAAGCTTGAGGGAGATGATAACTTCCGAACCTAGAAGTATAGGATCTCCTTGGTCCTGGAAGAAAATGAGTTGGACTCCTATATCCGGGAGGAGGTTCCAGTTCCAGAGGGAGATGAGTCCAAGGCATTACATAAGAATAAGTTGGTTATGGAAAAGAGGATCATTGCTGATTCTATCAAGGATCACCTCATTCCACAAGTGTCCTCCCTTAAGACACCTAAAGCAATGTTTGATGCCCTAACCAAATTGTTTCAAGGGAATAACATCAATCGGAAGATGACTCTAAGGAACCAGTTGAAGAATGTCAAGATCCAGAATGAGGAGACCATCCAGTCATAATTCACAAGGGTATCCCAGATCAAAGAACAAATAGAAGATATAGATGAAGAAGTAGAGAATGCAGAAATTATGATGACAACATTGAATGGCCTCTCTAGGTCATGGGATTCTTTCATCTAAGGAATCTATGCTAGAAAGAAGTTGGTCAAGTTTAGTAGAATGTGGGAAGAATGCTCTCAAGAAGAAGCTCAGATAGCTACTCGAGAAGAAAATATGGGAAGTGAAGATCAAGCTCTCATAGTACACTCCAAGAAAAGAAGAAGGGAAAATCATCATCACCAAGGTAAGCATTCTCATTAGAAAAATAACTTTATGAGAAGGGATCCATCCAGACTCAGATGTTATACATGCGATGAAATAGGACACTTTGCTAAAAATTGTCCCAAGAATAAGAATGGATCCAAGAAGAAGAAGAACTCCAAAAGAAGACATCATGCTCACACTGTCGAGGATGATTATCCTCCCAGGAAGAGAGTAAAACAAGAAAGTGAAGACTCTTCAAGTGAAGATGAATATGTTCTGATCTCCACTCTCACGGGAACTTTCACTCATGGAAGCAAAGACTGGCTTATTGACAATGGGGCTTCCAAGCACATGACAGGTTTCAAGGAATCCTTTGAGAAACTATCCGAACATAATTCACCCCATAAGGTGAAGCTTGGGGATGACTACCAATATCCCATAAAAGGTAGTGGTGAATCCTCCTACAAGCTAGACTCCGAAAAATATATAAAAATGAAATATGTATTGTTTGTACCAGGATTGAAGAAGAATCTTCTATCCATATCAGCATTGGATGCAAAAGGTATGAGGGTTGCATTTATAGATGGCCAAGTCATCATGTGGCCAAGAGGAAATACTATTGATGATGCAATAGTGATTGGAGAACAAGAAGGAGGATTATACAAGTTGAACGACCATCCAGAACAAGCTATGGTCCATGACACAGTAGAGCCAAATGAACTTTGGCACAGAAGGCTTGCACATGTGCATTACAGAGCACTACCACTTGCAAGAAAAACTGTTGAAGGTCTTCCAGAAATTCAAGCAAAACATGAAGGGGTCTAAAAGGATGTGCGAAAGGAAAGAATACAAAGAAGACATTTCCAAGTAGCGAGAGCAAGGAAAAATGAATCTTAGAAATCACCCACTCTGATGTATGCGGACCAATGTCATCAAGGTCACTAAGAGGGTATGTATACTATGTTTCTTTCATTGATGACTTTTCTAGGAAGACATGGATTTACTTCATGAAGAACAAAGATGAATTTTTCAGCAAGTTCAAGGAATTCAAAGCCTTGATCGAGAATCACAAAGAAAAGAATATCAAGACCTTTCGATCAAATAATGGTGGAAAATTCAAATCAAATGAATTCAAAGACTTATGCAAAGAATTAGGGATTAAGAGGGAGTTGTCCACTCCTTACAATCCACAATATAATGGGGTTGCAGAAAGAAAGAATAGAACCATCATGGAAGCTGCAAGAGCAATGCTTCATGATCAAGATCTTCCTATGCATCTATGGGCAGAATCAGCCCGAACAACGGTGTATGTACATAACCATACTCCACACAAAGTACTCGAGAACAAGACTCCTGAAGAAGTCTTCTCTGGGAAGAAACCAGAAGTCAGCCATCTCAGAATATTCGGATGTCCAGTGTACATACACATACCAAAAGAAAAGAGAACAAAACTAGATCCTTCAGAAAAGAAGGGTATATTTGTGGGATACTCTGGAAGCTCGAAGGATTACAGAATATACTTCCTAGGATACAAGAAGATCAACATCAGCAAAGACGTACCATTTGATGAAGACACAACTTACAACAAATCCAAGAAGAGACTTGCTGAAGATATTGAAGAAGCAGAAGCACCCAGAATTCATGATACAACCATGAATGAAGAAATTCAAGAAGAAGATCGAGAATTTGAAGAACCACAAAGACCTATAGATCCACCTCAGGAGAAGAATCCTCACAAGAGGAAACCTGCTTGGGTACAAGAAATTATCCAAGGTGCAGAAAGATATGGGACACTACTACATTTCGACCAAAAATCCGACGGCCGTATTGTTGGATTTTCGACACTTCCCTGTCGCATGTACGACACTATGAATTTTTTTAAGCGTCGGTGGATTTTCGTCGGTTATTCGACATCTTTCCAATCCGTTGGTTAAGCGACAGGTCAGTTTACCGTCGGTTAAATGTAAATCATCGGTTAAGCGTCGCTTAACCGACAACTGTAGATGATTTTTTTTTTTTATAAATTCAACAAGCGTCGCTTAAGCGACGGTTTTTTTTGGCTACGCGTCGCTTAACCGACGGTTTTGGTGATTTAAAAAAAAAAAAATCAATAAGCGTCGCTTAAGAGACGGGTTTTTTTGGCTAAGCGTCGCTTAACCGTCGGTTCACCAAAGAAAACCATCGGTTAAGCGACGCTTAGCCAAAAAAAACCGTCGCTTAAGAGACACTTATTGAATTTTAAAAAAAAAATCACCTACAATCGTCGCTTAACCGATGGATATAAGTGTTTAACAAAAAAATACAAATATTATCATAAGCTTATAGTGGAAGAAGTTATTACTCTGTCAATTCCTCACCGATTATATTTAGTTTAAATTCCTGAGTAAACAATAGAATGCTTGTAGTAGTGAACTCTGACAGCAGAAACATGGGTTCTGAAGCTGAGCAAAGATGACAGAACCATAGCATTGCTTCATCACCCATCTTTGTACTAACCGTTGGATACAAACCATTGAATACATATTGGAGTGTTGTGTTGCATAGGCTAATGGACGAGCTTGCCGGAGTAGCATTTCCTTTTATTAACAGTTTGTCGTAGTGGTATAAATTTATAATTAACAAAATGAATTGTAAATTACTAAATGGTGCCCCATTAAATCTAAGCTATACTAGAATTCTGATCAATTTCAATGAAGGAATAAAAATCAATAGTACTTATTTGCAATTCTACTCAATTTTACTATAATGTCAATTTACATATGTTGGGCATGGTTAGCTTCAAGTTAGGAAAACCAACAAAAGGAGGATAGCCAAAGGGGTTATCGTCGAAATAACAAGGAGGCCGGTGCATTAGGTTCTCAGTTGGGGGTTCAGTTGCCAATGCAAGAGCTCCAAGAGTGTCCATGATAAGGTTGACCCAGAGAAGCTGCAAAAATCAACAAATACATGTAATCACCCTAGCATGAATTTGATATGTAGCAAATTCCTGATTTAACCAAAGGAATAAACATCATAAGCTAGCCTGTGGAATAGAAGACATAGGTCATCTATCATCCTCCAATGCATCTTGTCTTGTCAAAGTGTCTGTAGTAACAGACATACAATGTTAACATATAGCATAGCATTATCAAGTATTTATAGTCTCATCAGTTAAATTAGATTACAATTGAATATTCCCGGATGCAGGTGTCCAAGTGGCGCAGGGTTCACATGCAATCAACAACATGGAGCATGAAAGCGAGAATGACGTGCCGAAAAATGGCCCACAGTCTAGAAGCAGGTAGGGGATTTAAATGCTCATTGTTTAGAATGTTTTTGCAAAAGCATTATCCTCATCCCATAGCGCAATAACTAATCCAAAGCTTTGGCACTTTACCCCCAAACCATGCCAAAACCCGAATACCAAAAGTAGGTCCCCTTGTAGAGAAACCCTAACCAAACATAGCCATGGGCCTTGTCCCAAACATCAAAATCTACAATCTCCTGATTTCTGGATACTGCAAGCAAGGAAAAATTGAGGAGGCATCAACTCTTCTCTTTGAAATGGAGAAGTGGAGTATTCTGCCAGATGGTTTTATGTTTGAGTCACTGATTAAAGGGCATTGCAAAATATGCAATATGGAGGCAACTCTGACACTGTGGGAACAAGATCAGCTTTGTCAATTTGTCAAAGCTTTACCCTGCTTTGTTAAAACAACAGCTAGGAATGTATCTTGCAAGCTAGAAGTGGTTTTATGCTTCTCAACCAATAACCTGGAGGGCTCAGGTAATTTCAATATTGTAGAAAATCAGTAGGATTGACAAAAGGAATACATATAAAAGACACAGGGGTTAAAGACCGGATGTCTTCTCGAAGTACAGGAAACAGGGGCCTATCCGAGTTTTGTTAAGAGTATGTGGGCATCTCGAGAGCTCTATCTGCATGAATTTATAAAAGGAGTGGGGATTGATCGATTTAATTTTCGGTAAACTTAAAGTTCACACGGACACACGGAGAACGACCTGATGAAGGGTTATAAAGAGGAAATCTGCCTGTTCACATGGACACCTATGCTATCAGATTTGGTTCTAGAAGGGGGAGGTGCTCCGGTACCGAAGGCATCCAAAAATAATTATGAGCATGCCATTGGAAACAAAAAATTGTGAAAATAACTTTCACAGTAAATGGTGTCGGTGAACATAATTAAAAAAAGAGGAAAAACAATGAATATTGCAGAAATATGAATTAAAAAATAGAGAAATCATGGCATGTATATGAAAACCTGGTAATATTCTGGCTTCCAGTCTTGAACTCCAGGCTATCGGCTCCACCCAGTTCTCTTGGGTTCAATGCAGGAAACAGGCTTATAGGGAACCTGAACAAACTTTTTCTGAGCTCCTTGTTGCATGGTTTCCCGTCACATGTTCATCCAGGGAGTGCAGCTGTGGTCTCTTCTACCCTCTCTGTTGAGGGATTTTTGTATACAATTGAGCAATTTTTCAGAGCAAGAGATGCATTAGGGGGAATTGAGGTTGATGCAGAAGTTTTCAATAGTTTGCTTCTGTACCTGACAAAGAAGCTTCATGAATATCAACATAATTATCAACTTTAACAGTGTTACAGAATTTCAGGCATATCAACATCAATATCAATAGTGTTAGAGAACTTTCACATTTTTTCATCCCAGGGATCTGGGTGCCAATAGAACCCTGCAAACATCAGGAGCCCACTACTAAGTAGCTAAACTGACTGGAATCGTCAAAAACAGTTTGTGAATTAGATGTTGGCCTGAGAATAACTTGGGGAGAATAGGATGAGTTCTGTCTTGCAAATATTCCATTTTGTTGCCACATGTTTTCTATTTGAAAGCATACAGAAGCACATAAATTAGTGTCTCTCTTCCAACAATGATCCATTTAACTTGGATGCTAGGAGAGCTTCAACAAGGACGGTCCAGCCTGGTCCTTAGCCCATTATGGCAGAGTGCATTCTATAAATACATTATATAAAAGCATCAGTCATTACAAATATATTTTCAACTTATTCCATAAAAGTTAGGCACCTTTTACATTTTTTAAATGTTTTACCATAGGCTCAGTTCGGTAACTAACAAAGTTTCATTCTCATTGGGAGGGAGCTCCATATTTTTCAGATTTAGTTATTGCATCCTGATCTGATGTGGGCTTGATTTCTATTCCACTCACTATTCCCCATAAAATTTTAAGTAAAGAATGTTGTGTCCCCACCATTTTGTCTCATGGTTACCTAGATTTCTTAGGAAATTGAAAGACAGTAGTGTGTCAAAGCAACTGGATATAAATCAAAATAAAAAATAAAAACATCTCAACAAAACTAGTCATGATTCTCTTTTGAATGCAAAATCAATCCTTGTTTCTAGACTGCCAATCAAACGAATTCTATCTCATTAATGTCTAGATTTTTTACGATCAACAAAGATGCATGAAAGAAAAAAAATCTAGAATAATATTAGTCATCTTTATGCTATTTTATATACAAAACCAATCCTTACTATTCTTACATATTAGGCATTTCAATAGCATGAACAGTGCTTCCTCTAGACACAAGATAATTTATCAAGAAAAAGTCAAATCAAAGACTACTAGCACAAATATCAAGTGATTCTTCCCCCGTGCCAATATAAAACCTAATTAAATTTCACTTATAATAGAAAACAAACAACAATTAATTAATATTTAACATAGACATTATTCCCTTCTCCAAAAGTTGAATAAGTGAGAACACACCTGATTCAAATGTTATACACCAGTACAGTTGAATTTTTGCAGCACTATTTACTTATCAAATAAAATGTTCAAAAGGAAATAATGTATATAGATACCTTGATGGTTGCTACCATACCCAACCTGCACATCCCAAACATTACCATCAGAAAATATCAAACATAAAAGAGAGCAATAACAAATTCACATTTTTGTATATCTGTTTGATGGAACAAATCAATACAATTGGAGAAGATACAAGTCCACTAAACAACCAAAATATAGGACCTATTCTTAGAATTATTTAATAGTAAACCAGAATAAAAACACACAATTACTATAATCCAAAATGTCATCAACATTGGAAACTGAAATTTACAAGGGCAGAACCTAGTTAGGATTTCATTCTGTTGGGAAATGAACAAAATAGGGATAAACCCAGAAGATGCTTTCAAAAAAGCACACTCATATGCATTGTTGTACTTTGGAATTTTTGGCTTTTACAGAAAATTTGTCACAATTTAATTGGGCTTTTACAGAAGTGACAATTCATATGGACCCATAATGTTTTTTGTACCAGTTTCCTAACTTTCATCTGGACAATTCCCATAGAGCTACCACAGCACCTAAATATGATAGGAGGTATATACTATAAACATTCAACATACATAGTTCATCAACATGATCTCAATAGGTCAAACACCTTGATTTCCATGTTTTCATTATTTTGCTCAAAAATTTCCAAGAAACCATTTCACTGGATTTCTGACTAGAATTCTCTTGGAACAATGCCACAGCAAAGGGTTTCTGACATTCATTACTCTTTTTTATTGTGATATATTAAATATCCAAATTCACTTGTAAAGTCTGGTTTATTATGAGGAAGCAGGATGCCAAATATTTTGGCAGACTATTTCAAAATTCCATGACCCGTAACTTAATATAGCTTGCATTTGTCACAACATATTTTATTCACTATATCTCTGTTGACACTACATTTTTCGGTGTTTGCATTCACTTGTATTCTTAGGAACAATGTGAGTTTAATCTAGAATCCCAGTCTACAGCATTTTGATCCAGACACCAGGTGCTAGTCAAGTATCAATTAAATCAATCCAATCAACAGCTCTACAGAAACCATGTCCAACTTCAAAAACAAACTTGAGGAAAGACACTAAAGAACTATTGTTAAACAAAAAAATTGATGTCTGATTCAGAGTGCAGCATATTACAAACAAACTTTTGAAGAGGCATCATGAACCTAACCATTACCTTAATGCCAAGAAAATGAAGGTTGAACAAAGATTGGCTCACAACTAAAACCGTGCTTGAAATTGGGTACTAATGGCCACAGGCTATAAACCAACATTAAGGGCAGCTGGGCTTTGGTGACAAACAACCATGCCGACAAAGAGATTGGAAGCCAGGTTAGAGAGGATTTGAAAGCAGCTGAACAGTGCCATAATGGTGATTTAAACCATTTACGGCCACCTGTTAATGATGATTAGAGGTAGTAGAGTTTTGTATTTCAAAACAATTTAAATGCTCAGATTGTATCAATATAGCCCAAGGAGGGGAAATCATTATGAAGGGAAGTGTCCATCATTCAAGGGAGCAATTTTTCCTGCAGCCTGACAACTGCAACCATGTTGGAAGGTAGGGAAAGACTGTCCATGTTCGGCTATAATTCAATTGAATCAAGGCATTTATGGGTTATCTCCCTTGTCTCCTGTCAGAACCATCCAGTTCATGTATCAATCTACTAAGAGTTTCACAGTGGAAGGTCCTCAGACATTTTCTGAAGAATAGAAAACATGCATGGGAGTCAAAAGGGCAGGTTGAAGAAGCAGGGGCAGAGGCAAAGAATCCCAAGCCCCTACCTCACACCCCGGAAAAAACAGGGAGGCTGGGAAAGTTCCATAGACCTATTAAGGTTGAGTTACTGTTGGGAGGCAAGGAAAGTTCACATATAAGAACACAGAGAAGCCACAAACAATATCATCAACTACTCAAGTTCATGAACAAATTGATGCATGCAAACATGAAGGTAAGGCTCCAAGAGAGAAAGGGAGCATCTGCTATAAGGGTCTATTATGGTTTTACCCAGGGAATCCCAGAGACACTCATGGGAAAAGGAGCATCATCCAAAACCATTGATTCACACTGGGAACTGAAAGATTGTTCAACTGGGTTTGTAGAAGATTCACTGATAACAAGAATCTAGATATCTCAAGTGAGAATTATTTTCTCTGAGAACTCTAATTATAGGATACTTGGTGGATATTACCACCCTTTAACAATATAAAGAGGTGATCTTAGTCAGTATCAGAGTTATCCATCTCCTTAATCATGGAATATAAGTACCAAATTATTAACCCCTTTGTCACCAACTTCAGCATATTTTGAGATTATGTTCAAATTTTAGGCAATTTTTAAAAGCCTAAATTAAAATTTATCAAACATCCTATTAAATTTGTTCTCCTACAAGGA